>OZ038477.1:122772671-122810171 GCA_964036315.1 Acanthosepion esculentum | reverse complement strand
TCCATGTTTGCCACAATTTTTTTAATCATTTCTCCCTAATTAAGGCAATAAAGCCACTAAGACGCAAGAGGTTACAGAGTGTTAAAGAATATGAGAAAAATGAAAACATTATTAAGAAGAGAGAACAATAACAGAACAGGAATTAAGAAGACAGAAGACAATGATTGATATTGCATTTAAATATTTGAAGATGAAAGTTGCCTGGAAAGCAAGAAGCCAGAAGAAAGTTCCACATGTATTTTGTTTTAATATTTTAATAAATCAGTTTATTAAAATAGTACTTTACTTACTCCAAGACTGACTACAATTACTGGTACACTATTTTTGGATATTTTGAGTAAATTTCATGTTTTCAAAAGTGCCTGTGAAATGCAAGAAATCAACAGTGAAGAGCAACAAATGGCTAGTACAAAGTTGCTCATATGAACAGCCTTATTTTACTTAAATGTTAACCTATCTAATTCTTTTCGGTATACTAGTCCTGTCAGTCATTTTTCGTTCTGATCTGCTATGTAATATCAATCACCCATCATGTCAGTGAATGCTGGACAATTTTCTCACAGATTAGAAAAAGATTTGAAGCAACAGAAATGTGGTTCTACAGAAGGATGCTGAGAATACTGTGGATGGGACCTGTGAGCAATGAAGAAGTTTTAATGAAAATTGGGAGAAAAAAGGGACACTTGTACTTAGAATCAGAAAGAGAGAGTTGAAATTTCTGGGACACGGGAAAGAAGGCTGGGAGAATTTGACACTCACAGGACATAATGAAAGCTAGTGCAACAGAGGGAAACAGTAAGTAACCTATATAACTTGCTTATGTAAATGAATGGCAGAACAGGGACTAGTAAGGCTAGTAAGAATAAAAACCTTGCATAGAGCTACAAAGGATATGTGGAGAGCCATGACTGCCTACATGATGAAGGGACACAACACATAAAAGAAATCCTGCCAGCAGGTATCCTCATCTAAAAATGAGGATAACAGTCACCACATCTACATATGACAGAACTTGATTAGTGTCTCAATCCATCTTCAGGCAGACCCAAAAAGGGTTACTAATTAATTAAACAAATATCTAAATGATGTAATGGAATAACCAGTCACCCCCATGAATGATTACACTATAGGTAGCAAGTACCTATAAAGTTAACCGTCTACGAGAGAAGACGAAGGAGTGTGAGTGCGAGATGACGCAAGCACACCCGACCTTCCAATTAGTGGCACTCACTACTAAATTGACCTGTGTGTATAACTGTACCGTATTTCATATTGTACTTGTTGTGTACAATAAACCTTTCTTCTAGTATCCACCTGGTGTTATGTGTTTATTCCCTTAGCACAGAATATAATACTGGCGATGAGGATGTTTGAAAACGAACTCACACGGAACATAACACTAAACAAAGCAAGAAGCTGGAAAAGATTTCCACAAGTGAGAAGTGTAAGAGAAGAATAGAACTTATGGTGACATTTAGCAATTTCAACAGAAATATCGTGACAGCTCTCTACCGAATCTAGTACCGTGCCTAAGTTCCTTTTGGAAGCCAACTTCCTTATCACAATGTGCCTTTGAATTTTCTATCCTTGTTTAGCACTTGTTTAATTTTGGTATCTCCAATTTGTAATTTTCATGTTTCTTTTTCTGACAACCATACATTGTGTCTTCTTACAGTTGATAAACGATACAGAAGCAGTTAAGTGACAAAAATGTAGACAGTACATAGAGCAAAAAGAAAGGATAACAGATGGAGCAAAATGTTGGTATCTAAAAGGTTGCAAATGCAAAAGGAAACACCAGAGAAAAGATGGGAGAAATAAGTTTTCTGGTATGACCTAGTAGAGAATATTATATTCACAGTCATTCATAGAATTTGATAAATTTGTTTGTCTACAGTGAGCTCAAAATGACTAATTATACATATATATATATATATATATATATATATATATATATATATATATTTTTAAACATACAACGTGTGTTAGCACGTGTGTTAGCACGTGCGATACTCTGTCTTCATCAGCCGCCGAACAGGGGTGATCTTACGGTTTCGGTGGCTATGGCGGGACTGCCACCCCAGGCGCCACCACGGGGATATATATATATATATATATATATATATATATATATATATATAATGTAAATCTATTTAGACTCGGTGGGTGAAAAAACCTGGATAGCACAATTTTCAAACAAATTAGCATCCGAGGGAAAAATTTTGTGGAAAAAAAAGAAAGAATCAGAAACCTCCAAACAGGGTGAAAGAAACTGTCCAGTACCTTAAATTTGTTGCACAAAGAAAAGAAAAAACCAGCGAGTAATAAGTTAAAACAAAGAGTGCTCAATATGCTAAGTAGAGCAATTCTCTCTCTCTCTCTCTCTCTCTCTATATATATATATATATATGTTTGTAGTGTAGTGCTTATCAATTAAGTAAAGTGGAATCAGAATTAATTTGAAGAGTTTGAATTCCAACCAAGGTCATTGCATTCACTTTCGTACAAATACTCTTGGGAAAGATATGAAGCTATTCCTTCTCCAATCCCTGGGCTAAATAGCAGGGTAGACTAGGCTCTTTAGTTTGGGTTTTAACCAGTCTAGGAGAAGGAAAATTCCGAAATCAAATCTAAGGAAGATAGATTATAGACATTGGGACAAACTGCACCATTTCTCTGTTATCAGTTCTTCTGAAAAGTGTGGCTGGTTCTACACATGACTTCCCCACTATAATTGAATCATATGTGTAGGTAGTCTGACAGCTCAGTTCTAAAACTGAACTGTGGGGCCCTTATATGTTGAAATCAATTAAGTGATCAAAATAGAAGTAGGTGGGAAAGAAGAAAGCATAATAGATGGAGCAAAAGGTTGGTTGAATGTTGCCTTATGGATAGAATAGTAAAGAAAAACCAGACTGGGGATGGAGAACTGAGATTGCTGGTAGGACAAGGCAGAGAACAGCACTTATAAACTTCATAGATGTAGTTAGGAAATGCCTTTGTCCAGCAATGGACTTGCAATGGCTGCTACTAAAAATGATCTATAAACAGGCCTTGGTTGATAAATAATACAAGACAAGTATGCACACACATAATTAAGTATCATTAACTGCATTATCAACTCAAGATTCAAGAGCACTTGGAAAGTTTTAAAGATGCTGTATGGCATATATTGTACTGCAATGAATGTCATGACTAATTGGCCTTCCAATTTAGACGGGAAAACAGCAGAGGCAGACACAGGCAATGAACCTCTGTTTACATGTATATAATTTGTAGGTAATTTTAAATCCAACCGACTGCAGCATTTCCGACTAAAAACACAAGCAATTGCTTTAACAATAAAAAATAAGTAATGATATAAATCATTTTCTAACAATTACAGTTTCATTCAATTACAAGATCTACCCAATTTGCTTGACTTATTCTTGAGTTAATTTCATGCATTTTATAAGAATTCTAAAACGTTATTATGTGACGTTTGCTGCTCACAATATCCACTGGTAATTGTTGAGAAATTGTATTTTAAATACATTTTATATGATGGACTTGCAACATAACCAAGAAAGAATCAAGTAAAATGTTCTTCTGAAATAGTGAAAGCATAGATCATATCATTTATTTTTATTAGAGCAATACAAAAGAAAACAACTATTTATACTGACACAGATATATACTTTCGACCATCAGAACTGAGTTTAATATAGGCTGTACATTTTAAGCTATAACTTACTGTAAGCAATCTCCCCTACTGCTCTTTCATCAAAGAAGGAATAAAAAATAGTTGGTTGTATAAAATTAAGCAAATCTTCTATCTTAATCTTATGCAATTAGAGTGATAATGTGTAAGCAATGTAATGGATATTGTCCCAGAAAATGGAATCATCGAGCCACGTTCAAATTCCATGCTTGTCTGTTACATTCACATTCTCATAAATACCTATATGATTGATTGATTCTTTTTTATGGCTTCTCAACCCTTTGCAGGTTATTTAAAGCCAGAAAGTATTTTTAGATTGGAAGAATTTTTGTTTTTAAAATAATAATGGTTTAGTGATACAAGTTTTACTAATTAACCCATAGCTGGAGAGAAGAAGGAGTGGATTCATACCTATTTGGAATTTGATTAAAAAAGACTTTATAATGTGGATATAAAGTCGGGGATCAATTCTCTATTTCAATCAATATATAATATGATCCCTCACTCTGTAGCCTCAGTAGTTCTTATACATTTATATTTTGGGGAATGTAAATAAATTTAAAAGACATGCCTGTGTAGCTAAACAGTGATTCACTGATTCACTTTCTATGGCTTATCAACCCTTTACAGGTTATTTAAAGCCTGAAAGTTGAACAATCAAGAGTGTGAAACTTACCTTCGTAAGGAGGTTTCCAACTAGCATCCAGTTGGCTGACAAAAATAAACAGGTTTGTAACTCAATACATGTCCCTTTCTTGAATAAAGTCACAGGGTGGATATTGTGCTGATATCTATTGAGCACAATATCAACACTGGAATCGTCAGCTAATCAGAACTTAATGAATAGAATTGCCTGGGTATCAGATTAGAATCTCCCAGGCTGTTATATAAACCACCTACCAATTTGCCCATCAGATTGGCTTAGTCAGACTCAACTTCTATTATAGTTGAGTACTGTTTGCTGCTATTACCAAACTCTACAAAAGTATTTTTATATTGTAAAGTTTTTTGAGATAATAATGGTGTAGTGATACAAGTCTTACTAATCAACCCATAGTTCACAGGGAGAAGAGGTGGATCCATATTTGTACGTAAGCGCATATAACAAACCTAACGGGAATTGGAACTCAGTTCGCCAATTAACAATTCCGAGCCATTATCAATTACACCACCTGCACATCCAAGCATACAGCACCTGGTATTCCCATCTAGGTACTGACCAGGCTTGACATTGATTAACTTCAGTGATCGTACAGAAATGGGTGTTTCAACATGATGTGGCCGTAAGCCTTTCAGTAATACCCTTGAGAAAGATATCAATCTACCTTTTCTCCTTCCAACCCTGAAACACTATGTGTAAAGTAGTATGGCAGGGTGAGCTCTGCAGCTTGGGTAGCAACCAGTCAAAAAGATGGGAAACTCTGAATTTCAAACTGTAGAGAGTCCAATGAGAAATTACTCCCTTGTCTTTCCCAACCACACATGACAGTTCACAGATATTAAAGAAAAGGAAGCTGTGGAGAGTCATGATCACCTACTTCCTGAAGGGACATATTAGCTTTTTAGTTATCCCAAACAGAAAGCTATGAAAGCTGAAATATGATTTTGCATGAGAGAAGAAAGTACAGTTGTACCAGAATTTGCAAAACAAGATCTCATCTAATAACTATATTTCAAATGCTAACTTCCAGTGAAGAAACTCTAATAGTGCTGCCCATTATTTGAACATGTGGGTAGACAGCAGCAGAACAGAGATAATTGTTGAACAAAGTTCAAATTCTGGTGGAGACAGTTGAAGCTAATGCCTTTCAAAAAAGCATAAATCCACCTATTATCCACTTAATCACGGCAATGCTTAAGTAACAGGGTAGACTGGGCTCTTTAACATTAGTTGGCAATCAATGTGCTTCCTTGAAATCTCAACCTCTTCAAGTCAAGGTTCGATTGTTATCTATCCTCCTCATCTTTATAATCCTCACTTCCTACCACCTCATCTTTTACTCATCACACATTATAGCCATTTAAGAACCTGAGATGGAACAGCTACATTGAATCAATAGCTTCATCTACCGCAAGGAAAGTTGGTTCTCTGTGTCATGCCAGAAGGTTTTTCTCGCCTGAGTTCATCCTTCAAATCTACAAATCAACCACTCATCCTTGCATTGAATACTGCTGCCATGTATTGTCTGGTGCCCCCGCTGTTCATCTCAAGGTCCTCAACAAAATCTAGAGATGGATATTGTTGTAGAGTTATTTCCTCAGTGGAAACTGTATTTGAAATAAATTCGGTCCTAAATAGGTTCAACGTACAAAAGCGTTAGGAACTTGTTATAACAATTACGCAGAGTAATCTAGTTGTGGTAGCTGACTACTTTCGTATTCAACTCCTGTCGACCCTCACTGACTCCTACTTATATTAGATGGGAGAGTCTATTATCTATAGACTAGGTGTGTTTCACCATAACAGATAGGCAATGCAATTGGTCCTGATCTGGCATCCCGTCTGCAGTCACTATCTCACAGACATGCTGTGGCTTCCCTCTGTCTTTTCTACAAGTATTTTCATGGCAACTACTCCGATGAGCTACTTTCGCTGGTTCCAAAACTGCATGAATTTAAGCATGCTACTAGGTTGGCATCTTGGTCCCATCCTTTCACTGTCGAAGCAGTTAAACATAATCGTCTCTTCTACTCTAACAGCTTCTTATCTCGCACTACCCATCAGTCGAACTCCCTTCCTGACTTGCTTCTCTGACAGCTATAATCCTCAAATATTCAAATGTAATGTCAATTGACATCTTCTGATGCCTTGATCTTGATCCCTGTCCTTCTCTTTATCCTTTTCCCAAACAGCTCTCTTTACTCTTGCTCTCACTCTCTCTAACCCCTTGCGTGCTAGTGGCATTCCAACCTTGCTTGGGGGTGATATGCTTAAAAAAAAAAAATTTCAGTTTGATGACTCTTTTCATTTGTTTCTGCCACATTCTGATTCTAAGCAAAAATTGCAAGGAATTAAAACAACATCTGAATGTACTTCTTTTTTAATCATTTCACCCCAAGCAAGGCAATAAAGTCACTAAGACACAAGAGGTTATTGCATGTTAGAGAATATGAGAAAAACTACTATTAAGGGGAGAAGACAATAAAAGAACAAAAATTAAGATGACAAGAGATAACAATTGACACTGGGGTTAAATTTAAGAAGATCAAAGTTAACTGGGAAGCAAGAAGCTGGAAGAGAGTTCGATAAGTGTTCCACCTGCACTTAAACCTTTTTCAGAAGAACTGCAATCTTTAAAGATATGCTGATAAATTTTAACAAAGCTACCTGAAAGAAAAACAGTGTCAAAAGGGTGGTTTTTCTCTTGATGCCACGATTACTGCATGAACCCTCATTTTGTGGACATTTTTGTTAAATGTTGCCAAATTATTCTTGTAAATAAACAATCTAATATATATTGTTTAACATTTTTGTTGTGAATTAATGAATAAAAAAAATGTTCTTTATAATAATGGTAAGTAATACATATTGTGTAGGGGAATTATAACTATAATTATATAATTATAACTATATAATTATAAACACCATAACATTTATATACACAAAAATACTCATACAAATGAGAAACAGCAAGACATAGAAAAAACAAAACAAGTATTATTTATTATCTAGTTGTTATAGTGGTGGAGATATGAGAAATAGTAATACTGAGTAAAATTGTGAGCTTGGGGTCACATGTATATCAAATATTGATTGGAATCCGATAAAACGATAAGATAAAGACTAAGTAAAGTGTATACAGTCTTTCTCATACGTTGTTTTTTTTTATTGATGTGTATGATGAGCATCCTGATAATTTAGTTGGAAAAATACAAGAAGTATCTGTGTTTTTCTTACCTGAAATTTTTGTTCAGTGCTAAAAGATAAATGTTACTATTATGGCTTGAAAAAGGAAAAGGAGCCAAAATTTTTGTTGATGCATGTGTTGATGGCCTGTCTGTATTGACTGCTCATCCAATAGTGAGAATTCCATGTATTTGTGTATAAAGAGGAGAAAAATAGGGTTGATTCTCATTGGTTGAGAATAAGTGAATTAATGATAACTTTAATTGTTATAATTATTTTATTATAATTATTTTTGAAACTATAATTAATTTTTATTTCTTTCTTTATGGACACAGCAAAATGACAGCATAATTAATTTTTTATTTTTGCATTTCTTTATGGATGCAACAATTGCATGTAGTTTGTTCAAATATTGTTATCTTGTAAATATAAAATTCTTCTTGTAAATAAACAATCAAATAGATAGATTACTTACATTATTTACATTATTCGGACTGTTATCTTCATCTTCATTGCCATATCCACAATGTTTTGGCCATTGTACACTCTGGCCTTCTTCAGGTGATTGGAATTTCAAATTGAACCCTTTATTTCATCCACTGGGGTAGATTTTTCTTGTTCCACATACCATGCCTCTTCGAGATGTTTCAGTTATTTCCCTTTAACTCAACTCTCCAAGTTTTGGTTCACCTCAAGGACACACGGCCCAATGGATAAAGATGTTGGCTAGATCCAGTGACTAGACCCAAAGAACTGTGAGTTCAATGACAGGTCACAGCAGTGGTGAACCAAAACATGGAAAGTTGAGTTAAAGGGAAAATAACTGAGACATCCAGCAGAGGCATGGCACGTGAAACTAGAATAATCTACCCTGGTGGACAAAATAAAGGTTTCACAGACAGGGATTCTATCTGAGAAACCGCTGACCCTGGCACTTGACTAAGAAATTCTCTGCCCACTAATACTGAGTCATCACTGCACTGACTGCATGTAGAAGTTAAATGATTTACCTTCTAACATGGCTGCTTTCTTGTAAAGGCAAGTCAGCTAATTCTACCTTATTTATAGGAGAGTACCTAATGCAGTAGATGGGTTGGTCCATTTTGCTGGAATGGACCTGCCCAACACATTTGTATGAGTGGTCTCTATTCAACCATATATCTCTCCATTAAATGACTCAGGGCTAGTTTTAAACTTGGTGGCTACACCAGTCTACTTGTGGGTCAGACCACTTGCAAGCCAACCAATATTCTACACTGCATACATAGCTTTCAAATTAATACACAGTTGATTAAAAATATAATTTCAATATACTTGGACATAATAGAAAATAATTAAAAGTCAAGTATTTATA
This sequence comes from Acanthosepion esculentum, assembly GCA_964036315.1. Taxonomy (NCBI): domain Eukaryota; kingdom Metazoa; phylum Mollusca; class Cephalopoda; order Sepiida; family Sepiidae; genus Acanthosepion; species Acanthosepion esculentum. The sequence goes on along the minus strand of OZ038477.1, from coordinate 122,801,270 downwards.
TTTTTCACAATAGTCTTTTGCTGGCATCAAACTGACACCAGGGTTCGAAAAACAATTTTGGATTGATTGGTTAATAAATAATAAAAGAATTACTCCCAGTCATCAAATATTAATGGTCTGCCATCAACTTAGGATGAGATGTTATTTATTTCATTCTTTTTCAGTTAATGATGTCTCCCACTTATTTTCTTGTTTATCTGAAGGGAAAATATAAGGTAATCTAAATGCAGTTGTATTGAAATTCCTCTGTGCCGGGAGGAGACAATAATATAGAACTTGGTTCATAACAAAGCCACAGAACCAAGGCTAGCATTATCCAAATTGGAGAACTCAGCAGCATATTTTAGCCATGAGAAACAGCACCAAAGTAGATGTGTTTATTGACAACATCCATGAAAAGCGAGAGAAACCAGAAGGAGAAGAAAAGAAGCGGCTGACAGTTGTGGATAAAAATGCAGTCAATTCATCTCGGGGTTTTCTACTGACAGATGTGTGATAAATAAAATGATTTAGTTATAGGACAAAGAACAAGAGAAATAAATACCAGTCTTATTTGCAGAACTCTTCAGAAAAAGAGTTATTAAAGGAAGTAGAGGTAAAAATGAAAAGGATGCACATCCATTTTGAATATCTAATATTTTCATTTCTTCTTTTTGTATTACTTTAGATTCCCTGACCTGTAATCTGGAAGGAATATTGATGTTTTACTTATATTTTTAGATATTCCAAGATAAAATTAACAATCCTATCTAATGACAAAAAAAGGATACAAAGAAATCAATGTTTTTTTTTAATATTTCTATACAAAAATATTAAGCATAAACAATTTTTTTGTCCAAAATACATACTATTAATCAATCAAACTTATCATTACTTGTTACTCTCATTTTTTTTCTTACTTTCCCAAACCAAAATATATATGGCATTGGCATCATCATCATCATCATCATCTTTTCTAAATTTAGTTTTATCTTTTCTTTCTTAATTGTTAATTCTTTCTTTCTCTCGTGTTTTTTTCTCTCAAAACCTTTCCTTTTTTTTAAAGAATTTTCATGTTTCTTTTGCTTGCTTACTTTCTTTCTACTTTTCTCTTTGCCTCTCTTTACCTTTGTATTTTCTTTCTTTCTCTAATTATTTCCTTCCATTTTATTTTGTGAAAGGTGAGAGATCCTTATCTTTACTCCTATTTTATCATTTTCTTTATTCTCTTTTTCACTTTCTTTCTTTTCACATCTCAGTATTCTTTTGCATTACCGTCTTCTCACTCTCTTTTACAACTCCTTCTGTTCACAGTTTCTTTTCATCTTTATTTTTCTTTATTCTTCTTCACTTTAAAGTGCTCTTTCTTGTTTCTTTCATTTTCATTATTTCATTATTTATTCCTGAATTCTTTCTGACATCCTTTTTCATTTGTCTTGTCTATTCATCTCTTTTATTCTTTCAAGCTTTCATTCACTTATTCTCATACTTTCATTCACTTATTCTCTCACACGTTCATTCACTTATTCTCATGCTTTCTCACACTTATTCTCTCACACATTCATTCACTTATTCTCTCACACATTCATTCACTTATTCTCTCACACATTCATTCACTTATTCTCTCACACATTCATTCACTTATTCTCATGCTTTCATTCACTTATTCTCTCACACATTCATTCACTTATTCTCTCACACATTCATTCACTTATTCTCTCACACATTCATTCACTTATTCTCTCACACATTCATTCACTTATTCTCATGCTTTCATTCACTTATTCTCTCACACTTTCATTCACTTATTCTCTCTCATTTTTATAGTTCTATTCTTTTTACCTGCAAGTAGATGCCCAAATGGTTTTGTGTTAATCAAGAAGTGATTCCTAAATAAATTCTGATGTTTGGTCATTTGGTCAGATTTGGTGAAGTAAGTATGGCCAAGAAGCTTTCATCATTCCCTCATACATTCTCTTTTTTCAAATGTTATTTATTTTGGTTTTATGTACCATCATTCCACCCAATACTTTTTTCTTCAAAGGCAATAAAAATATATCCCAAAAAATAACAGGATAAATATTTTTTCTTTGATATTTTTGTTTTGTTTATGTTAGATTTTTATTGATTTTTTAATATCTTTTTTCTTTTAAACAATTTCTTATTCCTGAAAAAGGAAAGAAAATTCAGAAAAAGAAAAAAGACAGAAACAGTTCCTTCATTTTCTTCCTTTCTTTGATATTTTTGTTTTGTTTATGTTAGATTTTTATTGATTTTTTAGTATCTTTTTTCTTTTAAACAATTTCTTATTCCTGAAAAAGAAAGAAAATTCAGAAAAAGAAAAAAGACAGAAACAGTTCCTTCATTTTCTTCCTTTTGATATTTTTGTTTTGTTTATGTTAGATTTTTATTGATTTTTTAGTATCTTTTTTCTTTTAAACAATTTCTTATTCCTGAAAAAGGAAAGAAAATTCAGAAAAAGAAAAAAGACAGAAACAGTTCCTTCATTTTCTTCCTTTCTTTGTTATCTTTCATTATTTTTTATTTTTTGTCATTTATGAAAAAAAAAATTATAACAAATGAGAATAAATTCCTTCTTTATTTTTATGATGTATTTTTGATAACTTTTGCATCTTGTTATTTTTCTTTCCTTCTATTTTTTCTTTTTTCTTTATATAAAAAGAAAAAATATTTTTTAATAACAAGAAACTCAATTTCTTTTTTTTTTCCTGTGATATATTTTCATTTACTGCAATATTTTATATTTGTTAATTTTTTTATCTTATTTAGAGTATGTCTTTTTTATTTATGAAAGAAAAAAATAATTTCCAAAAAATGAGAGGGTAAATTCCTTTTTTAAATGTATTTTTTATTTTTCTTGCTACATTTTTTATTTTTCATTTTCTTTGTTATTTTTTGTCCCACACCCACATCTAAATTGTTTACTTAACAGCAAAAGAAAAAAAATCAAAACAAATATAAGAGAATGAATTTTCTTCCTTCACCAATGAATTTTTTCAACTTTCATATTTTCATTTATTTCCCTCTAGAAATTTTTATATTAAAAGTTTTTGTATTCTTTTCATTCACTTTCTCTCTCATTTTTTTCCTTTCAATTTCTTTCTCTCTCTCTTTTCTTCATCAACATTTTTTTTCATTCTGTTATTTTTCTTTTTTCATTATTGCCTTTCCTCCCTTAAACATGCCATAACTTTTCTTTTATTCATTCTTGTCTTTACTTTTTGATTTTCATTGCTTGCACCATTTCCCACCTTTCCTGTCCCCGTCTATATATTGCAGTTTCCTGTGTCAGGGGTAAATAACAAGCAGAGAGAAGAAAAGGTAAAGTATAATGTGGGGTCGGCCATTACAGTGTTTTATTAACATTTTCTACTGAAAAGTGCTGACTCACGTTCTCACAGGAGCAAAGACAATCACCACCACATGAAAAGGACTTTTCAGTATAGACAGGAAAAAAAAAAAAACAGGAAAAAAAGAAAAGACAAAAATGTCCACTGGGTCAGCTGGTCAACACTAAACTAACTCAGCACAAAGGAAGCATGAACCAATCCCAGTAATATATGCAGTCTCACTAAGAAGCCTTGACCGACAGTAAAGCAAAATTAATGGAATTACTGACCAGAACTATGCTGCCAAAAATGAAGACTTAATGCAAATGGTAACTCGATTCTGTAAAGGTTGACAATAGATGTAACAGCTATTTACCATCACGAACAAAGAACTTTACCAAATGCCAAAAATCGCATCACTTGGCAGCAATGATAACAAAAATAGAAGAGAAAAATAATGATATAATGAAGCTGTTAACTTTCCAAACTACCAAAAACAAAAGGTTAGGAAAGAAACTTCCATTAATACTAGAAAGAGTGATAACAGTGAAAATGAGAAGTCTAATTTTCAGATGGAGTAATGGATAGCAGCTCAGATTTAGGAATCGGAGAGCTGAGTTCAAATTCCAGTCAGATCGATTACATCCACTTATGGGCTAATACCATTGGGAAAAGTATAAATCCTCTTCTTCTCTCTCTAGCTATGGTTAAATAGCAGGACAGACCGGGGGTTCTATAGCTTTGGATAGCAACTAGTCCACTGCAGAAAGAAATAGCAACTGACTGCAGGAAAAAATCTTCCTTGTCATTCATGTGTCAAAAGATAAGTGTTTATCACATATGGCACATGACTGACTGAATTTCCAGAAAAACTGTTTAAAGTAAAAGATTTTATAAATTTCAACCGACACTAATCGTTTAGTTGATGAATGCTGAATATTTCCTGTAATAGCGATGGTAATATTAGTCATTTCCTTATAAGGTGAACATTTGGCATTCACTGACCAAGCAGCCAGTGCTACTCATTATGTTTTTCTTCACACTTTGACCATTGGGATAGAATCAAAGTGTAGTATCTGGCCTCCTCATCACTAATAGCGATGGTAACAATAACCATTTCCTTATAAGGTGAACATTTGACATTCATTGACCAAACAAGCCATGTGCCAAATGATATTAATAATAATAATAATAATAATAATAATAATAGACAGTACATAAAGTTAAGAGACCAGACATTGCAATTTTATAATATAAACAAAAAAAAATGTATTCCTATAGATTAAAAAATTCCATCGGATAAAAATGCATCTGTTTTAAGAATATGAAGAAATAAGTAAACATATGAATTTTGAAATTAAAAAAATAAATGTGTCAACTTAAAACTATTGTTATACCTGTAATAACTGGAGCACCAGGCACAAATAAGAAAGGTACAGACAAGAAGACAAGGGTCCGCTGAAAAGTTCATTGACTGAATAAGATATAAATTTAAGTAGACACACCAGTTGGTAGACTAAATTTATGCAAGTGTACCCAAATAAAACAGCTGGTCAAATAGCTGTTGTATTCGGATACATCATGAAGAGTTCAATCCTTGGGAGGATTAGCATTAACAATCTTCATAATAGTCATCTGAAAGGTAGGTGAGCCTAGTTAACAATAATAATAATAATAATAATTGTTAATTATAATAGTAGTTCCTGATGTAATGGTGGCAGTTAGGTAACAACTGAGAAACTTGAAAGAGTACTTAGGGAAAATTGGAACTGAGATCAAGATCGTAGACCTCCAGTAAACTGCCATCTTTTACACTGCGAGGATTCTCTGAAAAAGTTCTTAAGTTATGACACCATGTCTCAAGAACTTCCATTGACCACATCAATGTGCAACACCAACATAATATTCAAAGTACGAATGCATGATAATAATAATAAAGACAATAATAATTATGAATGAGATTTGTAATGTAAAAACTTAAGTGTCTTTAATAATAAATGATGCTAAAGAATATTAAATAATAATAAATAAATAATAATAATTATAATTCTATCATAAAAAAACGGGATGAGCTGGTGGTGCAATTGTTGGTGGTGGAGAACAAGAAACCAAAGAAACGAGCTCAACTTCTGGCTAATTTCATTAAATTCCCTTTTGTACAAATACCCTTACAAAAGGTATGAATCCATCTATTCTCCCCCCAACTATGGGTTAAATAGCAGGGCAGACTGAGCTCTCTAGGCATGGTTGGCATCCAATCTAAGTGAAAGACAACTCTGAATTCAAAACTATACATAGTCCTGTACATACACCTACTGCAGGAAAAATTCTACCTTGTCAGTCATGTATCAAAAGATACATGATTGCCTAAGTGTGTATCATGCATGGTACATAACTAACTGACATAACCCTGGCAAAGTACATACTAAACAGCCATGGAAAGGACCATGGACTTCATAAGGACTCTATGATCTTGATTGTGTCAGATGAGGATTAGGGTTAGGAGAGTAAGAAATATAAATAATTATAATATAAATTATAATAATATAAATAATTTCCATTTATAATATACAGAGAGTATTTGTAAGTTTTGTGCCTGTAATGTTTGTAACATTTTTCTGTTCAAGAGTTATCTCTGTTGAACTAGTGAGACCATGTCATAGTGTCTATTTTTGTTATGACAATGGAAAACTTTTCCAAGATGTTTACAAAACCAGTCAGCGAAAGGATCACCTCCATGAAAGAGCAGAATGAGACAATGACAATTTGAAAAAATATTAAAAAATAAAATGTGAAAATTTTATAACATGAAACGTTAAAAAATAAATATCACATTTTCTTTTTTTTAATCATTTCACCAACAAGCAGGGCAATAAATCCACTAAAACACAAGGGGTTACTAAGTGTGAAATAATATGAGAAAAGGAAAAACATTAAAGTGAGAGAACAATAAAAGAACACCAAGTTAGAAGATATCGATCTACATTGCGTTTAAAAGTTGAAAACCAAAGTTAAACTGAAAAGCAAGAGAGTTTTAAAAGCAAGAAGTGCGAGAAAAGAAACTGCTAGTATAGAAATTACAGTTGCATCTAACCATTGCAACTGTAAAATGATGACACCTATCTGCCAATCTAGAAGTGCATTTAAATTATAAACTCTAGATACCAAACAGGTAAGGTCATCAGAAAAATTACCATGAAAATATTTAAACAAAAAGCACAGGGAAGCTATAAGTGACTGAAGCCAAGATGTCCAGTCAGGACCAATAACATTGAAGATTATTAAATGTACCATCAATTTTTATAGCATGGGTAGGATCATATTATTAATTATAACACATAATAATACATAAAATAATTGGGCATATTAAAACAATAATAATATTTAGTGCCTATGGAGGAAGTATAGATGCCCCAAGCCAGAGAAGGCAATCAAAAATGGCCAAGTTAAGCTCTTGTGGGATTTCAGCATGCAAACAGACCATGCCTTTGAGAACACTGAATCAGACATCAATGGCAATGACAATGAAAACAAGAAAATGCTTGCTCATTGAAATGGCTGTTCCGAGTGACCATCGCATCAAGGTCAAAATCATTGACAAGCTTAAGAAGTACATCAACCACAGAATGATGTTGCAAGGATGTGGGACGTTCAAATCAATTTTGTCCCAGTTATTATTGAGATGTTGGTGCCTATACCACCAAAATTGAAGTCCTACATTGAGAAAATAAAAATTAAAACATAATATCCTATTGTTTCAGTTGGCTTTGATTGGCATTGCAAATATTTTGTGAAAGGTGCTATGAGCTCATATGACTTGATGAAAAAAACCCCGTAATGCAAGATTGCTGGTGGAAAATGAAAAAAAAAAAAAAATCATGCAAAAGGGAAGATAATAATAATGTCATCAATCATAAATAAAAATAACTTTTATAATGTAAGAAGCTTTAAGCGAGTTTAAATCAAATGAAAAAGTCAAGTCAGGCAATCAATTTGAGTAATTGATCAAAGTAGAAACAGATTTGTTTTTCTTCTACTAAAAGGGGAAATGAAAAAAAAGAACAGAATCGTTCATTGGTTAACTTCTTAATGACATACTATACATCCTTGTTAAAGTCTTGTTTAAATGCTATTTCATTAGCAAGAAATAAATCACATTTCCTTTTACAAAGCCCAAGAGCCACTCAAGTTGATAAATGATGTTTTAAGCATATACAGGGAGTGAGCAAGTGGTACACATTATGAAAATATATAGGATACATTAAAGTTAACCCTTGACTTGAAGAGGTAAAGATTGTAGTTATTGGGGAGTTATTAGGGAGTCCATCTGTAATTCAACAGTTCTGAGTTAGAAGCAGTTTGGGCGGAACTTCCTCCTTATCAATGGAATATAAAGGGAATGAGAATGACGGGATATGGCATGACGGGTCCTAGCTGTAAAGTTAAATTGATATTTTTCGAACCTCAATAAAATGAAGCAACTTGATAATCAGTTAAGGAACACTGATTCATTCAAATTTATTTTTTGGGTCATTTTAATGACTGTAAGGCCAACAACAATCTAACTACCAGACAGTTGGGATAAAAAGCTATTCAATTTGAAAAGTAAGACTCATCAAAAAATTAATAATGGTAAATTCAAAGAACTTCAGGAATTGTTTCTGATAAAAGTTTTCTGAACATCAGGGAAATGAATTGGATTTTTTTTTAATTTCTTGTAAGAAGAAAGAAACTTGGTTCATTGAATTTTAATTAACTTTGTTTTAATCATTTTTTTTTTGTTTTTTAATCATTTCACCCCAAACAAGGCCATAAAACCACTAAGACAAAAGGGGTTACTGAGAGTTAGCGAATATGAAAGAAAGAAAACTTTAATCAGAGAAAGAACAATAAAAGAACAGGAATTTAGAAGATAGAAGATAATGATTGACATTGCATTTAAATTTTTGAAGATCAAAATTGACTGAGAAGCAAGAAGTCAGAAGAAAGTTCCACAAGCGAAAAGTGTGAGAGAAGAAACTGTCAGCATAGAACTTACGGTTCCATCTAGCCATTTCAGTTATAAAATGATGAGACCTTACTGCTAATCCAGTACCATGCTTAAATTCATAAAGTCTAGGTACCATAGCAGAAAGTTCATCAGAACAATTGTCATGAAAGTATTTATAGAAAAGGCACAGGGAAACTATGTTACAGTGGTCGGAAAGGGACTGAAACTGAGTTGCTAGGTGAGGACTAATAACATTGCAGATTCTTCTTTGGATTTTATCAAGAATCTCTGAATATATAGCAGGATAACCAGACTACATGTGGCAGCAATATTCAATGCATGGATGAATGGTAGAATTATAAATATGCAAGATAGATTCTGTTGAGAAAAACTGTCTAGCACTTCACAGTGAACCAACTTTCCTAGCATCAGGCTTACCAACTAATTCGATATAATCTTTCCACTTCATGTCAGTGGAAAACATAAGCCCATTTCTACTGAAATCTGATATAAACATTGCATCAAAATGAAACCCTTCCACTGTTCCTAAAACAGAGACAAACTTATATACATTATGGCTTAATTCATTTTGCAGATAACTAGCTTGGATATAAAAAGCCTGCTTGACCTCTGACATTAGATATATATTTTTTCAGTTTTTATTGGCTCATTATAATCCTTTTTCCATTTCATTTTTATAACTAATCCAGAGATATGAATGGAAAAAAACTGTAAGAGGCTCTGGCTGCAGTCGACCAGTGAGAAAAGACTGTAAGAAGGATGTATAGTATGTCATTAAGAGCTTAACCAATAAATGGTTGTTTTTTCCCCTTTCTCTTTCTCTTAATGTTTCCCTCTTTCAGTTTTCCCCACGAATCACCAGCCAGGTGAGTGATGCCTCATCATTATTGAGGCATTTCAACCCAGGCGCCCAAGGTCATATCGAGCGAGCCTCCTGCTTCGTAAGACCGAGCTCGTCAATCAGATCATCCTGAATGGCCCCACTGACTAACACTTGATACAATGCCCTACGAGACAACACCTGGAGGTTGAAGAGGCCATCCAATGCCCGTGAGAGGCGTTTCAGAGCATGACGACATTCGCGGTAGAAGGAGCATTCGGCTCAGGGTGTATGGCCGGTCTCATCCCTGCACGAGTGCACACTTCTCAGGGATGGGAAATGTTTACGGACGTCTTCCTTCCAGAAGGCGCTATCCTCATCCGATCCGCGACACATTTGGTTTAGAAAGATGATGCGAAGCATATATTGATGAATCTCAATGATAGGCATACCCAGACTGGCCTCAGAGGGATGAAGGCAACAGATCTCGCGAGATACCATAGCGGCTTTGTCTCTCCCCAAGGAAGAGAACAAGAGCCTTACTAAGAATATTAGTCTGGTAGATGGGAGTGGAAGTACAGAGTCGGTAAAGGAGAATTGGGTAGATGTGTGAAACATATACTTCCGCCATCCCCTTCAAGGAAAGCCTCCTCCGAGACCACAGATTAACCCTTGTACCTCCGACCAATTCATTTCCAACTGGAGATCAGGACTGAACCAGATGCCGAGTATTTTGATCGTCCCTCCATCCACGCACCCAACCGCAAGCCAACAGACTTATCGCGGTTGATCTTGGCCCCTGTCACCCTCTCATAACCACTGATCTCTTTGCTGACTTCGTCAATCTCGGCTCTGCTCGACACAAGAACCGAAACGTCGTCACTATAGGCAGAATACCTGGCTGAGGTGGTAGCCCCAGGCAAGGAAATTCCGCGCAGGACTGGATTCGCCTTTAACTTGCGATGGAACGGTTCCAACGCAAGAACGTAAAGCAAAGGCGAAAGCGGACAACCTTGATGAATGGTGCAAGACAATACGAAAGGCTTCGATCTTACTCCATTCACCTCCACCAGCGCACCGGGGGTCGCATACAAAAGTCGGATCCAGGAGCGAAAGTTGGCTCCGAAAGCGGCCGCCGAAAGGACAGCCTCCAGAAACCGATGGTCAACCCTATCGAAGACCTTGGACTGATCTAAATTGATCAGCGCGGCTTCACTGTCGACTTGTTCTAAAATCAAGCGTACCATATGCAGGTTATCCTGAATAATCCTGCCCTTCACAGCACAAGTCTGTTTGGAGCCAATCAGACTAGACAGGCCAAGCTGCAAACGGTTGGCTAAGATCATCGCCAAAATCTTTAACTCTGTGTTTAACATAGTCAAAGGGCGAAAGTTATTTAACCCATCCCCACCGTTCTTGTCCTTACGCAGCAACTTGATCACACCCCTGGTGAAGCGTTGGGGTATAGACCCATGCTTCATCTAGTTGTTGAAGATCAGTTCCAGCAAAGGAACAAAAATGGGCGACTGCCTCAAGTAAACTTCGTAGGGAAGACCATCTAGTCCCGGAGATTTATCCAGGCCAACCTGTTTCAGCGCTTCCCAGATTTCCGACTCTGTGATGGGACCCTTGCACCCAGCCACTTCAGCTGCCTCGAGGCAGAGAAAGTCGGCCAAATAGGCGTCGAACCGAGCAGGGCTCAAACCGGGCTCCCTGGTGAAAAGATCCTGAAAGTAATCTCGAAAGGCCTCACATATGCCCGCGTTTGTAGTCACGGTCCGATTATCCGGCAATGTGACGCACACGATATGTCGCCGAGCAGCGCTCCGATTTTCCTCTGCACGCAATTCAGCGGCCATATTCATTGCTTCAGAGGACATTCGTTTTAACCTAGCCCTAACTACCAGAGCTTGATCCTTCTTGATAAGCAAGGAGGACAACTCTGCCTTAGCTAAGGCTATTTCCCCACTATCACGGGATTTCACTGCCCGATCAACTTTTTCTTCTAAAGCTGTTTACGCAGCTAATCTATCTAGATTGAGTCGACGACTAAAATCAGCAGCAAACGTTCTAATTTTGGATTTTAATTCAGCCCACCAGGCTTTCCCTAAAACCGCCCCCGTCAATTCCCTCTGTATCATTAGTAGCATCTGGTCCCGGAAATCCTGCTCACCAAAAAGTCAGAAGTTTAATTTCCAGTACCCAGCCAACCTAACCTTAGGCTTATCTAAGTTTACACGGACCCGGATAAGCCTATGATCCGTATAAACTATATAATGGAAGCTTGGACACCCTAATAGCCCTACATCGACTCTCCTAACTAAAACTCGGTCGAGGTAGCACGCAAGTGTCCCAGGAGCCGAGTTGCCACTATTTGTCCAAGTCCATGCTACCTCCCAAGATCAAACTCGCTGCTAAAGTCCCGAAATGGTTTCACGTCCCGGATATTAATACCCGAATTTAGCTATATCGGGGTCAAGGACGGCATTCCAATCCCCTGCTAAAACTACCCGACGAGATGTCGTCAAAAACGGCCCGATCTGCCAAAACAAAGCAGGCCTCTCGGAATGGTTATTGGGCGCATAAACCCCAATGAGTCGTAAAGCCTTATCCATTATGGTAACATCCAGCACGCAAAGCCTGCCCGCCGGATCTGCGAAGACAAGCGTACATGCAACCTTCAAAGACTTTCTCACTAGCCAAGTGACACCCCTCGAACGACCATCAAAACATGCTGAATAAAGGGAGAACCCTTTAGACAGCATGTCCTCACGGCCATGAGAAGAAAACTGGGTCTCTTGCACACAACAAACATTCACCCCGAGGCGCTGAAGGTCACGAGAGAACCTCGCCCTGCGAGACTCCGACTTCAGGCCCCGCACATTTATACTTGCTAACCAGAGAGCCATAGTGAAGACTGATTAGCGTTGCTTTCCTGAACTGAACATAGCCGGGGTAAGGATACCGACAGCATCCCCCATAGACCCATGGCCCATCTCAGTCTTGATGGTACCGTCTTGGGAGACCCCGCCGATATCCTAGAGGAAAGTCAGTTTTAGTGCTCTATAAAGGGAGGGGTGAACAAAAACCGGGACTCTCCCTGCAGAAAATTGTTTCATTTTTCTCAATTTATCGTTTTGTATGATAGCAATGGGCGAGTTCATTTTAAACGAAGAAATTGCTTCGTCCAACATGAACCAAATCTGTTTCGCCCCAGTTTCAGATCTTTGTTCAGATTATTGTTACTTTAATAAAACAATGAAAACATTAAAATAAATAATTTTACAAATGACTTCTTGGATAATTTCTTCACATATGAAGAGAAGACTTGATGCAACAGAGACGGATAGCGCATATGAGCAATGTGGAAGTAAAAAGGAAAATGGAAACAAAAAGCGTAATTATACTTAAAATCAGAAAGTTAAAAATTATAGAATGCATAATAAGGAAAGAAGGCCTGGAGAATTTAACACTCATGGGATATACTTAAAGCAAGTGGGGCAGCGGGAAACATCAAGAAAGCTACCTAATGAGTTTTGGCAAATGAATGGCAAGAGTGGAAGAGAGATGGATCATAAAAAGCAAACACTGCTATGAATAACAAAAGATAGGACGTTATGGACAGACTCTGAATGATCACCCATGTTCTGAAGAAGAAACTATATGTTCCCTCTTGACACCAACCAATGTCTTCCAATGCTATCAAGTACAATTTTTAATTGCTAACTTTTAATTACATATTAAACATTGCACCCTACTCTTCATACAACTGCAGCTGCACAATCTCACAAAATAAATGGCCTCATTCCAGACTTAACAGAACTAGCTAAATTGTAACTACAGTAGATGGGTTCACCTATTGTCTGCTTCAATATTCTCCCTGGTCTTGTGAAGAGGAGTAGAGGTTTATCCATTGTTTCCTGTTGAGGATTGGGTTTGCAGTTCCATCTACTTCAACATTATTCTTCTAAAATATCTGTGTGAATTCTAAAGTTTTATTTACTAGTTATTTTTTATTCTCCTCAATAGGATTATATAGGTTTGCCTATTTTACCCCCCCCCCCGGTCTTTTGAACAGGAGTAGAGCTTTATCCCTTGTTTCCTGTTTAGGATTGGGTTTCCGGTTCCTTCTAAAGTCTTATTCTCTTTCACTCCCAGTAGCCCCTTGCATCTTAGTGACATTATGATCTTGCTTGGGGTGAATTGATTAAGAAAAAAAAGAAAAAAAAAAGATTATTGGACGAAGGTAGTATGTATGGCTTGCTATTACCTAATCTTTTCGAGAGTACTTAAGAAGGGGGTGTTGCGGGGGGGGGGTCTTGTTTTTAGAAAATAAATCATGCATCCAAAGAGGTGTTAATTTGATTTAGAAAAATGGTGACATGTTTGTGAAAAGTTATTCGTATATTTTTGATCGTTAGTGTATAATTTTTATTGTGCTTTAGATGCAATATTTGTACCAAAGTTCTTTCCGACTTAGTAATGACACGTTTGGGATAAGATGAGAAAGAAATTTGCAGTGCTAGCATGTCTGGAGTAGTTGCTACATATTTGGTAATATGACTAAGTTCTTGGAATCATTCTGAAAAGCTGATGATAGCTATTCAAGAACAACAGCAACTCCTTAGAATAAAATGTTAATCGTCCGTAATTATCAATTTGGATTTAATGAGAAAAGGAAAGGATGGGATTAGTGATCTCATAAATGCTAAAGATGATTGTTTTACTATGAGTAAGAAAGACTGAAGTCAAATTTCATGTGTGTGGACATTTCTTCTTTTTACTTGGTGTAAGAAGAGCCTGGAGACGTTTTGATATTCACATAGCCTTGAATAAACAAAGTTTCGTAAAATATAACAAAATTCTACATACTGAAAGTTTTATTACAATATTTTAAATTTCTGTCCATGATAACAAATTCTTGGTATTTTCGAAGTGTCAAGTTTTCCAGGCTTTCTTTTCTCATTATCTAATGGTTCATTTAATTGATTTTCGGAAGGAGATTGATAAAACATGTTTCCCCAAAGATGTTGTCATTTCTTTCAAAGGGTGCTCACCTTTGCACGAAATATCCCCCTTCTGTGTAAAGAATGACAAAGATTTTTTTATAATTATTGCAACCCCAAGCAAGGTGATAAAGCCACTAAGACACAAGAGGTTACTGTTAGTGAAAGAAAAGGAGAAGACATTAGTAAGAAGAAAGGACAATAAAAGAATATGATTTAGGAAAACAGAAGAAGACAATTAATGTTGCACTTAAATTTTTGAAGATCATAGGTGGCATGGAAGCAAGAAACTGGAAGAGAATTCTACAGGCGAGAAGTCTTAGAAAATAAACTATTAGAATAGAATTTACTTTACATATAGTTTTTCTTTTTTAATTGTATTATCCCATGCAGGGCAGTAAAGACATAAGGGGTTACTGGGTGCGGCAAAATTAGGAAAGAAACATTAATGAGCAGGAAGAGAATAGTAGATAGTGAGTGTCATTGCATTTAAATTTTTATAGATTAAAGTTGGCTGGAAAGCATGGAGCTGAAAGGGAGTTCCACAAGCAAGAAGTGTAAGAAAAGAAGCTGTTAGCATAGAATTTACAGTTACATCTAGCTGGCTCAACTGTAAACTGATGAGATCTTGATGCCAGTCTAGTACAGTGCTTAAATCCAAAAAGTCTAGGTGCTATAACAAAGAGCTAATCTGAACAATTACCATGAAAGTATTTATAGAAAAGACACAAAGAGGCAACCTTATGGTGGTGGGAAAGTGACTGAAGATGAGCTGCTAAATTAGGACTAATAATATTGCTGATTCTTCTTTGGATTTTATCAAGGTGCTCAAGGTAAATAATACCAGAACATATATGACAGCAATATTCTAAACATGGATGATTTCAACAGTAAAACGGTATATGTTTACATATGCATAATTGTCTTTCAAAAAAAAGGAAAGGAAAGATTTTTATTTTTTAAAATTTTATTTTTGTGAAAGGGAAGGAATAATAAAACATGGTTGGACAAGAAATAAAAGTTAATTATTTTTTGGTGAATAACTAAAAATTAAATAAGATGCAGGAGTGAACGTCTTGAAAGACAGGAAATGAATCTCTCTCTTTGCTGGCTTTTTTCTTTTTTCTAAACATGTATCTTCCATATATTTTTTTTACACAGATGTAGTTGTAAACACAACAGTAAGTAAAAGTAAAATGAGGAAAAATAATTTTAATTTCTAAACATGTCAGTTGAAAAGTATTAAAATTTAGATAATTTTTATAAAAGTTAGAAAGATGATGAAAATTTCCAACCTGATAATTTAATATAAGTTTTAAATAACAAATAAAAACATTCAGTTGGTTTTCACAAATTTCATCTAACATATTTAGTTCAAATATTTCATATCAGTCATTTTAGCATTATTTTTTTCATGTAAATTATAAGCTAACTAAATTCTAATTTATATTTATTTCTTAGATTAAATCTTAAATTAATAACATTTGATAAAAAATAAGTTTTATTTTGTCTGAAGTTGGTCCACTTATAAAATATGTTTTAATGATGTGTCTGTTATATTTTTTCTCAGCCTGTGAGGGTCCTTTGTTGGGTGTTGGACTTCTCCAAGCAGCCAAAACACTGTCATAATCTAAGGATGAGGACAATAGTCCAAATGTATATAATGTAAACTCACCATCCCAAAAATTCTGACAGTGACTAAATTCAATTTTAAGTTACTTTTTTTTTTGTTGATGGAATCTTGTGTTTCATTAATAATATTTAATAAAAATAAAATTTATTTTGTCTAAAGTTGGTCAACTTAGAAAATGTTTTAATAATGTATATGTTATATAATTTGTCTAGTTATTTGTTATAAAAAATGTTTAGAATAAAATTTATTTTGTCAAATTTTAATTTATAAAATTTTTCAGAATTATTCATGACAGACATGTAATAATCAGTACAAGTCAATGCTAGAACTGTGACAACAAGAAATTAAATGATTTTAAAAAACTCTATCAAAAGTATTTTTAGTAAGGATTGAGTGATATGAAAATTATTTTTTTCATTGTGATCTATTTTGTCTTGATCTTTATGAAAATGACAATTGTTTGTAGATTGATCACTTTTGAAAAAATGAGCAGTTCAAAAACAAAAGAAAAATGCAATTTTATAGTTATTTTTTAATCTTTATAAGCTTCCATACTTCAAAATGATAAAAGTTATGAGTTCAATTTAGTATTATACTTACAATGTAAATCAAATTCCCTTAAAAAAAAACTTTAAAAAGTTAACTTCCTAAACAAATTAGTCATATTCATTCAAAGCATATTAAAATACATTAAAAAATATATCTTCCTAAAAAAATACCACACACTTAGTTTAAATAAATCTTTACTGTACTGACCTTTTTCGTTGTTTAAAAATTTTCAGACAGTCAGTTTAAATTTACTTCAACATATTTTAAATTGAACCTTAAAGAAAAACTTACCCAAGTGGGTGTTTAATTAGAGAATTTAAAAAAATTATTTAATTCAACCTCTTTACTTCCTATTCATATGCAGAAACAAAATACTGATACTGATCAAGACTTTTCTTTGAAAATGACACATTTTTAATGCTATTGTTGTGGACCGTGTGTGTTTGTGTGTTGCTGTATTAGAAACACGTGTGTAACTCCTGGTAGAATATTAAAAGGTCCAACTACAAGAAAATGGCCAGATTTGAATTAAGTCCAACTGAAGATAAAGAAAACAGACAAAACCGATAAACAAAGATATATATTAAACAAAACAATTTTACAATGGACATAGATAATAATATTTGTGTGTGTGTGTGAACGTTTGTGTCTGTTCTTTGGTGATTGTTCGTACGTACGTGTATGTGTGTATAATGTTCATGGCGTCTCCCACAAATGGGAAGACGCGGATCTTCTAAGAGAGCTTGCATTGTAGTCGCTGAAATGAAGAAATGAAAAAGAGAATGAGGCGAGAAGTCGCCCAGTATTTATAGTATAGGGAGAATGACCCCTAGTGACAATTTGGGAATTAAGGAGGAGCTAACTCTGACACTATAAACAGTATAGAATGTGCTCCGAAAATAATGTCTCCTTTTATTTTATTTTTTAATACTTTTGTCCCAAGCCACTGAGACACAGGGGGTTACAGGGAGTGAAAGAGAATGAGAAGACTTTAGTGAGGAGAAATGAAGAAAAGGACAATTAAGGAACAGAAAGATGGTAAAGATGTTATATTTAAATCTTTGAGGATTGTAGGTGGCAGAGAAGCAAGACATTTGAAGGCAGGCCTACAGGCGAGAAGTGAAAGAAAAGAAACTATTAAGGATAGAATTATCATTTGCATCTTGCTAGTTCAACAGTAAAATGGTGAGACCTAATTGCCAAAGTATAGGCACTAGAGAAAAATGCTCATCAGTACAGTTGCCATGAAAATATTTGTAGAAAAGACAGAGGGAAGCCACATCATGTCAGCAAGAAAGTAACAGAAGTCGAGAAGCCAGATCAGGATCCTTTGCCTCAAAGACTATTTGAATTTTATCAAGAATCTCAAGATATATAGCAAGAATACCAAACCACATATAGCAGCAATATTCAATGCATGGACAAATCTTAGATTTATATATGAGTAAGAAGGATTAGCTAGTCCAATGCATGTTCAGATCTCAGTGTTTTATTTACCTGGTGGAAAGAGTATAATGTTGAAAAATCCCAAACTTTTAATGAAGCCAAGAAAATATCACTGATGACTCATTACGGAGTATCTGAAGAATGTATGTTACGAATAATTATAAGATATGCTTTGATAATAATGTCTCCAATTTATTTCTATGAACACTACAATATATGAGAGCCAGTTTTCAGTGATAAAACCCTATTTTTCCACATAGTCACCATCACCAGCTATGTCTTTTCAAGGCATTCTTCATCTAGTCAGTTGACAGCTGGGCAGAGCTGCATAGCTTGTTGTACTACACATCTCTGTCACTGCTGTTAAAATGTATTAATCACTGCCTATCTGTGCTTATATCCACTGTTTGATCTCCATAAATGTTTAGCAAGCATTAATGAGTGTCAATCAGTTCATTTGTTTCTGAATGGAGGAATTACGTGACACATTTCTGCTTTGTATGTACTTTCATGTCAGATGCAATTTTGCCAGACTGCAATTTAGAATAAGACAAAAAATATATGGGTTATTGTTCATCACCCTCTAATATCATGCCATCAACATCCACCTCTGATATGGTGGGCCCAAACAATTAAAATAGGGTTCATTAAAAAGTAAATAAAAAATCAAATTGAAATCTTTGTGGTTCATTGAATCATTATATTACTTATGGCAATCGAGAGAATAGCCGTTTTCATACAGAAAACATTTGGCATTCATTGATTGAAAAAGTTATCATCAGTGTTGGTTGAAATTTTATAAAATCATTTTCTTAAAATAGCTTTCCGGTAAAATAGGCTTCTCAAGTCCCCTAACCATTATTGCTTTTGCTAGTAGTGATGGGAGTTTCTTTCCTAGCCTTTTGTTTAAGGTAGTGTGGAAAGTCAATGTCTTTGTTAAATCATTATTTTCCATTCTAGTTATATGGGTTATCCATTTTAGTTGATACTGTTATTGGAAATCTTCAAGTGATGTGTTTTTTTGTTATTTATTAATAAATTTATATTTATTATATATTGAATCATCATCATCCTATCATCATCATCATCATCATCATCATAATGATAACAAAAAGGTAACTAAAAAATTCCATTTTGTTATTGCTTGATCTTTTCAAATAACGTTTTTTTAAAATTATAATTACAAAAAGTAACAAAAATCCGGTTAAATTAGACTTCGTGCCTTGGTTTCAGGACAAACCATTTCATGGCTGGAAAGTTTAATTTGAAAAGAGAGAAAAATAATTTCTTTTTTCTTCTTTTTTTTTTTTAAAGTGACATTGGTTTAAGATAATTATAAAGACCTTCTTTCTTTTCTTTTATGAAATATTTTGATCTCAACATGTTCTTTTCTCAAGAGCTGCAGATATGGGACTGTGGCAGGGCGAAATGGTGGGAGAGGAAAATGCTGGGGTAGGATTGGGGGAGAAATGAATTAAAAACTTCTGCTTCAGTTATAAGATTATACATTGTTTTGCATTTTCATTTTAGTTAACGTCGTTAGATTTTTTTCTTTGCTTTTTCTATTGTTTGTTGTTTGGTTGAAATTTATAACTAATAAACAATATTCCGTGTTGAGCAGGCAAAGTCACTTTCATTCACTACAGTGATTTGCATATGCTGTAAAACAGTCGGATATTGGCTAAATTGTCATAATAAAAACATTTTGATAGATTTAAACATTTTGAAAGATGGCTATTTGATATACTGCACGCTATAATATAATATAATTTATAAAGTTGAAAGCTTATATGTGATGCTTGAAACCCTGAAAATGGATTAAATAAGGATTTATTTTTAATCATTTCACCCCAAACAAGGCAATAAAAGCCATGAACATGCAAGGAGTAAATGTGTGTGAAAGAAACAGAGAGCACAGTAAAGGCACAGAATTCAAGGAGACATAAGATGATGGTTGACATTGCATTTAATTTTTTGTAGATCATAATTGACAGGAAAGTAGGAATATGGAAGAGAGTTCTATAAGCAAGAATAGCCAGAAAAAAATTATTAACATAATACTTACGGTGATAACAAACAATTTCAATAGTGAAATTATGAGACCTAGTTACCAATCAGGTACTGTGCTTAAATTTGTAAAGACAAGATACCAAAGAGGAAAGCTCATCAGAAAAAGTGCCATTAAAATAGTTATAGAAAAAGCACAGGGAAGCTATGTGATGTAATGGAATAACCCGGCACCCCCATGAGTGATTAGACTATAGGTAGTAAAACGGACTACGTGAGTTCAGCTGGGATCTGTTGAGTACGATTCAGACTTACACGAGAACTACCAACCTTCCAATAGTTGCACTCACTACTGGATAGACTTGCAATGATCATGCACATAACTGTTATCTTATTTCTTATTGTATTGGTTATTACAATAAACCTTTACTTATTTATCCACCATGTTTGTTAAGTATATATTCCTATTCCTATAGTATATAGGATATATATATATATATATATATATATATATATAGAGAGAGAGAGAGAGAGTATATATTCCTATATATTCTATATATTCCTATATATGTTATATCAGTGGAAAAGTAATTGAAGTCGAGATGCCAGATCAGGACCAATAACATTACAGATTTTTCTTTGAATTTCTTTGGTGGTGGTAAACTGATTGATGTAACATAGCTTCTCTTTGCTTTTTCTAAAAATACTTTCATGGTAATATATTTTTTGGTTGTCTGCCCATGTCAAGCAAATATTATCATGTCATACTATGAAACAAATCTAAATTAAAATCTAATAAATCATAATTTTCAAGCCAATAAGAAAAAACTTTCTTTGAAATAAATGCTTCTAATTCAAACTTTAAAGGATTCAGCTGACAAAATCTGGATAAGAGGCTGAGAAGAAATGCCTTTCTTAGATTTATGGGCCAATCAAAACGACTGTCAAAAACAGCTTATCTGATCCAGCATAAAGATAATTTTAAGATATCTTAGAGGTAAGTTCTTTCCAGTAGCGTCAGAGTCAAGTCAGTTTGTTCGTCTCACCATGCCACAGACATGCACTCACACACACAGACATATATATATATTGTTCAATAATTTGAAACCAGTTCAAGAATTCAGTTTAAAAGTTTTGCCATCCAACTGCAGCAAATTTGGTACAAGGTCAGTTTAACTGGAAGAGATTTCCACGCAGGTAAGTATGAGGAGTTACAAAAATTATCTTATTCCAAAGCATTTACTAAAGGTGACAGAGTTCGATCACTACCCCTATTCCTTTTAGTGTAATGGGGAGAAAAATTCCCAGCAGCTAGGCTTGTCTGTTATTATTAAGCATTTTGTAGTGTAAAGTTTGGTGGTTACCATTTATTTAATGGTGTTGATGACCCAAATAAATCCATACAATATTTTACTCTACGAATGTGTTAAGCAAAATGCGAAAACAACAAGAAACATTTGTGATAAAAGACAAAAGGCAAATATTTGAATAATAATTTTCAATATATTTTTGTAATGAAAATATTTTACAAAATGTAGTGGATTTTTTAGGTGAAATCTTGTTAGTTTAATTTATGTTGAACTCAAGTCTGGTGAAAGATTAAATTTTGTTAATGAGTTCTAATTTGAAAGGATGTTTGTTAGAATCTGTTATTGAAGATTCTGTAAATTAATTGCAAGAAAAAATTTACATTTAAGAATTTACTGTTCATGTAAGTAGTAAATGTTTGTAAAGTTGAATGCAATTTTGTGATCAAAGAAGTGTTATCTACCTTTGATTGTGTTGTGTAATACAATGTTCTTGAATGTTGAGAAATAAAGTTGATTTGTTAGCAGGAATTTGTTTAACTTCTGCATAAGGAATTTGGTGAGTGAATGGGAATAGAGTTCACTGGTGAGTTTTGGTGAGTGAGTGTGAATATCGTTAAGTTGTATAATGTTCGCATGAAAGAAAAACTTAAGATTGTGTGACGTGAAGTTTAGTTGCAATTCGTTTGATGTCACACTGCTCACTGGTGAGTGTGAATGAGTTTCTGTTTTTATTTGCTTCAGATGGCTCACAGAGACTTGGCACAAAATTGGATTTCAGTCACAAGCTGTAAAAATTAGTTAAGCATGGGTAGATAGTCATGCCTACTTGTATATTTATTAACCAATGAGGGCTTGAGATTTTTTGAAAATGTATGAAGTTGAAAGCGTTCTGTGATCCACTTTTTGCACAGATTTGACTAAACTATTTTTGGGTATTGGAATAATGTAGAATTTGGGTCCTACAGTTTTCTGGTTATGAATGACCTCCACTGGTTTAGAAAGCATTTTCATTTGATGAGGAATGGAGAAGAAAATAGAAATTTGTTTTATATTAAGGGAGTTAACTCTTTCTGTATCAGAGACGGTATGGCTGAAAGAATGAGAAATTAACATTAAACACTCTTTAGGCAACTTCAGTCAACAAGGAAAGCATTTGTCCTGCCATTGCAGTTGACTCCAATTGCCAAATAGCACTATATTTAAATTGCATGATTGTGTTGTCACATCCTGCTATAGCAACAGCAAAAAATCAGCCTTGACTTAAATTGAGATCAAGGCTTCTGCTGTTTGTATTTGCTACCATAAATAGAGGAAGAAGTAATACTTATGCATAATGTAGAGTACTAAAGGTTAAAGAAAAGACAACTATTTAAGTGTTTTTTTCACTAATGTTCCCCCTATACAAGGCTCAAGAGCCACTCCAGATAGCAGGCTCCTGAACGAGGTGTATGATATGAAATAAAAGGAGGAAGTGAAATTATAAAGATATGAAACTAGACTTGAAGAGGTTAAGATCATAGTGTTTAGGGAAGTACCCATATGGGAGTCTATTCTACAAAATTCTTTGGTAAAAGCTGAATGGAACCTCGTTCTTACAAATAGAATACAGATGAAATGTGGGTTATTCGACTCGATAGAGGTGGCATGGTGAGTCCTAGCTGTAAAGGTCCGACTGGTGGAGTTAAAGAATGGAGCGCTGATCAGAATACTTGACATGGAAATAGCAACAGAGTAGTGACAGGCTTGCAATATTGTGTCGGTGGGGAAAGAGACTTCAGGGTGTAAAATAAATCATTCCCCACAAGGTTAGGTAAAGGACCTTGAACTCTGTCAAGGGTGGAAAGTGACGATTAGACAGTTCAGACCCATATATTGAAACAATATTCTATTTTACCAGTAATTGACATTTATTTTGAGATCTGCATGAATTGTCACTATACCCTTGAAAAAATTTAAATATAAACAGAAAACAGTGAAGAAAAACTTTAAAAATCTAAATAAATACTTTCAAGGTAACTGTTCGGATAAGCTCTTTGCTATGGTATTTAGGTTTTATGAATTTAAGTACAGTACTAGACTGGCAACAAGATCTCATCAATTTACAGTTGAGTTGCTTAGATGTAACCCTAAGTTCTATGCTAACAGTTTAATTTCTCACACTGCTTGCTTGTGGAACTTTTTCAGCTCCAACCCTTTCCAGTCGTTTTTGATCTTCAAAAATTTAAATGCAATGTCAATCACTATCTACTGTCCTCCTGATTACGCTTCTTTTGTTCTCACTCCTTAATAATGTTTCTGTTTTACTAATTCTACCACACCCATTAACCCCTTGTGTCTTAGTGGCTTTACTACCTTATTTGGGATGAAATGATTAAAAAAATTCAGAAACTGATTTCAGATTATAATGAACACATTATCAGAACATGTTTTATTAGTTAATTAGTTTCAAAATAAAAATCTCTTCTTAATGTAAATTATTAATAATATATGATATCCCAACTGAGTGGAATATATTAAAATAAATATCAAAATATTAATCTGTAAAGGTTCAACTTTTAAGCATGTATTGCTATTAAATTAATAGAAATTTCAATTTTCAAGTAACACACTTTGGAATAAAAGCAAGTATTTTTTCTGTCAAGTATTTGCATGTATTTTACACGTTTAATACCACATCTGAACATCGTGCCTAAATAAAAGACAATGTATCAAGTAGTTGGTCTGAGTAACAATCCAAGTAAAAGTCTGAGTTGAAGTAGCAATAGAAGCCATTACAAAACATTCCTATGTCTAGTCTATTATCGTGTTGTATGAAAACTCTCTTCATAAAAAGAAACTTGACTAAAGTATAGGCACAGACAGATTAAATATGACATCTGATCAAAAGTATTGAAACTGTTGCTGTGGTAACAGGGCTAAAGTATGCAGAGTGAAGCTGTTTGGCACAAATAGACCTTGAACTCTGTCACGCACACATACTAAGCTACAATATGCTTGCTTACTTCCATTGTTTATAGCAGTGCTTGGAAGGAAAGTGTGTAGAGTATGGATGTCTCACTACACCACAGAGGTTCCATCAGTAACCATGGCTTGTGCAGCAGTTTTTGGCCAAGTACATTATCCCTCAGGTTCAACAACCACCATATTCCCCAGATCTCACCGCTTATAACTTTTTCATCTTCAAAAATCAAATCCCAATTGAATGGAACAAGATTTCAAGATATTGAGACAATCCAAGAGAGTACAAAGAAAAAATCCCAAAATGTAGTTGTTTTGTACTTTAAATAATAAGGACACATATAGATAAAGGTGTTGGATAGATCCAGTGACAGGACCCAAAGAGTGTGAGTTCAATACCCGGTTAAGGCAGTGGAGAACTTGGAGAGGGGAATTGACAGGAGATAACTGATAACTAACATCCATTAAACATGGCATGTGGAACTAGAACAGTCTACCTCAGTGAGTGAAATAAAGGGTTCATGTCGACATTCCAACCACCTGAAGAAGGCCGGAGCATACAACGGCCAAAACGTTGTAATAAATATGGCGACAAAGACAAGGACAATAGTCCAAATAATGTAAATAGTGTACATAATACCTCATCTCAGAAATATAGACAAATACATAATAATTTAAATACTCCAGTTGTTTTTCAACATATGAGGCTCAAGCAACTCAGTTCTTAGGAACTGACAGCCAGATGCATATGATTTGATTATAGTGGTGAAGGCTTTGTGTAAAACCAACCACACTTTTTGGAAGGGCCGAATACAGAGACCTGGTGCACTGTATGCCACAAGGTCCCCAAACAACCCTCCATAGGTTTTGAATTAAGAGTTGTTCTCCTATACTAGTTGCCACCCAAGGATATAGAACCCAGTTTGTTCTGCTATTTACCATTAGCTGGAATGTGGGAGAAGAAAAGGATTCATAACTTTCCCAAGACCAAGTGGGTTAGCACATAAGTGAATGTAATGGATTCGACTGGAATTCGAACTCAGCTCACCGATTCCTCAATCCGAGCTTCTATACATTACTGCACTGTACCTCCTAAATAGATAGATACATAGATAGTTAGAATGAAAGGTACTGAGTTAAAGAGGTGGGTAGATAGGAGCAGGCAGATAGATAGAAAAAACTGAGATGAACAGATGGATATATAGAAACACAGAGATAAATGAATAGATAGGAACAGACTGAGACAGATAGATAGAAAGGGATAGACAGACAAATGGATAGATAGAAACAGAAATAGATAGAAATAGATAGAGTGATAGAATGCTTTTAAAGAGAGATTTAAAAAAACCAATAGATTTTCAATACATTAAAATTTTCCCTATTAAGCAGTCTGGCTTATCTCATTATCATTTCTTTTCAAATAAAGGTCATTTGAAGATCGTTGAAATATTCCCGTATCACTTTTTACTGTTGGCAATCTTCAAAACAAATATGTCAAAAATGTATTTTTAATTGAAGTCTGGTCTAACAGGTGCAACTTTTTATGAGAAATAAAAAGAAATATTGATAAGGTTTGAAAGAAGTTCTCAAATTTGTTCCTTAATAAATATTCAATGGCAAAATAAAAAATCATCAACGAAAAATGTATAGCCTACTTTTGCTTGTAAACATTTTAAGGGTTGTATCACAGAACATCAAAGCAAGGAACTTTGATGTTGAATATAAATTGTTTCTGTATCGACAAATGTACAAAGCCTATAATCATGCAGAACATAAATTTATGCTTCAGTGGCATAAAACTAGTAATAAATAGTATTAAAGAACCAGAGTGTTGTGATAAAAAACAACAATAATAAGATGGAATAAAACTAGTAATAAAATAGTTGTAATAATGAAGAGTGTATTGATCCAGAGTGTTGGGATAAAAAACAACAATAATAAGATGGAATAAAACTAGTAATAAAATAGTTGTAATAATGAAGAGTGTATTGATCCAGAGTGTTGGGATAAAAAACAACAATAATAAGATGGAATAAAACTAGTAATAAAATAGTTGTAATAATGAAGAGTGTATTGATCCAGAGTGTTGGGATAAAAAACAACAATAATAAGATGGAATAAAACTAGTAATAAAATAGTTGTAATAATGAAGAGTGTATTGATCCAGAGTGTTGGGATAAAAAACAACAATAATAAGATGGAATAAAACTAGTAATAAAATAGTTGTAATAATGAAGAGTGTATTGATCCAGAGTGTTGGGATAAAAAACAACAATAATAAGATGGAATAAAACTAGTAATAAAATAGTTGTAATAATGAAGAGTGTATTGATCCAGAGTGTTGGGATAAAAAACAACAATAATAAGATGGAATAAAACTAGTAATAAAATAGTTGTAATAATGAAGAGTGTATTGATCCAGAGTGTTGGGATAAAAAACAACAATAATAAGATGGAATAAAACTAGTAATAAAATAGTTGTAATAATGAAGAGTGTATTGATCCAGAGTGTTGGGATAAAAAACAACAATAATAAGATGGAATAAAACTAGTAATAAAATAGTTGTAATAATGAAGAGTGTATTGATCCAGAGTGTTGGGATAAAAAACAACAATAATAAGATGGAATAAAACTAGTAATAAAATAGTTGTAATAATGAAGACTGTATTGATCCAGAGTGTTGGGATAAAAAACAACAATAATAAGATGGAATAAAATTAGTAAAAAATAATAGGAATAAGGAAGAGTGTATTATCCTAGGATTTGGATAAAAAGGCAACAATAATAAGATGGAATAAAACTAGTAACAAATAATAGTATTATGGAAGCATGTATTGATTCAAGGTTTGGATAAAAAAGCAACAACAATAAGATAGATTGATACAAGTGTCGTGATAAAACACAACAACTGAAATTTGGAATAAAACTATTATTATCATTATAATGATGGTGAGAAAGATGGTAAAGAAAGCATGGTGACCAAGAATGCTGGGATAAAAAGCAATAACAATAAGATGGGTTAAAACTAAGATTAAATAATAACTTTTATCCATTTGTTTCTCCAAGGAGAAATCATAATATTTTCTTAAATACAGTCACAAACATCTTGAACAGCAAAACAACACTGTAACCAAGTAGGTAACCAAATTTTGATGGTAAGCAATAAAAAGTGACTGATTTTGTTTTAAAATTTCAAAATTTATTTACTTCATCTTAAAACATTAATTACATTTTTAACATTTGGAGAAACATTTTGAAGTTTAAATGTTCAGAAATAAATTTGTGCAAACTCCTCTGACAGGTATCTTCATCTTGGTTGTCTCTATTATAGAGTTTTAGATAGTGTCATATTGAGTGGGAAAAAATAAATTTGGGAACAAGTTAAGAAATTTAGTTTGTGCTTCCTTAAAAATTACCGGAGAGGATGAATACACACAAATATATTTGGTTCAAAGATTGGGTCTAAAGCTGAAAAAATGTAAGGTTAGAAATAAATTAATGGGAAAAAAAAACCTATATAACTTCCTATAAATTATTTTTTAACTGAGTATAAAAATAACAAAAATAAGAAAATCCACAGTCAGTTGCAAAAACCTCCTGATGAGTGGACCAAACAATTACAAAATGTTTGTCCTTTCATGTTCCACTGGCAAATAATGGACAACATCTTTTATATTCCACTAGAAACTTCTTTGGATGAAATCATGATTTTACTGTTTGTACTAGTTTCTCATTTTGTTATTACCTCTGTCTTTTTCATTTTCTGTTTACATGCAAAACCCATTTTTCACCACCTGTAACAATGTAATGCAAAAATAAAAGGTTGACATTCCTACTTAAAAGACTGCTGCAGATGCTGGAGTGTTGTGTTTGGTTCTTAAGTGAAAGGATATAAGGAACCCAATTTGCCTCTTTAGAAGTTTTACCAATTTGCTTTGTGATATTTGTGGACAGTTGACCGATGACTCAATGAGATCAAGATTGAAGTGTTCAGGGAAGCACCTACATGAGAGTCGTTTCCACAAAGTAGCAGTTCTTGGAAAAACCTGTCAGAGTAGAATTTCCTTCTTACATTTGGAACATGGAGGGAATAAGGTTGATTCAACTGCATACAAGTAACATGGTGTATTTTGGAAGTAAAGGACTGAATTGGTGAAACTCAAGAGTTAAGCTCTTCTGAATGTTTGCTATGGAAATAGCAATAGAGTTATCTCAATTGTTAAACTTGGGACAGTTTTATCAATCACTTTTGATTCTAGTTAAATGAAGAAAACTAAATAACATTTCTGTGGAAGCTGTTCTTACTGCTATTACAGAAAGTCCAAACAATTTTTCAATTGATTTGGGAGTGCAAAGAGACGGAATATACATTCATAGATGTCCACAAGCTTTCATGTTATACAGAACTGTACAGGCGAGTCAGGAGGTCAGCATTTTTGAGATCATGCACACTGAATAACAGATTGATCAGATATCAATCAGACAAACACACCCACATGATCTCTCAGTCATGCAAGGAAAATATAAAT
>OZ038477.1:122650171-122767671 GCA_964036315.1 Acanthosepion esculentum | reverse complement strand
TCAAAAAGGTGTATGTCTGTGTAGAGCCGGTGTTAGAGGAGTTTCCGACACATGGACAGGCAGACAGATGGAATTTGCTGTTTATTTATTTAGAAGAAGAAGATAGAAGTTAGAAGATAAATGTAGGTATATATGTAATTATTAATATATACTTTATAGCTCTGTTTAACAACATTGAGCACTGTTTTGTCTATACCATTGATTAAATAAACAGTTAATTGATCATCTGTATGTGTACGTAATTGCTCATATATATGGTCGATCGTATCTCTTCATTTAGATCATTTCTATGACATTGAAGTCAGCACCCAGAAGATGCAAACCTATCAACATAAAAATATAACATATATATATATATATATATATATATATATATATATATATGTATACAGTAGCGGCCATAATATAAAGCACGGAAACAACAAAGACATAAATATGTGTATTACTTAAAAAGTAATGCATGATTAGCAATGAAATTTTTACCGAATAAAGATTAAGGTGTAATGCATAAATATTATACAAAGTTACAAAATTTCACATAATAGTTTTTTTTTAAATAAAGATTAAATGGAACTAAGGAAATAAGCTACTGGACAAAAGTTAAGGAACGATGTTAATAATTTGCATAAACTTTTAATTTACATTGTTAAAAAACTCGATGGAGCTTTTCAACCAGGATCACCTATGGGAGTTACTGAAAGACGAATGGGAGGGAATTACTGCTGATTTTTGCAAGAAATTAATTAGATCATGTGGTCGACAATGCAGAGAAGTCATTGAAAATAAGGGGATGTTTACCAAATATTAAATTTTGTTGATATTTTGTTCACAATCAAGTATTAACAAGATCTTTCCTTAACTTTTGTCTAGTATTTCCTTTGTTCCATTTAATTTTTTATTTAAAAAAAAAACTATTATGTAAATTTTTGTAACTTTGTATAATATTTATGCATTACACCTTAATGTTTATTCGGTAAAAATTTCATTGCTAATCATGCATTACTTTTTAAGTAAAACACATATTTATGTCTTTGTTGTTTCCGTTCCTTATATTATGGCGGCTACTGTATATATATATGACAAAATATAGTTTTACAATATGCTATATTTATGGGTTAAAATGCTCAATATCAGGGATAGAGCATATGTAAATATAAAAATGAACATTGAAATCAACACCCAGTGGTGACAGTCTTTTTCATGCAGTGACGAAAGTATATAAACATGAAACAGACTGTTTGACAGTGCTACTTAAAGTCTTCTTGGCAAAACTGGCAAAGTTATGTGGGGGTGGGGGACCCAAAATACAAATTGGCAATAAAGCGATAAAGGAGCATGAAAAAGACTTTTTGTAAAACTATATTTTATCATATATATATATATATATATATATATATATAAAAGTTTTTTGGTTGAAACCTACAAAAGTTCTTTGCTTAAGATTTTTTTAAATGTTTCTACAGTTCAGACCCTTTCTCTGGTTTCCAAGTAGAATTCAAACATAAATTGTCTCATATTTTCTGACAGCCTTCTGCTCTCATAAACTATTATCAAAGAGTTATATTTTTATGTTGTTAGGTTTGCGTCTGTGTGTTTTTACATATCTTTCCTTTCCTTTTGTCAAAGACTCCTTTATTGTTTTATTGCCAAATTGTATTTTGGGTCCCCCACCCCCACATAACTTTGCCAGTTTTGCCAAGTAAGTGGCACTGTCAAAGAACTATAAAAATGGAACACTTCCTGTCCTCTCTTTGTCTCTGTTTTCCTTTTAGAATGCAGAAGAAGCGACACCACTGGGACCTTGTCTCGGACATTGGGATATCTTTCTCCTTAGTGACTCAACTTGCACACAATTCCTAACTTTTAATATTTTTTTTACATACATACTATTGCATTTGCTCCTTTGTTACTCAGTTTTTTTTTCTTTATTTTAATCAATTCACCCCAAGCAAGGGTGATAATGCCACTCAGATGCAGGGGCTACAAGAAGTGAAAGAGAAGATGACTTTAGAAGGAACGAGAAACCCAATCCTAAACAGAAAACAAGCGACACGCTTCTACTCATGTTCAAAAGACTGAGGAGGAGTGAGAACCGGACAATATATAAAAACAAAAATAAAAACATTGCTTTGTTGAAATTTATTCTACTACGTTATTTACACATGTAAATTTTGTTTGCCACATCTTAGGTGTGATTTCACAACAGTATAAACATTTAAATATAATCAATACATGCTTTGTTTCACTGATTACGTACCTTAACCTACCTACATCTTTCATATATGGTTTTTATTGCCCAGAAGTCCAAGGTGACATCTAAAACATTAATCACTTTTGCATTTGTCACTGTAGTAATTTTTAGACGATGGATCTTAAAGTAATTTTCAAACTTTTTACTTGTTTCATCAACATTCTTTGGGCTTCTCTTTCCTCGCAGAATTAAACACATCATCCCCATAGGGCACTGTATTACTGATATCAATAAGTTGCCACATTAAAAATATTGTAATACATAGGCACATTTACTTTGACACACATACATGCTGGTCGAAAAATATCAGCAAGAGGTTTTAAGGCTCTGCCAAACCCTACATATATGGAAGTTCCAGATTGGTCAGAGCTGACTGTCTGCTAAACCGGCTATTACTAAAAAGCTTAGTCGATGTTACTATTTAACCCATAACTGGATGAAGATGCAATGGATTCATGCCTTTCCTCAAGAAGATTTTTATGAGAGTGAATGCAAAAGTCTAGGCTGGAACTTGAACTTGGCTAACAGACTACAAACCTTTCTCTTTTAACATATTCAGTACAATCTCACTACGGCTAGCCACAGATAAATGTAATTACAGTTGATGTAATCGGCAAAAATGTTGGAAAAATCCTTTATTAAAAATTCTTGGGACCAAAACTGCTTCGGTTTTCAGGTGCTTTCAGATTTTGGAATACAGGCTATGGTATGTATATTTTGGAAAATATACATACCATAGCCTGTACGATCCAATAGAGAATTAATACATTTACACCAATAGCACTCATTTATTTACTGCTGACTTTGATCCTTTATCAAAAAAGTTCTCCCTCCTCCACAGTCTTCTAATAAATCTTAATCTATAAAATGGGGCAGCTTGGGAATGGAACCCAAGCATAAACACGATATCCCTTTACATTTCATAACACAGTTTATACATATACCCTGAAGGTAGTTTTATATAAGATTTAATAAATTTTGTGCACATACAGATACAAGTAATGACACTAGACATCTAATGCTCACACAAATTTTTAAGTGGTGAAATTAAGATTTAACGTAAAAATAACCTTTTGTACTTTCTGTACGTGTATGAAAAAACATAATCACTACTTCCAAAAAGTATATAAATGCAGGACTTTTTGACATTTTAAATAATATCTTAACTAAGCATGAAACACCTGGTAAGTAATCCATGAATGAAGGTGTTGCTGTGATGATCACTAACAAAAATCTGGTGCCAACATAGACTCCATAACTTGGCTGGGGAACCCCCACACAAGACAGGTAAGGTCACTTACAACAGCTGCAGATCCCCTAGGAACCTTCCCAGGGCTTTCTGAAATTTTCCATTTGTGGCAAGTCATATCAGTACCTGAAAAACTTTTGAATTTTGGAATTTTGGATAATGGATAATCAACCTGTATTTTAACGAGTCAATTTGTCTTCAGTGTCATTAAAATCTGAATTATATAATCCAGAGAAGATAAACTCAGATTAATACGAAGGGAGAGCTTAATAATTGGGGAGGGGTTCAAATTTTTCTCAATATGCAATAAACATGAGGGTTTCCTACTAAATGGACAGTTGGAAGATGGAACAGTATTTTTTATTCAATGTCACAGTTTTTTTTTAGTGCAATGGAATAGAATCTTTTTACACTTGTCATATCATATTATTTATTTGTCATATATTATTTATCTAGCATATTATATTACTGTTATCATAAAAGTATTCAAGTAAAAACATGAACTAACTATAATAATCAATGTTTTCTATTTGAGCTCTGGGTAGGAAATATCTTCTTTTTCAACCTCAGTAGCCCGTTGCGCCTTAGTAGCATTATCACCTTGCTTGGGGTGAGTAGATTAAAACAAAAAGACTTTTGGACATAAGTCATATACATGGATTGCTATTACTCTCTGATTTCATGATCTGCAGTCAACGTATCAACCAGGGATAATGAGATTATGGTGCATAAGTTCTTTTGCTTGTTCATATCCTTCTAAAACTTTGTTGGAAACAAAGACAAGAGTGCTCAATTGTGATATAATCTACTGGACAATTCCCTCACAGAAAAGACGTGAGGCAACAGATATGTGCTTCTATAGAAGGATTCTGAGAATATCACAGATAGAGAATACAACTGATGTAATGGAATAACCTGTCACCCCCATGAGTGACTACACTATAGGTAGTAACTACATATAAGTATCTGTAAGTCAACAGACTACAGAGACCAGCTGGGATCTAATCCAGAAAGACGGTCAAACTCTCTGCCTCTGAGAAGAGAGGAACCCGGACGAGGCTCTGCCAAAGGGTAGAGTCTTGTTTGGGGAGGTTGGCCAACCCGATCCCGTTTTAACGATTTCTATGGGCATTTTTTGGCCGAGCCTACAGGCTCTGAAAACCCACATAAAACTCGGCCTTGTGCCACATCTTTCCCTCGTGGGAGGGCAAGTAAATATTGACTAGCTGAGATCTGTTCCAGCTAGATGGTCAAACTCTCTGCCTTCGGGCAGAGAGGAACACGGATGAGTCTCTGCCGAAGGGGAGAGTCTCATTC
The DNA here is from genome assembly GCA_964036315.1 of Acanthosepion esculentum. NCBI lineage: Eukaryota > Metazoa > Mollusca > Cephalopoda > Sepiida > Sepiidae > Acanthosepion > Acanthosepion esculentum. The sequence continues at coordinate 122,762,854 of OZ038477.1, read as the reverse complement.
AGGGAGGTTGACCAACTCGATCCTGTCTATGCGGGTTCTACAGGCATTTTTTGGCTGATCCCACAGGCTCGAGTAACTCACGGTAAACCTTGCCTTGTGCCACATCTACCCTGGTGGCGGGGGCTAGTAAATACCGACTAGCTGGGATCTGTTCCAGTTAGATGGTCGAACTCTCTGGCTTCGGGCGTAGAGGAACATGGATGAGGCTCTGCCAAAGGGCAGAATCTTGTTTGGAGAGGTAGACTGACCCTGAACCCGTTTTTACAGGTTCGAAAGAGAATATTTTTGGCCGAGCCTAAAGGCTCGGAAGACCCACGTAAAACTTGGCCTCGTGCCACATCTACCCTTGTGGTGGGGGCTAGCAGATATTGACTAGCTGGGATCTGTTGAATATGACTTAGACTTACACGAAAACTAGCGACCTTCCAATAGTAGCACTCATTACTGGATTGACTTGTGACGTCCTTGTGCATAACTGTTACCTTTATTCTTATTGTACTGGTTTTGTACAATAAACCTTTACTTATTTTATCCACCTGGTTTTTCAAGTATATATTCCTATTAGCACGGAACATAACAACAATCATTATAGAAGTCTTAAGAAAAATAAGAACAAAATGAAACATTTAAATCAGAAAGAGAGTTGAAATTTCCGAGGTGTATAAAGAGAAAAGAGGGCTTGGAGAATTTGATATTCACAGGGTATACTGAGGGCAAGTTGGACAGAGGATAACAGCAAGTAACCTACCTAATGAGCATGGATGGAAAAACAAAGAGTGGGAGGGACAGCAAAAAGACAATCACTGCTTACTGTTACAAGGGATATGAAGCTGTGGAGAGCCACATGCTGAAGAGACATAGTTCATGAAACAAAAAGACAATCCTTTTCCAAAAAGTGAAAAATATACGTACCATTGTTGTGTTGCTTTGTGGTTATATCCACATATATACCAGTTATTGATTATTTATTTCAATAAATTTGTTCTCTTACCTGTAACAAGAAAAGAAAAAATATTATAGACCTTGCTTTTTAATTGAACAAACATGAAATTAAATTGCATCACCATATCAAAACAGCTGTGCAATTTAGTGCCATCAAAAGAAATTTAAGGATTGGTTTGGTTTGTTTTACGACATATCAACACCTCAATGGGTTATTTAATGCCGACAAAATTTAAATTTTTGGGAGTATTGTTTCTGAAAAAGTATTTCTAGTAATTTTTTTCCCAAAAATGTATTGCTGGTAATAATGTTTTCTTCAAATATGTATTACTGGTATTAAAACCTATTTTACACGTTTTGACCCCAGTTTGGGAGTTAACTATTTGCCCATATCACCGGGGAACACCAGCAATTAGAAGGTGGTTCCACACTCCTCAAAACCTCTTGATCAGAGGCCTTGCTGTCGGATGTAGTTTATCGTCTTACTCAGGACAGGAAATTTAAGGAGATGTAGTATTATTATTGAATGATGAAAAAAGTATTTACTTTAAAAAAATATTTTTCAGTATAAACACCTTTTTTGTCAGGACACTTAATGACGACTATCCATCATATAGACGTCCTGACCAGGGTGGTAGCCCCTGTTAGGGTCTCAGCTATGGGCAAATAGTTAACTATTTACCAGCAATACTTTTTTGAAAAAAAATATTACCAGCAATACAATTTTGAAGGAAAAATGTTATCAGAAACAGATTCTTGACAAAACAAAATATTACCAGCAATAAAAAATGTTGTCGGCATTAAATAACCCATTGAGGTTGATATGCTGTAAAACAAAATAAACAAAACCAATCTAAACCAAAGAATACATATTCTATTCATATGAATCTATCCTAAAAATGTTGTCAGCATTAAATAACCCATTGAGGTTGATATGCCATAAAACAAAATAAACCAAACCAATCTAAATCAAAGAATACATATTCTATTCATATGAATCTATCCTAAAAATATTGTCAGCATTAAATAACCCATTGAGGTTGATATGCCATAAAACAAAATAAACCAAACCAATCTAAATCAAAGAATACATATTCTATTCATATGAATCTATCCTAAAAATATTGTCAGCATTAAATAACCCATTGAGGTTGATATGCCATAAAACAAAATAAACCAAACCAATCTAAACCAAAGAATACATATTCTATTCATATGAATCTATCCTAAAAATATTGTCAGCATTAAATAACCCATTGAGGTTGATATGCCATAAAACAAAATAAACCAAACCAATCTAAACCAAAGAATACATATTCTATTCATATGAATCTATCCAAAAATGTTGTTGGCATTAAATAACCCATTGAGGCTGATAAAAACAAAATAAACCAAACCAATCTAAACCAAAGAATACATATTCTATTCATATGAATCTATCCAAAAATGTTGTTGGCATTAAATAACCCATTGAGGCTGATAAAAACAAAATAAACCAAACCAATCTAAACCAAAGAATACATATTCTATTCATATGAATCTATCCTAAAAATGTTGTCAGCATTAAATAACCCATTGAGGTTGATATGCCGTAAAACCAAACCAAACCATCATATAGATTAGACATATAAGGAAAATATTGGATCAAAATTTAAGCCCTGTACCGCTCCAGTAAGTACCTGACTCTTCTTGCTATCCTCTACATTTAGATCCAAAGCTGGCCAAAAAGAGAGTACTGCTGTTATAATTTGGCAAGAACTACCCAATCTCCATTTTCCAATCTAAATAGAGTTCAAAAGTGTTGATGCAGCCTTGTGGGTGATTAATTATTTTCCATGTTACAATCCCTTTCCCAGAGACGAAACGTTGCTAGCCTCTCATTACTCACTTGCTATTTTCATGGAAAGTGTTCAGATGAACTACATTCTTTAGTTCCATCAGTTCTAACCTTTACAGCAAAGACCTGCCATGCCACGCCCATTGTAGCGAACCACCCTTATTCCCTTCATATTCCACTTATGAGATGTAAGTTCCACTGAAATATCTTCCTCTCATATCCTCATAAACTCTGCCCCTTACCTCTTATTCTGTAATCCTCTACCTCGAGTGGCTCTTGGGCCTTGTATAGAGTGTAAAATATCAGCTCTCTTCAAGCACTAGGAAAAAAATGTTACAAAAAGAAATTTGGGAAAATCTGAAAGGCTTGTAGTGTTTGTGAAGAAATTTTTTTAAATCTATATAAATTAAGATTTGTTAAAAATTTATGAATTAAACTAATTCAAATTATAGTGGACACATTATTGGAACATATTCTACAATCTTACCCTGTTCAAGTTTTGGTTGAACTGTTATCTTCCCCATTTATCCTTATCAACCGTGCTCCTTACCGCTTATTCTGTAACCTTCTACCTTGAGTGACTTTTGAGCCTTCTTATACAGTGTGAGCAATATATATATATATATATATATATATATATATATATATATATATATTATTACAATATTGTAATAATTTATATATATATATATATATATATATATATATATATATATATATATATATATATATATATTATTACAATATTGTAATAATTTATATATATATATATATATATATATATATATATATATATATATATATATTATTACAATATTGCTCACCCTGTATAAGAAGGCCCAAAAGTCACTCAAGGTATATCTCTATATATATATATAATTATTTATTTAAATATTATAACATAAATATGCTATAAAATCACTACAAAAATAGCCATTTTGTTTCAACACTTCTGGTGTCTTATCAAGTGATGATGTTGAATGTAGAATAAATGGTTTATATATATATATATATATATATATATATATATATATATTACGCGAATCATTCATACGAAAAGCAGATAATGAAGTTAATGATATCACTAACTTCATTATCTGCTTTTTGTATGAATGATTCATGTAATATAAATTGAACCCGCACCACATAATTGATATATATATATATCCATATATATATATATATATATATATATATATATATATATATTTATATATTTATTTATAAAGTACATGACAAGCTACTAAATTAAAGAAAAGAATTTAAAAAAGAAAACTGAAATGGATTTAGAGTTAGTTTTGTCTTTTACATAGCATTTAGTCCATTTTTTCTTACTGGAATATTCTAAAATACCATTTTTACTAGAGACATGCCAATGGGAAGTGTCAGTCACAAGACTGGGATTAGACAGGATCTTTGGTAGGTAAAGAGGAATATAAACAGGTTGATACATTCTTCAACTATTAAGAACAGGATCTCTCAGGATTAGAAAACGAACAAACCCACATTGAGGAACGCATCTTACAAGGATGCCACTTTAACATGTCGTGTTGAAACACAAGTTCTCATCTGATCACCAAAGTTAAGCAATGTTGAACTTGGTCAGTACCTAGATGGGTAACCGCTTGGGAATACCAAGTGCTGTAAGCTTGGATATGTGGATGGTGTAATGGATAAAGCTTGGAATGAGAAATCAGGGAACTGAGTTTGAATTCCAGTCAGGTTTGTTATATTCACTTACCCCTAGGAAAGGTATAAATCCACCTCTTCCGCTCTCAGCTATGAGAGACCTGTATCATTATTATCCAAAAATTCTTACAATCCAAAAATATGTTTGGCTTTAAATAACCTCAAAAAGGTTGATAATCCATAAAAAACAAATCAATCAACCCTATCATAAGTTATTCATATTAAGTATGATACCATTCCCATATATCAGTCATATTCACTGATACCTTTGATCCAGATCAAAGACATCTGCTATTCTATGACACCATTCACTCAAATGAGTAATATCCAAGAAGCTTTGTTGATATCATTTATCCAGATCAAATATATTCATTATTCTATGATATCATTTTACAACATGATGCTCAGTCCTCACTTTCCAGTCTCAATTGATTTCAAAAGCATCTCCAAGTCCTTTTGGGTGACAAATTATTTTCTTCCCTCCAACCTCTTTCTTTCATAGGCGGGATATCACAAGCCTCTCACTGCTCTATCGTTACTATTATGGAAAGTGCTTAGACAAACTACATTCCTTGGTTCCACCAGTTCTAAACTACATGACAAGGATCCGCCATGCTGCATATATTATAGCAAAACATCCACATTCACTCCCTATTCCATTAGTGAGGAGTCAGTTTCACTCAAACAGCATCTTCCTGCAAACCACTGCACTGTGGAACCAACTCCTGAGAGGATGTTTCCCAGATCACTACAATCTTAATCTGTCCAACTCTAGGATTAACTGTTATCTCCCCTCCTATACATATAAACAGTCTCTTAACGTAACCCACTACTTTGAGTGCCTCTCCACCCCAGGTCTTGTACAGGGTGAACCTTACTGTAAAAAATAAATAAATTCTAAAACAAAAAAAACGAGTGGACTTTTTCCAGTAATTTTGTTTATGCTATATTGTTTGTTTACTCGCTAATAGTATTAGTAATACTAGTAATTGTTGTTATAGCAATAAACTTAACTTATTTGAAAGACTTAATTTCTGATTAATAATATTTTAGAATTTTTGAAAAAAAATTAAAATCTTTTTTTTAATTGTGGAGAGCCAATGTCCTGAACGGACATAGCATATAGAAGAAGAATCTTTTTATCCCAACAACCTGAATCTTGATTCCTAAAGTAAGTAGCATAAAAAATGAAATAGAGAAGTAGCCTCCAACAGGACTTGAACTCCCATCCCATATCAGGAGCATGTCTTACTATAATCGATTGGACCACATAGAATTAATGTCAAGAGATAAAATTCAATTCAGATAATTTAATTCTATAGCCTCAAGTTGATTCATTAAGTGGGTCACTTTTTTCTTTTTGCTTTTTTTTAAACGGAAATTCCTATTAATGGTTTTGATAATGTACTTTTCTAGAATCAAGTATTGAGAGAGTGATCGTGAATGAATTTGGACTTTGAATCTGTGCAAATTGGTTTTATAGACTTCTTTTCTTTCACCCAGAAATAAATAAAAAAATGTTTAAAATAACTAACAGGAAAAAAAATAAGAGATAAAAAAAAAAAGGAGTAATTGTAAATTATACCCGCTTTTCAAGACATATCTTTTGTCTCATCTCCCGATTGTCTTCCTGCATGTTTCTCCCCTACCTCATCTTTCTTCCTGGCTTCCTTCCTAATTCCCTAGTCTCCTTGTCTCACTCTCCTATTTCCTACTTTTCCTCACCCTGACAAATTTAGAAAAGAGCTGGAAGATGACACTATCTTTTTTCTTTACTGAGGCTTTTTTTACCAGTGCTATATCTTTTTCTTTTAAACACCATTTCTATAGGTCTTTTCTCCCCCTCCTGTTATCTTTACCTTACCAATCATCACATCTTCAACAGCAACCTTCCCACCGGGGCTTATACCAGAAAATGGAACCAGAACACACAAAAAGACACACACACACTTTCTCTCTTTTTCTCTCTTAGACACACTCACACTTTCTCACTCTTTTTCTTTCTCTTTTTGTTTTGTGATGATATTGTGCAGATGGGACATCAGGGTAGTGTAATGGCTATAAGCACTGAAAGTGAAATTGGCATGTCAAATTAAAATTATAGCCTCGGCTGTTGCCTTCACTTTCTCACTCTAGCCCTTGAGAAAGACATGAAACTATCTCTTCTCCTCCAGCTATGAGCTAAATAGCAGGTAGACTGAGCCTAAGGTGGCAACCAGTGTAAGAGAAGGAAAACTCCAAATTAAAACCCAAGGAGAATGCAAAGGGGGGGGGAAACCACACAACTATTTTTTCCACAAAGTCATGACAGCTGACGGATAAAAAATGAAAAACAACGCTGTGGAGGGCTATAAACACTTATGCCCTGAAGAGATATAACATTAAAAAAAACATTTGAAAACTAAGAGTATATTAAAAACTTGATGAAATTTTTATAAATAAACTGCCTATGGAGCCTAAAACAGTATACAGGTTGAGTAATCAGTTGAACAGAACCTGTTTGCTTGCTCAGTAAGTTTATTCTATGCAGGCATACACAGGTGTACAGGAAAAAGCGAGAGTCTAAGAAGCACCCTCAACCCAGGGCAGATGAATTGTACATTTTCAGGGTGAAAGCTGGTTATTTTCATGGCAATTTAGAAAATTTTCTGGATAAATTCATTCTGCAACCCACCGTGAAATTTCCTCTTATACGCCTATGCACACAGATGTTTCGATATTATTAAACTAAGCTAAACTGAGTAAAAAGTGGTGGCTTACCCTGCAACCCATTACTAATGATACAAGTTTACTGGCTCCATAGTTGTGGCCTTGAGCCAGATTAAAATGAATAAATAAATATAAAAAGGAATCAAGATGCAAATCCCAATAAATTTTCTTCACTCTGTCTTCATGATCAGAATTATCATAACCAATAAATTCTTTCTTTTTCTTCTTAACATAGAATAATCTATATCTAAAGTAAAGATGTTTAACTGTCTATCCTTGATTAGAAATTTGCTCAAGGCCATTTTTTAAATGAGAATCCCATTTGTACATGGAATTAGTAATAAAAAATAATCCTGTCCCCAAGGCACTTCCCTTTGAGAATGCCTCAGGCATCAGGGATTAAATGTAACCATTTCCATTTGAGTGCAATAGGGAAGGTGCTAACTTGGTAATGGACCCCCTGGAGTTGACCATTTTACACTTATTGTTACCCCAGCTACTGATTTCCTGAGATAAAGTACAGTTTCTTTAGTTCGGCTTTTGATTACTGTAAAAACTCTTGATGTTCTCAAAAGAATTTAATAACATTTAATACAATATGATTCATGATAAATAATCTCTTCTGAAAACTAATTTGTCTCCACTTTTCATCAATGAATTGCTAACAGGAGGACAATTCCTGAATTGCTGAGGTTCAGCTTATATGACAGATCAATAATAAATAAAATAAATAATAGATGCTTTATGGATAGAAGGAGAAGAATGAATGGATATGGGTGAAGGGCTATGTTTTGGGTGGTGGAATTGGGTCAATTAGAGACAGTTCATCTGAAGGTGAAAGATATTTGGTGCTTTTGAGAGAGCAGAATATTAAAATCAGGCCAAAAGGAACAAAAGAAAACCTAATTCTTTCAATAACTTTATTGTTATGGACAGATAACAAGAAATAATAAGATTTTGGTTTTAGTCTTTGAGAGAATGTTCTGGCTGGGAGTGGGATGAGTGATTCATTGCTGTCAATATTTGGCCCGATTCCTGAAAAAAAACAGGTCAATAAGTAGTCTTTGGCAATTGATGCAAGTCTTGGAGGACAATTCAAGAAAGAAAGTTTTCAGTGCATTTAGTTTTGTTCCAATCAGTCCAAGAAGATAATTCAAGCCAAAACACTTGAGGAAGAAATAAAGAAAGAACTTGTCTTTGAAACACAATTTTTTCTTCTTTTTTAAAAAAATATGAACTGATATCTGTCTATATTTCTGAGATGAGGTATTATGTACACTATTTACATTATTCGGACTATTGTCCTCATCTTTGTCACCATTAGATTTATAATACCCAGAAATTCATACACAGATGTCCTCAAGGACATATGGCACAGTGGATAAAGGCGTTTCCTGATGATGTCATGTACGTTCACTTGTACTTACAAAAAGTGGTAAGTTTATACACTGATAAAAAAAAAATTAAAAATTATTTTTAAAGTATTGGTGTTTGTTGATTAGATTTGGTTATAGGTTGGTTAGATCCAGTGACAGGACCCCAAGAGTGTGAGTTCAATACCCGGTTAACGCAGTGGAGAACTTGGACAGAGGAATTAACAGGAGATAACAGATAACTGACATTTATGGCACATGAAACTAGAAGAGTCTACCCCAGTCACTGAAATAAAGGGTTCAGTTCGACATTCCAACCATCTGAAAAAGGCTGCAGCGTACAACAGCCGAAAAGTTGTAATAAACAGATGAGGACAATAGTCCGAATAATGTAAATAATGAACTGATATTATTTTCTTTATCCAGATCTGTTTTATTCAAATAATTCCTTTTCACCTTGTAAAATGAATGGTATTCACAATGATACAAATTCACCTGGACTGACAGTATCCAGTAATGTGCAACATTCATCTAGTTCAATCATACCAAATACAAACCTATGATACCATTCACACTGATAAAGCATCAAATAAATGAGGATACCATTCTGTTATATTCCATGTTAATAGGAATATATACTTGACAAACGCGGTGGATAAAATAAGTAAATGGTTACTGTAAAAACCAGTACAATAAGAAATAAGGTAACAGTTATGCACACGATCGTCACAAGTCAATCCAGTAGTGAGTGCTACTATTGGAAGGTCGCTAGTTCTCACGTAAGTCTGAGTCATACTCAACAGATCTCAGCTAGTTTCCATAGTCCATTGACTTACAGATACCTATAGTGTAGTTACTGATGGGGGTGACAGGTTATTCCATTACATCACATTCATATACATCAGTTATATTCAATATTGAGTTCATATTTCTTATCTAATGGCAATATTTCATAAATCCCTTTTTTTGCTCATGTTATGCAGACTGGGAAATGTCAATCACAGGATATGCTTGGGACTTGATTGGATTTTTGTGAGAGAAAGAGGAATATGAATATAGGTTGATACATTCAACTATCACCCAATTTGCCCAAAGCAAGGCAACGATGACACTAAGACCGAAGAGGTTACTAGGAGTAAAAGATAATGAAAAGATTTTAGAAGAAACCAGAAGCCTGATCCTAAACAGTGTACAAACCTATACATTTGTTTAAAAGTTTAAGGAGAAGAGTGTGAATCAGACATTAGGCAAACCCTTCTATTCCTATTATGGAGAAAAAAAAGTAATTAGTAAATAAAATTTCAGAATTCAGATGGAGACATTAGAAGCAGAGAGTTGAAGTATACTTTAGAAGGAACCTTGAACCCTAACCCTAAACAGGAAACAAGGGATAGACATCTATTCCTGTTCATGTTGAAATATGTTGTTTAGGTAAAATACTCTGGAATGGACCAGGCAAGATAACAGATGACAAATAAGTCCATTGCAAGTTAAAATGTCAAGTTTCTTTAAAACATTATTCCTGTCAACAAATGCCTAAATTTAAAAAAAACAAACATCCAGTACAATTAAAAATAATTATAGGAACCTCAACACACACATAAAAAAAGACATAAAACGTGATACCTAAGGTTTAAAATGAATTTAAAAAATGAAAAATCTTTCTTGAAGCTCTTATTTTAGTCTTAATTTAAAGTTAATAGATTAACCTCAAGGACACATGGCACAGTGGATAAAGGCGTTGGTTAGATCCAGTGACAGACCCAAAGAGTGTGAGTTCAATACCCGGTTCAGGCAGTGGAGAACTTTCAGAGGGAAAATTAGCAGGAGATAACTGATAACTGACATCCATCAAACATGGCTCGTGGAACTAGAACAGTCTACCCCAGTGATCGAAATAAAGGGTTCGGTTCGAAATTCCAACCACCTGAAGAAGGTCGGAGCATACAATGGCCGAAACATTGTGACAAAAGTGGCAACAAAGATGAGGACAATAGTCTGACTAATGTAAATACTGTATTAAATTTCATATTTCCAACAAGCAGAATATTTTCTAATTTAAAATGACTGAAAAGAATTTATTTACTTTTTTTGATAAAAAGTGCCCTTTTTTAGTCATCTTTCGCTTGTAATTCACTTTACTGAAAGATCTTCCAAAAATAAAATATAACTTTTCTGAAACTTTATTTCAAGAATATTAGTTGATTTAAAATATAATTAATCTGATTTGAAACAAATATTATTTACTTTAAGTTTAAAATATCAAAATGCATTTTTTTAACCTGACAGTGGCTGTGTTTTTAACTGACAGTATCTGTGTTGACATGTTTGACAATGTGATGACAGCTAATGTTTTTCTACAGAGACTTTATCTGTAAAATATATTTGAAGAAAAATGCCTTTTTTATTTAATTTCTAAGTACTCAGTAATTTAGAAAAATATTCTCCATAATCTAATGTTCTATTGAATTTTAGAAATTTTGGCTATTGTCATTGCTTTTATTTTTTGATGATGTCATGTATGGTCACTTGTACTTACAAAAAATGGTATGTTTATACACTGATAAAAAAAATTTAAAATTATTTTTAAAATATTGGTGTTTGTTGATTTGTATTAAGCTTTTCCATTTATGATTGGTAAATATAGTTTTCACTTAATCACATATCATCGAAACTTCTGAAATTAATACAGAATTTTAAAAGACTTAAAATTTAAAAAAATGAAAACAATTCTTGTAAAGATTCATTATGAATTATTGAATTTTAAGTACTTTGGCTTTAAATTTACTTTAGTTATCACACTTATTTTCTGATGATGTTGTGTCACAAATATCATCATGTTTATATGCACAGAAAATTTTCAAAATTCTTTTTGAAATATAGGTAGTCAATGAATTGTACTAAACGTTTCCATTTATGATTAGTGAATATAGTTTTTACTTAATAACAATATCCCCTAACTGGGACAAAATAATACAGAAATTCAAATGATTTAAAACTTTATAAATTATTATAATCAAAATTTAAAAAAAATGAAAACAATTCTTATAACAACTTGTTTATCTTGTTAAGACATTTGTTTTCTTAAGACAATAGTGTCCATAATATATCTTATTCATAAATGCATTTAAAAGTTTTTTTAATAATATAATGTTTCACTGTAATTTTTATATTACAATTTAGAGCAGATTGTTGGTAATTAGTGGCCCTGTTTTACACAAAGAAATTGATGATTGAAATTCTCCAAGTTCTGCTTTTAACCAATATAAACATGAAGTGGAACAAAATTTAATTTCTCAAAATTCCATAAAATTAAATAAGTGGAGGATAACAGATTTAAAAGTTTTTCTACAAAAAAATATTTCTAAAATAATTTCATTAATTTGTGAATAAGTCCTGAAAGTTTAATTAAAATCTGATGATTATTTGATTTTTGAAAGAATTTCCAAACCAATGTGTCCAGAAAAGAAAACACTTGTTTGAACACAAGAAAAATTAAGTAAAAAGCTTAATCACAGTATCCTGTCTATTGTCTTTAATGAATATATATATATATATATATATATATATATATATATATATATATATATATATATATATATATATATATATGATGAAAATGTGGGAAAAAAAAGCAAAATCCGAATATGTGAGTTTACTGTTTTTTTATTTTGTTTTTTTGTTTTTCTGTCAACGTCAGATGTTTTGGTCTAATAGACCATCTTCAGGACATGGTTAATGGAGACATACGTTTGACGTTGACAGAAAAACAAAGAAACAAAATAAAAAAACAGTAAACTCACATATTCGGATTTTGCTTTGTCTTTTCCACATTTTCATCATACCGTCGGATCTACATCCACATATTTGCTTACACACACACACATATATATATATATATATATATATATATATATATATATATATATATATATATATATATATATATATATATATATTATATATTACATTTGACATATGTCAGCCTGGTTATCCTTATTTTCATTCCTCTGAATAGATAGTGGACCAATATGAAACCTGTCATAAAAAGCAGGTCAGTAAAACAAAATCTTTGACATCTGGTACAATTTTTCAGTTCATTCACTAATATAAAAATGTTTAGGATATCCTTTAAACAAGTCTTTAACAGAGATAAAGAGTAATGATATCATTCAGTGTTTTAGTGACAAGTGAAATAAGAAATCCTGCTATGCCAGAAGACAGCCCAGTCTAGTGAGCAGGGTGGGGATCAAAATGGGGAAGGTCATAAATCCAACATGGAAGTCAGAAAGCAAAAGTAGATCTTAATCAACACTGAAAGAAGTGTCAGTCATTTCTTGGCGCTAATGTAAAATGCGTTTAATTAAACAAAATCAATAAGTTCACAATGTGTTTAGGCCTTATTGCTGTCTTTAATGTTTTGATTTTCAATCCATGGTGTCAGGTTAGTGAGTCTCAATATTTTTGACATTCAATAAAGTAAAAAGAAAGAAAGCAGCTAAATTTCATACATAGAGAATAAATCTTTTTCTTATTTTTCCATCTACGGTGCCAGGTTAGTGAGTTTCAATACTTCTGATATTTGATAAAGGTTAGTGAACGGCATTGTTTCAGACATTTAACAAGGAATAGGTTGAAAAAAAAATTGACAAAATAAACTGACACAAATGGAAAATAAACTGACACAAATGGAAAATAAACCCATTTTTTTTCCTTATATGGTGCCAGGTTAGTGAGCCTCAGTCCTTCAGCTATTCAATAATCAAAAAATAAAGTAAAGAAATAAGAGCACAACTCAGAAGAGGATAAAAAGTCGGTCTTATGAAGATGCTTCCAAATTTGAGCTTTGTGTCAAACTTAGTTATTTTCAATGAAATCAAAACATTACTTGATATAAAAATGGATATAAAACAAGTACAATCGTGAATCTATGAAATTAAAAATTAAATCTGTTTGCTCCTTCATTTTTATTTAATGAAATAAATTTTAATCAATTTTTAAATATTTAAATCTTTAAATATAACTGTTATACTGCTCGTATATACTTGTTGTTCTGGTTAATAATATACCAAAGAAAACATTGAAACAAAAGATTAGTGAAGAAATTGCTTAATCACATTTTTTTTTTTTTTTTTTTTTAAGCGTATCACCCCAAGCAAGGCCGGTGGCCACTATCAGACATGGGGTTACAGAAGGGTTGGAGGAAGAGCAGATAGGAGTGGTAAAGGAAGGGATGTGGAGAAAGAGAAGGACGGAGGGTCGATTGAGGCAGGGGGGTTACGGGAGATATAGAGCGAGAGCAGATAGGAATGAAAGATGTCAGGAAGTGGATAGATCAAGGCAATTGGAGATGACGATTGACGCTACACTTAAACCGTTGGAGATTGTATTTGTCAGGGAAACAGTAATAGGGAAGGGAGTTCCATAGGCGAGATGTGCGAGACATGAAGCTATTGGAGTAGAAAAGACGTCTACATCTAACAGTTTCAACGGTGAGGGGGTGGGAACGGGATGCCAGCCTCGTAGGACGCTTAAATTCATGAGGCTTAGGGACAAGCGAAAGCAACTCCTCAGAGCAATTACCGGTGGAAGTACTTGTAGAAAAGGCAGAGCGATGCAACATCGTGTCTGTGAGAGAGCGACTGCAGGCGAGATGACAGATCAGGGCCAATCACATTGCATATCCGTCTCTGGATCTTATCAAGAACCCTGAGGCAACACGCAGGGGCCCCAGACCATAAATGGCAGCAATACTCCATGCAAGGTCGAATGGTAGACTTATAGACTTGGAGGATCGATTCCGGGGAGAAGAATTTCCTGGCTCGGCACAGGGAACCAACTTTTCTTGCGGTGATGGATTAATAATACAATAATAGTGAATACTGTAGCTAGTGCAACACTCTTTTCCGGGTTATGCACACGGGCGGCCATCTTTCTCGACTCAGGCCTCGAGCCGCAACCTCGCGCGTGAGGCGAGGTAAAAAAAAAAAACTGTCTCTTTTTCACTTACACCAATATATGACCTCTCACAGAGACAGTGTTTCCCAAATTCTGGGAACACACTAAAAACAATATACGCGTACGTACGGACACTCAACACACGCACACACACATAACTTCTCCATACAAAACACTCTGTAACCTTTCATGTCTTCATGTCATTGTAATTTGTTATTAATATATATTTGTTGCATACATGTATATCGGTCTTGTTTGTTTCTTTATCTTCTTTGGACTCCATTAAAGTCCAACATTCTCATGTAGCTGGACTGGCCAGCAGGAAAGTTTAGCCCAGAGATATCTTCCACATCTCTTTATACATTCACACTCACAGTCCTCTACAAGAGTCCATATTCAACAATTTTGTGTATAATGAAAGTTGCTCATCATTCTATACAACAATAACAATGAACAGTGTGACTTTCTCTGCATGGCTCAATGTCTGTAAATTTCTGTCATGTAACAGCATATATATATATATATATATATATATATATCATAAAGAAGTAATTATACAAAGAATTAATTAGCAATGTTAATGTGATTAAGGGTGAAATCACTTCCCTAACAAGACTTAATGAGACATTAACTTACTATCACTTCCTTGAATAACACAATCCTTATATTTGAAATGTTGACAGATAGAATTAATCATCCTGGGCCAAGTACTTTTGACAATTTCAAATTGTCATCTTCAAGATGTAATATTTCCATTTACAGGTAAACACCAAGACAAAATAAATGTTGTGTAGACTGAAAGATGTTTTTAAAAATATGCTATTTATTGACAGTTATATTATTTTGGAATATGTGATGCTGCAATGCTAGAGTTCTTGTTTAAATGATTCAAGTGAGAATTTTGTTTGCATTTAGTAATGTGGTAAATTCACAAAATATTTTGTTGTATGTGTTTTTCAATTAAAGTGACATGGACTAAAGTGTATAGTCTAATTAATAGAGTAAAATGTCTTAAATGTCATGAAATTTGCCTCTGATGAAAGGTTTTTCTATTTTTAATCAAGATGATACTTTTGTATCTGAGTTTGTTTAATTATATATATATATACATATATATACATACAAAAGTGAACATAGAAGTCAACACTTAGAGGCGACAGTCTGTTTCATGCTAGATGCAATTGTGGCCCGATGATTGCATCTAGCATGAAACAGACTGTCGCCTCTAAGTGTTGACTTCTATGTTCACTTTTATATATACACACGCTCTATCTCTGATATTGAGCACTTTATCCCATAAATATAGCACACTTTAAGACTATATTTCTTCATATATATATATATATATATATATATATATATATATATATATATATACACACACACACACACACACACACACAGAGAATTAATACAAATATAAATTTTGTCAGCTGATTGATGTTACCTTCAGCATCTTGACTCTAGCTTTTTGTAGACTGACCTGCCAGCAATCACTCCATCCACTCCTCAGGAGATGTAAGCAATTGACCTTATATATATATAAAACATTAAGAAATTGATCCTGCCATGATTCCCACTTGAAAGTAAAATGGCAAATGACATATCCACTAGGCCAGCATTTTTCTACATGAACAGTATCATAAAACTAACTTACAAACATTAAAAGCAGAATGCACAGATATTACACTGATCTTAGACAGAGTGCTGTGGAATGACACTTTGATCCCAGGCAAAGTTGCAAATACTACATTGATTCTTAGCAGAAGGCTGGAAAGTAATGCCTTGATCTTTGACAAAATTTAACTTTAAAGATTATTTTAAATATATGTTTTGGGTATATAGTTTAGCCGGTTTCATTTAGTTTCTTTTTCTTTATTTAATTATCCCACATTGTGATAATAGAAGATCTTCCAAGAAAGGTGAAATGTTGTAAGAACCTGGATGTAAATTTACTGTGGATGATCTAGGACAGGGGTCAGCAACCTTTCACTAACTATGTGCCGACTTAAGGTTTTAAAATCATTCAGTGTGCCAACAGCATACAGATTTTTATACAAGTCAAGGTCAATATACCTCTTCTACAGTAATAGTAATATATAGTATATATACTTTAGTATATATTAAAATTGAAACAGCTAAATGTCTTCTTTGCATTGTAGTAGTTATTGGTTTGGACTTTACAATGTCAATTGTAGCTACATGCCATTGGGAATTGCTTGACATGCCGCATGTGGCATGCATGCTGTAGGTTGCCAAACCCAATCTAAGAATTAGGTCCATTAAAGTCATAAATGACGAAATGCGTCACATGAAACCTTTTACCAGTTTGTCATAGATTTCCCCTAAAATTGTTCTTGATAGTTAGTTAGTTAGTTAGTTAGTTAGTTAGTTTTAAGGTGTGCTATATTTATGAGTTAATTTTTTTGATAATAAATATAATAAATTAATGCAAAGCAACAAATAAGTAAATA
Organism: Acanthosepion esculentum; assembly: GCA_964036315.1. Classification (NCBI taxonomy): domain Eukaryota; kingdom Metazoa; phylum Mollusca; class Cephalopoda; order Sepiida; family Sepiidae; genus Acanthosepion; species Acanthosepion esculentum. Next base: position 122,745,872 of record OZ038477.1, on the reverse strand, counting down.
AACTAAGTAAATATAAACAAATTAACAAGCCACGAACATATGCCTAAACACAAATAAACATAATAATAACAATTAACAACAAATAACAAAGCAATCAATAATAAAGTTAACAAATGATACTATAAAATAGCCACAAAACTGCATTCAGATCCACAATTATTTCCACTCAATAGCCAACTAGAATAATTCAAAACATAACCATTATCACCCACTCCATAACTGTCAGAATAACACAACAGAACTACACATAATGCATCATTGATTGGCATATATATATATATATAGTCAAGCTATAAGATAACACATGACCTGACGACTGTGTTTAAGCATAAAACGGACTGTTGCTGCTTTGTGTTAACCTCAATGTCCACTTTTATATATATATATATATATATATATATATATATATATATATATATATATATATATAGAGAGAGAGAGAGAGAGAGAGAGAGAGAGAGAGAGAGAAATTTAAGCAAAGCAGATGTCATGTTATATCTTAGGCACCTTTCGACCAACACTTCTAGTGTTGGTTGAAAGGTACCTATGATGTCTGTTTTGTTTAAATCTATGTTTTATTTCTGTGGGTACAAATCACTTAATATATATATATATATATATATATATATATATATATATATTAGGTTGGTGCAAAAATAATGTCGTTTTCTCACATGAAGTTGAACATCAAAAAATGACATTATTTTTGCACCAACCTAATATATATATATATATATATATATATATATATGTATATATATATATATATAAGATGATGATAATGTGAACATATTAATGATAAAAACAAAGTCATGAACAGAATAGATTCTTGACTCTAAATATTCAGAATTTTGTAATAATAAGGTATTTACAATGGGATATTACATTTACATTGTTGTTCACCTAATACAAGGCCCAAGAGACAGTTGATGTAGAGGGTTGTTGAATGGGGGTTCTTATGGACATAAGAATTATAGATTATGAAGATATGTTGGAAAGATAGTTGACGATAGGCTTAAAGAGGTTAAGATTGGAGGAATTGGGGAAGCAGCCTCTTGGAAATCTGTACCACAAAGTAGTGGCAATTGGAAAGAAGATGGCCAAATGGAAATTCTTTTTTTACCAATGGCAGATCTTAGCTGTAAAGTTCTGAACTGGTGGATGTAGGGAATGTAGCTTGTCAGAACATTTTCCAGGGAAATAACAATTGAATATTAATAGGCATCTGCGGAAAGTGGTTGTAGGATGGAAAACAATTCATCACTTAGAAGACTGTGTAAATACTTCTGAACACTGACTGGAAAGAGAGGACTGGATAGCTCCATCTCAGATATAGCAGCAATACTCCATTTTTGCTATGATTTGACTCTTGTATTTGGATATAGCTCAACGGTTACTTGTGCGTAATGGGGGTTGGCCTGTCGAGTTCATATTTGAAGTCATTGTGTTTGTTTTCACACAAATAAAAGACATGGCAGCAACAATTTGGGGCTCTCTTCTTCACAGTGAAGACTACAGTGTGAACATTCAACATACATTCTGTATTACTGACACTACCTTGCTTAATGGAACTTTAAGGAGGAGGCACGGTGGAGTAATGGATAACGGCTCGGATTGAGGAATCGTAGAGCCGAGTTCGAATCCCAGTCGAATCCGTTACATTCACTTACATGCTAACACTCTTGGGAAAGGTGTGAATCCTCTTCTTCTCCCTCCAACTATGGGTAAATAGTAGGACAGACTGGGTTCTATAGCCTTGGATGGCAACTGGTCTAGGAGAAGGTCAACTCTGAATTCAAAACCATTTGGCGTCTGTACCGGCATCCGACGGCCTCTTGGTTACTCCGGCCTCTGCGTCTGTGGAAATTCTGCGGCAAGTAAGAGCATATTCCTCCCTCCACTGGGATAGCACGCGAGGTGTGGGGACCGCGTGCGAAGTTCAAACTCCCTTGTTACTCCGTTTCAAGAATTCACCACCGTTGGAATCGGGAATGGCTGTCGCTCGTTTCAGCATTGGCGACGGATCGCCGTGCTTGGTCGGCCTTCGTTCCGGACGCGGTGAATTCCTTGGAAGGAGCCGGCTTAACCGATCCAGGGTGAATGCCGCAACATACATACATACAATGGAACTTTGGTTGCAAAAGCAAAATTCAAATAAAAATGTATTTGTTCACATTGTTATTTCAACATTTTTGGTTGATATGAAAAGAATATATGTACAATATATGCTGCGACTAGAAATAATTTTCTTTTCCTAAATATTTTTCATATTACAATAGATTAAACACTCCAGATCCTGAATATTGAAAAACAATTTTTTTATAATCAAATTTTATAAAAGAACAATTACCATAAAAGTATTTATAGAAAAGGCACAAGGAAATACATTACAGCCGTGGGAAAGTGACCAGACCAGGACTGACCGTATTGCAGATTCTTTGGATTTTATCAAGAATCTTTAAATATATAGCAGAAGCATCAGACCAGATGTGGCAGCAATATTCAATGCATGGATGAATGGTAGTTCTTATAAATGTCTAAGATAGATTCTGGTGAGAAAAATTGTCTAGCACGTCAAAGGGAAGCAACTTTTATGGCAGCAGACCTAGCAATTGATTCAATCTTTCTATTTATGTCAATGGAAAAAAAATAACTGGAAAAGATGCAATGAGTCACTCTCTTGGAGGTTAGCATCAGCCATACTGATGGAAGACAAAATGTGTTCTCTGAGCTGATTAAAGGAGAGTATTTATTTTTGGAGTCTTTGAAATCAACAAGCCTTTTCTTAACCCCATATGTTTTAGTGGCATTACTGCCTTGCTTGGGGTGATTCTGATTAAAAAAAAAAAGAAAAAGGAGGAGGCTGCTTCAACAGAAATTAAATGTCGAATTGATATGTGTTTTAGTTTTATAGCACCAGTTCCAATACTTTTTGATCAGTCCTCGTATATGCCTGAGTAGGCAGATGCAATAAAGTTTAGCTACCTCCTCGAACAGATGGACATACTTGGAAATAAGCAGTTGAACATAATTATTTTACAGGTTTGCTTGTATCTTTCAAAGTTCCTTGCCTGAATGTTTGCAAGTGGGAGGGCGTGCATATAATCATTAAAATAAATGACAGCTTTGATGCATCTGTTCAATAAATTCTACCTGTGATATCATGTATTACAGAAACAACTGGTAATGGAAATAAATGTCAAACATCGTCTCTAATTATTTATTCATAAAATCATCACCTGTTTAAGAACCGGCTGCTCTTTCTACCTAGCTTTTATTGACAGACATTAATATCTCTATATTACCACACTGGTCAGTGTCAAGTGTGACTGTGGGGCTAACAGCTTTTTGCAACTGCTGCCTGGACAGATAAGGTAATTATGAAACAGTGGCTCATTCAAATGCTCCTTCTTTTTCTTTTTTTTAAGCGTATCACCCCAAGCAAGGCTGGAGGCCACTATCACGCAAGGGGTTATAGAAGGGTTGGAGGAAGAGCAGATAGGAGTGGTAAAGGAGAGGATGTGGAGAAAGAGAAAGACAGTGGGTTGATCAAGGCAAGGGGGTTACAGAAGATTTGGAGCGAGAGCAGATAGGAATGAAAGATGAAAGGATGTGGAGAAGGGAAGACCGACATTTTCTTCATCGATTACAGCATTGTCAAGACATCTGGTAATGAGAAATGAAGTGATTTCATGACTATAAAACATCAGAGGTATATTTAATACAAGGCCCAAGAACCACTCAAGTGGAGCATTACTGAATGAAGTTGTAAAGGGAGAAAGATGTGCATATTATGAGGATATACAGGAAAGATAATGGTAAACACTAGACTTTAATTCAATTTGATTAATTAAATTGTAGGTTTTTATAATTTCATCTTTTAAATGACACCTTTCACAGAAAGTTGGCTCCCTGTGCCAGGCCAGGAAATTTTTCTCCCCGGAATCGATCCTCCAAATCTATAAATCAACCATTCGCCCTTGCATGGAGTATTGCTGCCATATATGGTCTGGAGCCCCTGCTGTTTGCCTCAGGGTTCTTGATAAGATCCAGAGACGGATATGCAACATAATTGGCCCTGATCTGTCATCTCGTCTGCAGTCGCTCTCTCACAGACATGCCGTTGCCTCGCTCTGTCTTTTTTACAAATACTTTCACGGTAATTGCTCCAATGAGCTGCTTTCGCTGGTTCCCAGGCCTTATGAATTCAAGCGTCCTACGAGGTTGGCATCCCGTTCCCACCACTTCACTGTTGAAACTGTTAGATTTAGATGTCTCTTCTACTCCAATAGCTTCATGTCTCGCACATCTCGCCTGTGGAACTCCCTTCCTTATTCCTGTTTCCCTGACAAATATAATCGCCAACTATTTAAGTGTAACGTCAATCGACATCTCCAGCTACCTTGATCTATCCACTTCCCTTCTCCACATCCTTTCCCCTTTCATTCCTATCTGCTCTCGCTCCAAATCTTCTGTAACCCCTAGCCTTGATCAATCCACTATCTTTCTCCACATCCTCTCCTTTACCACTCCTATCTGCTCTTCCTCCAAACCTTCTGTAACCCATTGCGTGCTAGTGGCTTCCAGCCTTGCTTGGGGTGAAAAGCTTAAAAAAAAAATGCCTGCTAGGTTCAGCATCTTCAGATCTGAATGAAAGAAAAAACTGTAAGGAAAATACATTGGGATTTTTTCAGAATAAGAGAGGCAATAAATTAAATTACCTGATCAGATCTGACAACCAGAAAGTGTTTTTTTTTATATATATATATATTAGAGCTGTTGGTGTCTGTTGGATTTTAAATCAGCCCATTCTGTGTAGATCTCTATTTTTTCTCTGTTAGCTTGTATACCACATTGTGCTATTATTGGACATGATGAAGCCAAAACTCAACAAATGTCAGCAAAAACTCATCGCTTACAAACTTTTCCAAAACTTATCATTTATAAACTTTTATCCACATGGCCCAGTGGATAAAAGTGTTCGTTGGATCCAGTGACTAAACCCAAAAAGTTGTGAGTTCCATAACAAAAACTTGGAGAGTTGAGTTCAAAGGAGATAACTGAAACATCTGGAAGAGGCATGGTTTGTGGAACTAGAACAATCTACCCCGGTGGACAAAATAAAGGGTTCAGTTCAAAATTCCAATCACCTGAAGAATGCCGAGGTGTACAATGACGGAAATGTCGTGAGCATGATAATAAAGATGAGGGCAACAGTCCAAACAATTTAAATAATATAAATAAATACAATACCTCATCTCAGAAATATAGACAGATCTTGAAGAAGGCTAGAGCATACAACAGCAGAAACATCATGAATATGACAATAAAGATGAGGACAACAGTGTGAACAATGTAAATAATGTAATTAATTACAATACCTCATCTCAGAAATATAGACAGGTCCTGAAGAAGGCCAGAGTGTATAATGGCGGAAAAAACTTTTCCACTTTGTTTCATCATTTCTACTTTTGGTTTAGTTTATTTTGTTTTATGGCATATCAACCTCAATCAGTTATTTAATGCGGACAACATTTTTAGGATAGATTCATATGAATAGAATATGTATTCTTTGGTTTAGATTGGTTGGGTTTATTATTTTTTACGGCATATCAACCTCAATGGATTATTTAATGCCGACAACATTTTTTATTGCTGGTAATATTTTGTTTTGTCAAAAATCTGTTTCTGGTAATATTTTTCCTTCAAAATTGTATTGCTGGTAATAATTTTTTTCAAAAAAGTATTGCTGGTAATAGTTAACTATTGCCCATAGCTGAGACCCTAACAGGTGCTACCATCCTGGATCAGGGTGGACCTGGGAATACCAGCAATTAAGAGGTGGTTCCACACTCCTCAAAACCTCCTGATCAGTGGCCTTGCTGCTGGATGTAGTTTATCGTCTTACCCAGGACGCAGATGTAGTTTAATGTCTTACCCAGGACGGCATTTCTACTTTTGTTTCAGGTATTATTATGCATCCTAGAAATGAACATTTTATCTTCTCTAGCTAATGAAAGAAAATAACATTAAACCAGGTGTTAATGACATTTTAATTAAAATTTTCCTATACATAATGCCTAGTTATTGAGCTTCAGTCCATAAGACATTCAACAGTGAAAAGAGAAAGAGACAAAACAAAAGTTGAAAATAAGTTTATCCTTTGAAGATGCTTCCTCATTTGAGTTTTGTATCAAATTTAGTCAGCTTTGAGTATGTTAAAACACCTTCTTTTGTTATATGCAGTGCTCCACTTCAGAATGCGGACAATCGTGCATCTCTGCAACTTACTATCATTTCACACTACTTCAAATAGAAGATTAGGAACGAAAACTCCCCATCAATATTGGGAAGTCCGATAACAGCTACTGAACTTGAGAAACCTATTTTTCTGAAAAATTGTTTTAAGAGAAAGATTTTATAAATTTCAACTGAAAACTACTGGCTATTCAATCAATGAATGCCAAATGTTTCCTTGGAGGGAAACAGCTAGTATTATTATTACCAACTGAGATAAATAGAACAGATACTACACGGGATTTACTTGACCTCCCACAGGGCCAGGTTGTGACACAAGGTCGGAGTTTAACGTGGGAAGGGAGGGGGAATGGACCCGAGTTTTCACCCGGGTCGCAGTGCTTTGGCTTTAGCTAGTCATAGCTGGTCTTGGCTGGTCTTAGCTGGTTCAAGCTGGTCAGAGCTGGTCATAGCTAGTCAGACGTAGCCACGATACTACCAGCGCAGGGACGAATCCCTGCCGCCGGCCTGTATCGGAGAAGGAATCCCGGCCCCATAGGCGATCATTCAGTGAGTAATCTGCGAACAGATACTACACGGGATTTACTTGACCTCCCACAGGGCCAGGTTGTGACACAAGGTCAGAGTTTAACGTGGGAAGGGAGGGGGAATGGACCCGAGTTTTCACCCGGGTCGCAGTGCTTTGGCTTTAGCTAGTCATAGCTGGTCTTGGCTGGTCTTAGCTGGTCATAGCTTGTCCAAGCTGGTCAGAGCTGGTCATAGCTAGTCAGACGTAGCCACGATACTACCAGCGCAGGGATGAATCCCTGCCGCCGGCCTGTATCGTATTGGAGAAGGAATCCCGGCCCCATAGGCGATCATTCAGTGAGTAATCTGCGAACAGATACTACACTTTGATCTCGAGTAGTGATGGCTGCAATATCTATTCTTTGTAAGGTAACAGCTATTACTACCATAACCATCTGCAGCTCATATACCAGCAAATATACAGGGTGATTGAAAAGTAACTCCCTGTTTTATATATTATGGACTCTCCCGTCTAACTATAATTTTTACAAGAAGGAAGAGTTCATCATACATAAAATAGAGTTAATTTTCAATCATCCTGTAGTTTATTTAAATCTGTCTTCCAGCAGGAATCTCTTTAACTTAATTTGAAGCTTCTTGCCTCCCTAATATTTTAAGTAGTTTTCTCGGTCAGAAAGTTATTCCAGTGTGTTGGTCATAAGTATTAGGTTGGTGCAAAAATAATGTCGTTTTTTGACATTCAAGATCATGTCAAAAACGACATTATTTTTGCACCAACCTAATAACTGACCTAACCAACAACTAAAATGGATAGCACATGTAGCTAGAAGAGAAAATAATGACATAATCAAGATGCTAAAATTCCACACTACTTCAAACAAAAGGTTAGGAAAGAAACTCCTATCAATACTGGAAAGAGCGATTTACAGCTTCAAGGCTTGAGCATTCCACACTACTTTAAATAAAGGGTTAGGAAGGAAACTTCTGTCAATACTGGAAAGAGCAAAAACAGCCTCGGGGCTTGAGCATTCCACACCACTTCAAATAAAAGGTTAGGAAGGAAACTCCCATCAATACTGGAAAAGTGATAACAGCCACTGGACTTCAGAAAGAAGTTTTCCTGAAAAACTGTTTGAAGAGAAAGATTTTATAAATTTCAACTTAAAGCACTACTGGCTGCTCAGTTAAAGAACACCAAATGTTTCCTTATAAGGAAATGGATAATATTATCATTATCATCCTTTGCAGTTCTTAGCAATGTTTATCTTTTTATTTTCCCTTCCGCTCCTTGTTCTGCTGTTTATTTATACAAGTTTGTTAGGTACATTACACAGTGTTTCTCCTCTGCTTCTCTTGTATACAAGATGCCCTTTGAGGGTCATATTCTCCAATATCCATTACACTATCTTCACATCCACTATGTATGCATGTATATGTACAGATACAAACACATACTCTCATATATACACACAAACATGTACACTAGGGCAACTTGATTTTGGGACCGTGGCACTGCACTCAATTTGAAAGTTGGCTTTGGCATGATTAATGATGGCACACAATTTTTTTTTTCCAAATTGTTACCATTTTTGAGGAAACGAGTTTAAAGATTAAGTTTAGATTAAAAATTGTAGCAGTGGAATTTAATTCTGGTGATCAGTGAAAGCCTTATAGCAGAGCTTTATAAACTTTAAAAAGTGTATATGGACAAGATGCATGGCACAAGCCCATTATTATTACTAAATCATTGTACCATCAAATAAGACCTTCGTTTACTTCAAAGAGGAATTATACCAAACAGTTTAGCTATGTTATGATGTAATATATTATACAGTGCAGTAGTTTTAGTGTGAATTTTAATAAACAATGCAATTTTAAAACATTTTGTCTTATAATTTATGTCCAGCAGTAGTATGGTGTAATATACACTTTTATTTATTTTTTTTGTTTTTATTAATTATGATCTAATAAATTTTATTCATTGATTAGCCTTTTTGTAATCTTTTACATTTTTTTTACAGTTTTTACTTATCAAATACAGTAAAAAAAATTGCATATTTTACTTGTGGTTATTCATACTTAGAATTCTGGTTTGAATATATTTTTCCATTTAAATCATATAGTACAAAAGATACCAATTTTATTTGGATTTATTCTTCGAATAGTAAATTTTCAAGTTGGTATGTAAGCAAAAACTTGTTGAAATTAGATATTTCTGTACAATTTTCAGATGATCTTTAAAATTAAAAGCTCAAAAATTGGTGAAAAGTATTAATCTAATGTTTGGTATCAATACTTATTACACCAAACGCCAACTTTCAGACCAGGTGCAATACTGATTTTCTAAATAATGTGAAAAATCAACCTCTGCCCTAATATACATATAAATAAGAATACAGGTAAATTGTCACCATTTTATATTTTTTAATTTTGCATGCATGTTGTTTGCTTTTAATTTTGTCAACTGCACAGTATAGTCGGGTCAATTTGGTGCCATCTGTGAGAAGAAAAGCACCATGACGCAGTTTACTCCGCCAGAAATTTGGAAACAGCATGCTGTACTGCTTGGCTTTTGCACTAGAATTTCCAATATGAACATTTCAGAGTGTCAATCTGAGGACAGTGCAGGGTATACAGAAAGAGTTAGATGAGTCTAATGGTGATTACGAAAGTGTTTAGAGTGATCACTAGTGATGGCAATATTATGCCTCCATTCGTCTTTTCACAGGGCCACAGACTCAACACAGAGGCCTACATCAACTGCCTTGAGATGGTAGTGCTGCCCTAGGTCAAGAGGGTGGCTGCTGTAAGACCATATGTCTGGCAACAGGACTCTGCACCATGCCAGACAAGCAGGAGAACCCAATCATAGATGTCAGATAATTTCTGCAACCAAATCACCCTTTACATCTTGCTACCTAACTCCCCAGACTGTAACCCCTTTGATTATTATGTGCAGGGTGCAGTTGAGTGAGAGACCAACAAAACTCCTTGTAACACCACAGATGAACTGAAGGCAAGGATTATGGCAGCATTCACCAACTTAAACAAGAAGACTGTCCAGAAGAGCTGCAGGAGATTCCAGAGTCATCTGGAGACCATGGTTGAAGCCAATAGCAAATTTATTGAATAATTTTACTCTTTACAATATCAAGATATTTTTGTGTCATTTTGGTAACTATATTTGTTAAAATGTGATGTCAGTGTTATTTTCATTTTTGTTTAATTTAGATGACAATTTATCCATCGCACTCTATATACACTTCTACAAATACATTATTTCTTATTACCATAAGTGTTATTTTAAGTGGATAAACATATTTTAACAGTGTAATTGATGTTTACCAAACTGGACAATCAAAAGTCTCAATAAAATAAATGTACCTCTTAGCAGGGATTGAACCTGTGTATCTCCTTACACAGGGTAGCCCATCTTTATGCTCAGTGCGCGGCAGAATTTCTTAGGTATACTGTAATTCCGTGTGTATAAGTTACTGGTTTTTCATACAAAATTGTGTTTGCTGTGTTTTATAATTTAAAAGTTTAGAACTCAATCCAATTTTCTCTAGATTCAGAATGGACAAAATTGAATCAAATTGGATTTATTTGTTTACCTGAGAGATAATATCTATGTAAGGGTGTATTACAACAAGAGAAAATAAATCTTTCATAATGTTTTTTCTGGATTTCATTGAGTCTAGACACTCAGATCTCAGATACACGTGAGCATAGAAAAATGACCTTGATTCCTCACAAACAGTTCTCTTCACGACTGCACAAATAATTTCAAATGAAATATCTCAGTTTGTGACAAAAATTTAAAACCAAACTAACAAGTTAATATTTTTTTAATTTTATTCTAATATATTTTCTCAATGTGTATTTGCAATTCTTATACCCAAAGTCATTATCAAATTTTTGTAATGCTTACGTATCACAAAAGTAAACAAAATATCCCGTTTTTTTTTTATTTCTTTCTCTTCATTTTTCACAAGTTTTGATCAGTTTCTTTGTTTTAAAATCAGGTGCGTTTTATATATGAAAATAAGTTTTTTTCCCTAAAATTTCTTTGCTTTTTTAACTGTGTTTTATACTTTGTAGCAATCATGGAGTTACAGTAATTACATGAAAACACACATACGTATCTCTCTTTTTCTCTCTCTCACTTTTTCTCTCTCTCTCTATATATATATAGATACATATGACAACTGCAATTAGGAACAGGTGTTCACTAATGACAGCAAACAAAATTGTCTATATCTACTGTTATCAGTGCAAATTAAATTTTAACATTGAGAAATCAAAAATTCTCAATGTGCAAGTGAAAAACAAATAGTAATATGATTGAAGGGGGTTAACTAATTAACCTTACTTTGATGAGTAAAGATCTTTTCCTGTTTTTAAGAATTTCTGCTGAATATTCTTTTACTTCTGAAAGTGATAAATGTCTATCATTTTATGTTTGTTCTGGGGTAACAGAGAAATTAATCAAATCGGAATACCCACATGGTTGAAGAATTTAGAATTTGTTTCTTTTTTTTTTTAATTGGATGTAGAACTGCCAATCAGTATGCAAATAATTCCAAGGTTAGAATATTTATGTAATTGTTCCCCAGCACCAATTTATTAGTGTGCTGCCCTCTCAAGGATAATGGTAATGAGGAGTTTTAATTAATGCTTTTGATTTTCTTGAAAACAAAAAATAATTCTATAATTTATTTGGTTTAGTTTATTTTGTTTTATGGTATATCAACACTTCAATTGGTTATTTAATATTGACAAGATTTTTAGGATAGGTTCGTATGAATAGAATATGTATTCTTTGTAAGAAATCAGCATGTAGATCAAGTTTTGGGTTTATTTTGTTTTACGGCATATCAACCTCAATGTGTTATTTAATGCTGACAAGATTTTTAGGATAGGTTCGTATGAATAGAATATGTATTCTTTGTAAGAAATCAGCTTGTAGATCAAGTTTTGGGTTTATTTTGTTTTACGGCATATCAACCTCAATGTGTTATTTAATGCTGACAAGATTTTTAGGATAGGTTCGTATGAATAGAATATGTATTCTTTGTAAGAAATCAGCTTGTAGATCAAGTTTTGGGTTTATTTTGTTTTACGGCATATCAACCTCAATGTGTTATTTAATGCTGACAAGATTTTTAGGATAGGTTCGTATGAATGGAGTATATATTTTTTGTAAGAAATCAGCATGTAGATCAAGTTTTGGGTTTATTTTGTTTTACGGCATATCAACCTCAATGTGTTATTTAATGCTGACAAGATTTTTAGGATAGGTTCGTATGAATAGAATATGTATTCTTTGTAAGAAATCAGCTTGTAGATCAAGTTTTGGGTTTATTTTGTTTTACGGCATATCAACCTCAATGTGTTATTTAATGCTGACAAGATTTTTAGGATAGGTTCGTATGAATAGAATATGTATTCTTTGTAAGAAATCAGCTTGTAGATCAAGTTTTGGGTTTATTTTGTTTTACGGCATATCAACCTCAATGTGTTATTTAATGCTGACAAGATTTTTAGGATAGGTTCGTATGAATAGAATATGTATTCTTTGTAAGAAATCAGCTTGTAGATCAAGTTTTGGGTTTATTTTGTTTTACGGCATATCAACCTCAATGTGTTATTTAATGCTGACAAGATTTTTAGGATAGGTTCGTATGAATAGAATATGTATTCTTTGTAAGAAATCAGCTTGTAGATCAAGTTTTGGGTTTATTTTGTTTTACGGCATATCAACCTCAATGTGTTATTTAATGCTGACAAGATTTTTAGGATAGGTTCGTATGAATAGAATATGTATTCTTTGTAAGAAATCAGCTTGTAGATCAAGTTTTGGGTTTATTTTGTTTTACGGCATATCAACCTCAATGTGTTATTTAATGCTGACAAGATTTTTAGGATAGGTTCGTATGAATAGAATATGTATTCTTTGTAAGAAATCAGCTTGTAGATCAAGTTTTGGGTTTATTTTGTTTTACGACATATCAACCTCAATGTGCTATTTAATGCTGACAAGATTTTTAGGATAGGTTCGTATGAATAGAATATGTATTCTTTGTAAGAAATCAGCTTGTAGATCAAGTTTTGGGTTTATTTTGTTTTACGGCATATCAACCTCAATGTGTTATTTAATGCTGACAAGATTTTTAGGATAGGTTCGTATGAATAGAATATGTATTCTTTGTAAGAAATCAGCTTGTAGATCAAGTTTTGGGTTTATTTTGTTTTACGGCATATCAACCTCAATGTGTTATTTAATGCTGACAAGATTTTTAGGATAGGTTCGTATGAATAGAATATGTATTCTTTGTAAGAAATCAGCTTGTAGATCAAGTTTTGGGTTTATTTTGTTTTACGGCATATCAACCTCAATGTGTTATTTAATGCTGACAAGATTTTTAGGATAGGTTCGTATGAATAGAATATGTATTCTTTGTAAGAAATCAGCTTGTAGATCAAGTTTTGGGTTTATTTTGTTTTACGGCATATCAACCTCAATGTGTTATTTAATGCTGACAAGATTTTTAGGATAGGTTCGTATGAATAGAATATGTATTCTTTGTAAGAAATCAGCTTGTAGATCAAGTTTTGGGTTTATTTTGTTTTACGGCATATCAACCTCAATGTGTTATTTAATGCTGACAAGATTTTTAGGATAGGTTCGTATGAATAGAATATGTATTCTTTGTAAGAAATCAGCTTGTAGATCAAGTTTTGGGTTTATTTTGTTTTACGACATATCAACCTCAATGTGCTATTTAATGCTGACAAGATTTTTAGGATAGGTTCGTATGAATAGAATATGTATTCTTTGTAAGAAATCAGCTTGTAGATCAAGTTTTGGGTTTATTTTGTTTTACGGCATATCAACCTCAATGTGTTATTTAATGCTGACAAGATTTTTAGGATAGGTTCGTATGAATAGAATATGTATTCTTTGTAAGAAATCAGCTTGTAGATCAAGTTTTGGGTTTATTTTGTTTTACGGCATATCAACCTCAATGTGTTATTTAATGCTGACAAGATTTTTAGGATAGGTTCGTATGAATGGAGTATATATTTTTTGTAAGAAATCAGCATGTAGATCAAGTTTTGGGTTTATTTTGTTTTACGGCATATCAACCTCAATGTGTTATTTAATGCTGACAAGATTTTTAGGATAGGTTCGTATGAATAGAATATGTATTCTTTGTAAGAAATCAGCTTGTAGATCAAGTTTTGGGTTTATTTTGTTTTACGGCATATCAACCTCAATGTGTTATTTAATGCTGACAAGATTTTTAGGATAGGTTCGTATGAATAGAATATGTATTCTTTGTAAGAAATCAGCTTGTAGATCAAGTTTTGGGTTTATTTTGTTTTACGGCATATCAACCTCAATGTGTTATTTAATGCTGACAAGATTTTTAGGATAGATTCGTATGAATAGAATATGTATTCTTTGTAAGAAATCAGCTTGTAGATCAAGTTTTGGGTTTATTTTGTTTTACGGCATATCAACCTCAATGTGTTATTTAATGCTGACAAGATTTTTAGGATAGGTTCGTATGAATAGAATATGTATTCTTTGTAAGAAATCAGCTTGTAGATCAAGTTTTGGGTTTATTTTGTTTTACGGCATATCAACCTCAATGTGTTATTTAATGCTGACAAGATTTTTAGGATAGGTTCGTATGAATAGAATATGTATTCTTTGTAAGAAATCAGCTTGTAGATCAAGTTTTGGGTTTATTTTGTTTTACGACATATCAACCTCAATGTGCTATTTAATGCTGACAAGATTTTTAGGATAGGTTCGTATGAATAGAATATGTATTCTTTGTAAGAAATCAGCTTGTAGATCAAGTTTTGGGTTTATTTTGTTTTACGGCATATCAACCTCAATGTGTTATTTAATGCTGACAAGATTTTTAGGATAGGTTCGTATGAATAGAATATGTATTCTTTGTAAGAAATCAGCTTGTAGATCAAGTTTTGGGTTTATTTTGTTTTACGGCATATCAACCTCAATGTGTTATTTAATGCTGACAAGATTTTTAGGATAGGTTCGTATGAATAGAATATGTATTCTTTGTAAGAAATCAGCTTGTAGATCAAGTTTTGGGTTTATTTTGTTTTACGGCATATCAACCTCAATGTGCTATTTAATGCTGACAAGATTTTTAGGATAGGTTCGTATGAATGGAGTATATATTTTTTGTAAGAAATCAGTTTGTAGATCAGGGTTTGGGTTCATTTTGTTTTATGACATATCAATCTCAATGTGTAATTTAATACTTTTTCTTTTTCAAAAATGTATTGCTGGTATTTTTACTATAATAATCTATTTTTATACTTTCATAGTGTTTTGACCCCAGTTTAGAGGTTAATTATTTGCCCAGAGCTGGGAACATTATAAATTGTTACCAACCAGGTTCAGGATGGACCTGGGGACAACAACAATTAAGAGGTGGTTTCCTGCTACTCAAAACCTCCTGATCAGAGGCCTTGCTGCTGGATGTAGTTTATCATCATACCCAGGACATATAATTTACTTATTATTTATACTCCTTATTTATGCTGTCTTTGATATGTCAGGCTGGATTTATGAAACGAATTTGTTAAAATGGTCATTTTTTGATTAAATATTTAGTAACAAGATTAATTATGAAAACAGGAGAAAACAACAAATTATAATCACAGATATATTTTGGTATCAAATGAAAGCAAGCTTCTGATTTTTTATCTCGCTACCCACTGACTTTATGTCTACTCCAACATAGTATTGCTTAGCTTGAACCATTTTCTACACAAACTAAATAATCTTGGGAGAAAAGAACAAAAAAAAAACATAAGATGTTTAAAAACATTTAAAATTTTTAATGTAAAATTTGATTGAATAAATATTGGCATTCAGCCTGTATGTTATGCATTACAGATGAAAAAGAAAGAGCTTTTGTTTGTAGTCAGGAATTAAAATACGCCTTAGTAACAGAATATGGATGTTTGGGTGCTATAATAGTAGGTCAGAATGAGAAATTAACAAATTCTATTTGAGTCTAAGGGTTACAAAGAGTGAAAGTAAGAGTAAAGAGGGGTGTTTAAGGAAAGGATAAAGAGAAGAACATTTAAATTTTTGAAGATTATATTTATCAGGGAAGCAAGTAAGAGGAAGGGAGTTCCACTGTTGGGAAGTGTGAGAGAAGAAGCTGTTGAAGTAGAAGAGGTGGTTACATTTAAGTGTTTCAACAGTAAAAGGGTGGGACTGAGATACTGGAAGCACGCTTAAATTCACGCAGTTGGGGCACCAGTGAAAAGAAAAGATGAAGGAATTGCTAAAGATATTTTACAGAGAGCATTGAAAATATTTTTTCTATAGAAATACATTGTTATTGATTGTGCTGTAGAAATGGACTGAAAATCAAATAGTTATTGGTAGTAAGATGAGTTGGTGGATTTGATTACATATCAACCAGAGTTATTTAGTACCAAAATCTTTTTTTATTATTATGCTTGAATGTATAGGCAAATATTGGCTGCGTTTATATTTGAGTCTATATGTAAATATTAGCTGGTTTTATATTTAAGTCATAGGTTGGGTTTAGACATAAACCTTTTAGGTAAATATTGATTGCATTTATATTTGAGTCTATAAGTAAACATTAGCTGGTTTTATATTTAAGTCATAGTTTGGGTTTAGACATGAACCTTGTAGGTAAATATTGACTGTGTTTATATTTGAGTCTGCGTTCCTTATGAAGGTGTATTCAGCTTTAAATTACCTTGATAAACTGTAAAAAACAAATCAATCAATCACTATTCTATATTCCACCAACAGTACAAATTGTCAATGCTCAACAATAAATGTAAGTGTTACTGATAGGACAAGGCTATTATATGTATCCTTACTATTCAATCAACTTACAAATATCAATAATACATTTTCTCCTTCTGGTGGAATAAGTAAATATCCTTCAATATCCTTTTATGATCTCAATTATAAATTTAACAAAAATTATAAAACACACAACATTTACATTATGAGAGTTTTTTATTGTTAGTTTTTTTCCTTTTTTTACATAAACATAATAAGGTTGTCTCTTTGTGTCTTTTCTATAAATACTTTCATGCTAATTGCTCAGATGATTCAAAATTGAGCTGTCTAGATGCAGCCGTAAGTTCTATGCTAACAGGTTCTTTTCTCACACTTCTCGCTTGTGGAACTCCCTTCCGGCTCTTTGCTTTCAGTCAACTTTAATCTGCAAAAATTTAAACGCAATGTCAATCGCTATCAACTGTTCTCCTGATTACTCTTTTCTCTTTCTGCTCATTATTGTTTCTGTTCCTAATTTTTCTGCACCCTGTAACCCCTTGTGTCTTAGTGGCTTTACTGCCTTGCATGGGGTGATACTGATTTAAAAAAATTTTGCTAATTCTTTAATAAACAACATGTTTTTTCTTCTTTCATTCACATTCTTGTTTTGTTGTTTGTTTGCATATTTGTATTATACGATTACATTTTTTCACAAAACACAGATGTAAGCACTACAGTTAGTGTGGTAAGTAGATAAGTAAGTACTAACTGGAGAAACAGACAAAAGAAGACCTTACATACAGCTTACCTGTCTTCACAATTAGTTTTACATTATAGCTCAGAGATTAGACACGAGAAAGTTGGTGGTGCAGTGTAAACTAATCAGTGAAAGCTTATTGAAAGAGGTGTGATCGAAATGGTTGAAGCATTGATTGATTGACTGATAATGAAGGGGAGGAAAAGGGGAGGCTCACTGAAGATGGGCAAATACACAATGAGAAGAGGAATGTTGGGGAGGGTAGGAAGCTAGTGTATTGATGGCTAAGAATGACAGTGGGACAGGTAAGTTCCAGGGGAGTGAACTCTTAACATAAGAGAATGGTCCGTTCAGTCAGATTGAAAGATGAGAGAGATATGACCCAAAGAAATCAGAGGGAGGGACAACATGAGGTGAGGGAGAAATTGGACAGAAGGAGAAAAAAACACTCTAAGAGAAGCAAATCTGTTTTCCTTTTTGAAACAATTTAAAAACGAAGTGTGTGGGGCATACATCAAAAGAAGTGGGGGGATTACATCAAAAGTAGTGGGGGGTACATCAAAAGTAGTAGAGGGTTACATCAAAATAAGTGGGGGTACATCAAAAGAAATGGGGGTCAAATCAAAAGAAATGTGGGTGTTACATCAAAAGAAGTGAAGGATTACATCAAATGAAGGTGTGTGTGTGCAAATTGCCATAAATATGTCTGTGTATGCGTGCACACACACACATATTTATGTCAATTTGCTTGAAGAACAGTGAATGTTTAGGCTTAAAAAATTTTATATTAATTATTAAAAAAAGACCTTTAAGTGCCAAATCTAGGTGCATCATTAGTAATGCTCCCATGTCACTAGAAATTTCGGGTCTAAATAAACAACAGACTTCTTTGATGGGCAACCCGACCAAATATGATCACTATTTTCTTTTGGACTATTTTTCCTTGTTTACTAGGTAAAGTTTGAACATAAATTGTCAAATGCTTCTTGCCGGTTTTGTTCCTGCTATCTTCCTAATGCTACTAGCTGCTCATATCTGAGTATTCCCATCTGCTAGTATAGCTAACCAATCCAATTGCTGTTATGATAAACGACATCTGGCAGTAAGGCTTCTGATCAAGAGGTTTCGAGGAGTGTGAAACCACTTCTTAATTGTTGTTGTTCCCAGGTTCACTCTGACTCAGGGTTGGTAGCACTTGTTAGGAATCAAGCTATGGGCAAATAGTGAACCCCAAACTGGGGTCAAAATATGAAAATATAAAGTACATTGCAAAAAATTACCAGCAATACATTTTCATAATAAAAATAAAAATTATCAGCAAGACATTGTTGGAAAAAAATTACCAAAACTCACAAGAAAATTGAATTTTGGCATTAAATGACCCATTTAAAGATCTGGGAAGCGTCTTGACAGAGGACAGTAAGTGTGACACTGAGATCTGTAGACGTATTGGGATGGCAGAGTATTGCGAGACGGGAGGATTACTTTGGTAACAAAGAAAAGAATACTGAGCTGTTACGTGACATCAGTCATCCTTTACGGCAGCGAATGTTGAACAATTTCATCAAAGATGAAGAAAATACTTGAGGCGACAGAGATGTGGTTCTACAGAAGGATGCTAAGGATATCATGGATCAATTGTGTGAGCAACAGTGCGGTCTTTGAGAGGTTGCAAACAAAGAGGAGGCTTATACTTAACATCAGGAAGAGGCAGCTGAAGTTTCTGGGACACATAATGAGGAAGGAGGGCCTAGAGAATCTGATACTCACGGGTCAAATAGACGGAAAGAGAGACAAGGGAAACAACACGTGACATACCTGGCGAGCTTAAGCAAGTGGATGACAGAAAGTGGTCTGGGGTAGGAAGCAGAGGGAAGGAACTTGTTGAGATCTGCAAGGGATAGAGGGAGGTGGAGAGCCATGATCACCTATGTCCTGAAAGGACATGGCACATAAAAACAAAAAAAAAGGATTTGATATACAGTTAAACAAACAAGTCCCTGTTACAGGAAACTGCTCAGACACATTTGAGCATATTGAACACCCACAGTGTTCACCCATGGCTTATACTGCAACTATGCCAAGCAGACCTTAGTTACACTTTCTGACAGAGAGTACATCATCTGTCCAGTAAGCTCAAACCCTCAGTCACAATGACTTGTGAGTTCATGCTAAAACAACCACCAATGAAAAATTCTATCTACCCAATTTTCCTCACAAGTATTTCTGACACTTTTTAATAGTGCTGCACAATGGGAACCCCACCAAGGCCAATAACATCAAGAAGTCACCTTCCTGACAAATTGACCATGGTTATATTTAAACCTGGCTCACATGGTTGGAAATCAAATGTTTTAACCCCTTAACCACATGTCCATATGTTACTTCTTGCAGTCCTCTTTAATCTGGCATCCATGGGATAAGGTCACTGCCAGACTAGAAAATGTTAGATGACAGAAATCACCCCTAAAAAATCCTATGTAAACATCATCTTTCTAGCTCGTTCCATATATATATATATATATATATATATATATATATATATATATAAAATGCTCAAACACTAATATTCCATGGTTATAATATATTACATTGGAACCATAATCATGATCCAATTAATCAGATCTACAAATTCAAAAAGAAATTGGAAAATTAAAATTATATTTTCTGATTTCTTTTTGAATTTGTAGGTCTGATGATTTGGATCGTGATTACGATTCCAATTTAATAAATTATAACTATGGAATATTAGTGTTTAAGCCTTTTATATTATATTCTTACTCTGTCCTAGATATTGAGTTCTACCCGGATTCTATCCTCTTGGGAATTTATATATATATATGTATATATTGACCACTAATATTATCTATATATATATATATATATATATATATATATATATATATATATATATTGCTGTGTTATCAGAGGTAAAGCAAAGTTAAAACAAGAAAGATAACAATCATTAATGCTTCCAAACAAGGATTTTATTGTTTTATGCGATTCTTCTTTCTTCTTTTATATACCATGTCCATTCAGGACGTAGGCGATCATGGTCCTCCACATCTTCCTGTCCCTTGTAGCTCTTAACAAGTTTTGTCTTTTTGTTATTTCTCCCAAACCCTGCCATCCATTTGATTGCTCAAGCCCATTAAGTACGTCACTCGTTGCTTTCCCCATCACTCTTTCTTTCTATCCATCCTGTGAGCATCAGATTTTCCAAACCCTCCTTCCTCATTGTGTATTTCAGAAATTTCAACTACCTTTTCATGATGTTAAGTATAAGTTTCCTTTTTGTTTCTATTCTCTCCAAAACCTCATCGCTGCTCATGTTCAGCCCATGGCATCATTAGCAATACAAAAGCTTAAAAGCAAAAACTAATACATACTACACTGTATACAGTTATATATTAGAAATAAGCAAGACAGTATTACCAAAACACTCTGCTGCTGTCAGCTGTTGCAGAGAGTTGTAAACAAAGTGTGATACTGTTCTCATAGACAACAAACTAATTCAAAAAGTGTGAGATCATGGGAGTTAGTGAACCACAGAGTGTTGGGTCAAACTATATATATATATATATATATATATATATATATATATATATATATATATATATATATATATAGGGAAGATTGCATGACAAAATGGAAAAAGTTTATTTGTGATGCGTTTCATCCTTCAGGACTTCATCGGACTGAATTTGTTATGTTGCTACAACTACACATGCGCACAAATGAGAGGTGCGGGGGAATTTAGAATTTTTTTTTTTTTATCTAGCTGAATTCATTTACAGTCTTTTTCTTTCCACCACTTTTGTTAGTAGGTATCCCATACTGTGATAGTACAAGATCTTCTAGGAATGGTAAAATGTTGTAAGAACCAGGGCATAAATTTACTGTAGATGAGTTTGCAATCAAGGCACTCTCTCATGGTGAATTATTTTCTCCTTTGATAAGAGTGGCATTTTTTACATCAAAATTGTGGTCAGTCTCGTTACAGTAGGCAACCAATGCATTTAACATATTGTTTTGTAAAATGTCCCTTTTGTGTTCATATAATCTTTTATTTAGATTCCTTGAGGTTTCTTCTATGTATATTTTGTGACAATTACTACAGGTCATGGAGTAAACTTCTTCAGGTTTTAGCTTATTGTTTTGTTTAGTATTGACTAAGTCTTTTATTGTTTTGGATGTAGTAGTAACACATTTTCTCATTACTGCTCACAATAAATGGTATTTAGTTGATTCATTCAGTACATCCTTTATCTTCTAAGAAAGCTTTCACACACAGATAGATAAACACCAACCATTTCAATGAGGGCTATAGTTATAGTTCTTTTCACATGGGACTTGAAGCTCACAGAATATCTATTTTATCTTTTACCACAAAGACATTTCATTTCAGATGTATACTAAAACTACATTTTTTTGTGTGTTACACGCAATATAAAATTTGTTTTTGAAACATTGGGATTATCTTTGTCTATTAGATTCATGTTCTTTTCTGAGAGCAATTTTTTCTTTACTGCTTGAAGACTCAGAATAAGCTGACTTATGAAATTGACTTTGACGCAAATGGCAACGACTACGAACTCAATCGTTGTTCTGATAGATTAAAGTATAAAGCATGGAAGTAATAATCTATGACTAAAGCACATTAAAAGTCCTTTCTGAACTCTGAACAAAAACAAAATACTTTTTCCTTTTCTTTAAATATAACAACGGCAGTCAGCAAAAGCTACATTAAAATGAATGAAGAAGAAGAATATTTTTGCAATGGCAATTGACACAAATCCAAACCCAACATTACCTAGACTTTATAAATTAAGCCCAGTACTAGACTGGCAGCTAGGTCTCATCATTTTACAGTTGAAATGGTTAGATATAAACATAAGTTCTATGCTAACAGTTTCATCTCTTACACTTCTTGCTTGTGGAACTTTCTTCCAGCTTCTTGCTTTCCAGTCAATTTTGATCTTCAAAGATTTAAATGCAATGTCAATTGTCATCTTCTACCTTCTTAATTCCTATTCTTTTATTGTTCTCTCTACTTAATAATGTTTTCTTTTCTCATATTCTCCCACATGCAGTTAGACTCCTTGTATCTTAGTGGCTTTATTGCCTTACATGGGGTAAAATGATTAAATATCAGCAGTCACCCTGAATTTACCATCATATAATCCCAACAATATAAAAACATGGTTCTTGAAGCAAATAATTGTGGGGATTACCCCACTTTGTCTCTAAGGAAGCCCATTAGGTGGCATACTATTCAGAAGTATATAAAGAAGGATATAGAGCTTTCTTTTCCCCCTTTTTGCTCACTCATAAACAAGACTCAGTAGATAGCAGATATGACTAATCTTCCTCTCTAAGAGGATTTAGTTGCTTGACATATCAAACTACATGGACATAGTGCACACTGTGGTTAAGTACATAAAGTCTTCTTTGCTTTTTTTCTATCTGTTCATGTGTAAATATAATTTTTCTTTCTCTTCTTCTGTGAGCCATATTTTTTTTTATATGTATAGAAAATTCTACTTAATGCTGAAATACATTTCTTTTGTAATTTTTGTTGCTGCGACTGTTGTTCTTGTTGCTGCTTCAGTGGCGCCACCATTTGAACCATGATAGCTTTTAGTTCTTCCATTTTGCTGAATTCTGCTGAATGAATCTTCGTATAAGTTTAAGTAATCCTTGCGAATCCTTGTTGCCACTTTTGTGATGTCAATGAATACCTGTTGTCACTTTCGTAATGTTCGTTATAGTAGAGTAATAACAGATACAACTATAGTACACTGTTGAACACGCCTTTGAATAATACTCGCACTAATAGTACTTGCTTGATAATACTCATTTGAATAGTAATCCATATAGTGATCTGAAAAGAGAAATAGTATAGTGAATAGAGAATAGTGATCCGAAAAGAGAAATAGTATAGTGAATAGAGAATAGTGATCCAAAAAGAGAAATAGTATAGTGAATAGAGAATAGTGATCCAAAAAGAGAAATAGTATAGTGAATAGAGAATAGTGATCCGAAAAGAGAAATAGTATAGTGAATAGAGAATAGTGATCCGAAAAGAGAAATAGTATAGTGAATAGAGAATAGTGATCCAAAAAGAGAAATAGTATAGTGAAAAGAGAAATAGTATAGTGAATAGAGAATAGTGATCCGAAAAGAGAAATAGTATAGTGAATAGAGAATAGTGATCCGAAAAGAGAAATAGTATAGTGAATAGAGAATAGTGATCCGAAAAGAGAAATAGTATAGTGAATAGAGAATAGTGATCCGAAAAGAGAAATAGTATAGTGAATAGAGAATAGTGATCCGAAAAGAGAAATAGTATAGTGAATAGAGAATAGTGATCCAAAAAGAGAAATAGTATAGTGAATAGAGAATAGTGATCCGAATAGTAATAGAGGATAGAATAGAAATGGTGATCTGTATAGTAATAGAATATACACTAGAAATAGCAATACAGTATAGAGGATAGACTAGAAATAGCAATCATTAGTTGTCAATTACTTCCTACATATACGCGTTTCCTCTAGGGCACCTCGATGTGGTGTAATGGTTAGCAAGCTTGTCTCACTAGAACAATTACAAATGAGTAGTAAGTTTGATCCTCACTAGGTGCCCCCTACTTTTGGCCTTGTGCTACATCTAAGCTATGCTTGGAAAATCACTATATGTGTTTCTGCTATGGTCACATGGTCTACTTAATTCAATAATGGGATCGCCTGTGTTTGCTCTCTGGCAATCTATGTTCAAACTCAAGTGCAATATTGTATTCCTATATAACATACTTAAAGCTGAAATTCTTTTCTTTTGAAAACGATGAATTCATTTATTTTGTAAGTTTTCTACCTCAGTCATAACAAGTAGTAACTCTTCTCACTACCAATTGGTGGCTAACAGTAAGTGTGTTCATTACAAAACAAGTAGCCTATTAGCTGCACAATCTTCAATATAAAAAAAAAATGATATCCCAAAGAACACGTTACTGCTACACTGTCGGAAAAATACTGACATAGGTAGTCAACAAAGCGACAAGACCCATCGAAACAATACCCAAAAAGAATCTCTTAAAGGATTTGATCCTGACTGATCAAACCTGGGTACATCATGTTACCCCAGATATTAAGGTTGATTCAGTGACCTGGAAGCATCTATATCTACAGAACCTCAGGATCATCAACTCCGCAAAATTCTAAGTTCAGCAGTCAGCAGAGAAAGCGATAACGACCATGCTCTAGAATGCAAAAAGTGTGCTGTCTGTTGCCAACAGGACATTTGCATAAAGGTTCCATCTTGTTGCATAACAATGCCACCCAACACATGCCCTGCTTCACAAAAGAACGGCTCCAGTGATATGGATATGGTTGGGTTGTTCTGCATCGACAGTCTTGACTCGGTTCCTTCAGATTATCATCTGTTTAGACAACCCAAACGATAAATATCCAGGATCAATTACATGCAGATGGCACTGGTGATGCTGAGGTGTAAGACTGGCTCAATTCCAGTAACATGCAGAAGTGGGTGGGCCGAGTGTGCACTGGTAAGGGTTATTAATACTGTTTATTATAAACACAGATCTTTTACTTAAATATTTGTATCTATAAAAATAATGTGTAAACAGACAATATATTAAAATAATTGTCGGACTTAGTCCATTTCATAATATATGATGTAATTTGTTTATGTTAAGATATGCTTTGAGCAGATATAAGCATTTGAGAAAAATCATGGGAAATTTGTTGTTTACAAACAGTAATTTGACTTTGCTAAAACCTTATTACATATATATATATATATATATATATATATATATATATTCCTGGGCAGCAACAATTCATTCAAACATGTTTCATTGAAATTGATTAACTTTGTCTGTTTCATTTTTTATTGCAGTTTTTCAAGTTTGTGAAAAATTCTCATTTAAAAACATGTATTGTGGGTACAAATGGCATCATGTGTAGAACAATTTGTAACTATTTGCAAGGCAGATTTAAATTTATAGAAAATTAGTCTGTCAGAGGTCAGAAAATCTCTGAGAACAAAAATATTATATATATATATATATATATATATATGTGTATATATATATATATATATATGTATGTATATATATATATATATATATATATATATATATGTATGTATATATATATATATGTGTGTGTGTGTGTGTGTGTGTGCCAGTGTGCTTCTATTATGTGTCAAGTTTTCTTCTGCTATTACAAGTTATTCAGTCCCAAGTGAAATTATAAACCGATCTCTAAAATATGACACCATTTTAGTTTCAATAAAATGCATTTACGCTAACAACTGTCTGGCCAATTTAACATTAATAAATTTGGCAGCCAATCCTGAAAATTCAAACTGAATCATCAGTCTGACTCACCCACAATATTACCGCCAAGACATTCTGCGATTAATGAATTTTGGAATATGAGAATAAGTGTTTGTACGTGTGAGTGTGTTCACAGACCTAGCTACCACTGAGATGTACCCATGGAAAATATGTGCATCGGGTGGCCCCAACGGACATACTTCACTCTAAGTCAAATTATGCAGAAAATCACAAGACAATAATGAGTAATGCATTTATTAAACATAACTTGTCCCTGCCGACTATTTTCTTTCTTAATCACCAGATGTTTGACTTTCATCTCCAGTCATTTTTCTTTATACAGATGAAAATACAGAAAAATACTGTTTAAAAATGCCAGTGAAAAACTTTTCTTTTTTTTTCCTCCCTTCTATTTGTTGTAATTTCATTCAAAACAAATGAAAGAATACTGAGCGGTTATATAACATCAGTCCTCCTATATATGATAATGAATGCTGGACAATCTCCACACAGATGATGAAGACACTTGAAGCAATAGAAATGTGGCTCAATAGAAAAATGGTTGCATCACGTTGAAACACCAGTTCCCACACAGTCACTGAAGTTAAGCAATGTTGAGCCTTGTCATTACCTAGATGGGTGACCACTTGAGAATACTAGATGCTGTAAGCTTGCATGTGCAGGTGGTGTTATGGATAATGGCTTAGAATTGTTAATTGTAGAGTCAAGTTTCAGTTCGATTTGGGTTTGATATATGCAAATACCCTTGGGAAAAGTATGAATCCATCTCTTCCCCCAGCTATGGGTTAATTAGTAAAACTTGTATTACTAAAACCATTATTATCTCCCAAAAACTAAAACTGTGTACAAAATATTTAAATTTTGGCATTAAGTAACTCAGAGAGATTGATATGCTGCTAAACAAAAACAATCTACCAATCTACAGAAGGATGGTGAGAATACTATGGACCAATAATATGTGAGCAATGATGAAGTTTTAGATAAACTGGAAACAAAAAGGAAACTTATACTTAGCATCAGGAAGATAGAGTTGAAATTTCTAAGGTGCAGAAAATGAGGAAAAAGTGCTTGGAAAATCTGATACTCACAGGACAGAAGGAAAACAATGCATAACCTACCTAGCGAGCTTGAGTAAATGGATGGTGGGACAAGGTTTAGGAGTGACAACAAAATGACAAAAATTTACTAAGAACTACAAAGGAGAGGAAATTGTGGAGAGCCATAATTGCCAGTGTCCTGAGGGAACATGACACATAGAAGAAGAATGACCAAAGAGTTTATATAGGCAAAACAGTCTGGGGAATATATTACATGCTAAAGGACTTCTCATTCCAGCACCAAGATGATTTGCTGCATCACATTTACAACATGAGGACAGACTGTTATTTTGCATCAAAATAACCCAATTAGCTTCCTTTTTTAATACTAGATTTCATATGATACAAGTCTCGAGAGCCACTAAAAGGTAGATAGTTACAGTTAAAATGAGAATGATGAATTTTGATATGAATGGAGGAAGAGGTGATAATAAGTGAAGATTATGAAGATTATCTTAATTTGAAGAGGTTCAGATTGTAGTATTCAGAAAAGCACCCACGTGGGAGCTTGTTCCACAAAGAGGCAATTCTTGGGAAAAATCTGTTTGATCAGAACTTTCTCCTTACATTTGGAATACAGAGGATACAAAATTGACTGTGTGGATTAATATGCTATGAATATGGAGTTTCTTAGGTGTTCCGGTATAATGCCAGTATTGTATATTTCATTTATTATGTCTTTAATCTCGTCAGTGGTGAAATAATCTAAGGCTACTAGCATCTTTATTATGATTCCATCCGCTACTTTGTTCAATTTGGCCATTGCTGGTTCCACTTCAGTTTTCAATATTTAGTTCCTTCATTATTTCTGTGTATTGTTGATTATTCTCTTTCGATGTGGAAGAGTTCTCCAATGTATTCGTTCCATATCTGTCTTTAAGCAAACATTGCTTAGGTTTATACTTGAGGCAATAGGTAAACATTGGTAAGGTGCATACTTCAGTCTAGAGGCAAATATTGTTTAGATTTATACTTGAGTCCATTGGAAATCATTAGTTAGGTTTATACTTAAGACTACAAGTAAACATTGATAAATACTTCAGTCTAGAGGCAAATATTATTTTTCCTTTCTTCCTTCAAATTTAAACAGCACCTCAATGCCCAGCAATCACCATCATGCTCTATGGATCTGATCTTTTAATCCATAACCATTTTGAAGCTTTTTCTGCAGATCTTTTTTCTTTCTTTCCTTTTCATCTTTTTTTCTTCTTCCTCTCTTTCTTCACCCTTATCTTATTTTTCCTTTCTCCCTTCAAATTTGAACAGCACCTCAGTGTCCAGCGATCTGATATCCATAACCATTTTGAAGCTTTTCATGCAGATTCTGAAATTGCTCTGATGACCGTTCTCTTTTGTTCTCCAATCAAAATCCAAGTCAACTTAGGGTTTGGTATAAAGATCTTCCTGTGAAACCATGACATCCAACTTCAATAGGAAGACAGGCAGTCCACCACTGATTGGACCTGCATTTCTCTACCAGCTCCCGGTATTTTTTGAGCTTTCTTTCAAAGGCCTCTTCCAAATTCTCTTCCCAAGGTACCATAAGTTCCAGCATTACAAATTATCTGGAGACAGTTGACCAGATTATTAAATCTGAGTACAGGGAAGATGTTGTTATCTGCTCTGTAGATTTCAACTGACTTCTAAGATGGATTCTCACCTGCCAGTCTCAAGCAGAAAAAAAAAAGCATGCAAGAATAGAGCTTATTTTTTTTATCGTTTCACCCTAATCAAGGTGGAAATGCCATTAGAATGCAGGGGTTTACAGAGAGTGAAGGTGAGAGAAAAGATTGGGTATAAAGGGGACCGAGGAAAGGATAAAAAGCTGAATAGGGTTCAAGAAGATAGAAGATGGCAATTGACATTGCATTGGAATTTATGAAGATTATAGTTAACAGGGAAGTAGGGAAATGAAAGGGAGTTCCACAGTGAGTAAGTGTGAGAAAAGAAACTGTTGGAGTAGAAGTGGCAGTTAGATTTACCTAAAAGGGTGGGACCTAGATGTCAATTTAGTAGCACGCTTAAACTCACATAGTCTGGGTACCAGAGAAAAAAAGCTTGTCAGTGCAGTAGCCATGAAAATATTTATAGAAAAGATAACATGAATGTATTATTCATGATTTTATGAGAGAAATACACTGAAAATTATTTTACTACAGAAATGTATCGCAAATGAAGGCGAAAAGTTCAGGAATGAAAGCAAGCGTTATTGACTACATGTGTAATTTATTGCTTTCTTGTAATACTTATTGTCAAAAAAAGGCAAACAAGACAGTCCTTTTGTTCTCAGGAGAATATTATTTTTAACATAGAATAATCAAATTTAAGTATTTTTCTATCATACACTATCTACCTTCTGGATGTGGGTGATCATGGTCCTCTACAACTGTCTATATTTTGTAGCTCTTAGAAATGTTTTTTACTATCCATCCCTCCCACTTTATACAGGTAGATTACTCATTGTTAATCTCTATCCAACTTTCCTTCAATATATCCTATGAGTGTTAAATTCTTCAAACAATCTTTCCTTATTATGCATCCTAAAAATTCCAATTGTCTCTTCTTTATTCTTCATATAATTTCCATGTTGCTCACGTATGCTGTCAATAGTTTTCCTAGCCTCCTCTCCTTTTTAGAAACAAATCTCTGTTACCTCCAGTCTTCGCTTTATCAATGATTAAACTATTCAGAATTCAATGCTATATAGAAAAAAAAATATTATATTAGCACCATTTATTAATTTCTAATAAAACTTTCCTGATTTTAACACTTTGCTAATCATTTGGAAAGCATCCCTGGCTATTTCAATGTGCCTTTTCAGTTTCCATAACACATTTTTCATCATCTGTTAAAAGTTAAAACAGTTCACAGATATTTAAATACAGTGTAACCCGGATATAAGAGAGTTGCCAGGACTGGAGAAGAAGTCTCTTATATACGGGTTTCAGTCTGTTTCATGCTAGATGCAATCGTGGCCCGACGATTGCATCTAGCATGAAACAGACCGTCGCCTCTAAGTGTTGACTTCTATGTTCACTTTTATATTTACACATGCTCTATCTCTGATATTGAGCACTTTATCCCATAAATATAGCACACTTTAAGAATATATTTCTTCATATATATATATATATATATATATATACATAAACCTTACCCCTCTACATTTAAATAAGTATTAACTAAAAAAAATCATGGGTTCCAGTCCAGGTCCAGATAAAACCCTATTGCAACAATACCAGGGCCTTACACTCTGGATTTAGGAAACCAAGCCCCACACCTCCAATATTTTTAAATAAATATTTTTTAAAGAAGTATTTATTGCTATACTCTATTGTTTTCAAGCAAATAAAATCGATTTATCTAAGTTAAAGTTCTTGGATCTTCTTTACAAATTATTATTTTAATAAAAATGTAGTAAATAAATTAAGTTTTAGATAGTTATTTTTTTTAAAAGAACCCAAAACTATATACCCCCCAAATTCCCACTCCAGAACGACCCTAAAATCAATTTTCAATCAACTTTATCTCATAGTTACCGAATTTTGTTACCGAATTTTCCAGGCATTATCTCCAGTTGAAATGAGAACAAATTGAGTATAATTCCACTGTCTGTAACATTTAATATAAAAGAGGGCTCAATACAGAGTAGAGGTAAATATTATCTATTTTAGGATATATATATATATATATATATATAATTGCCCACTGTGTAATGATTTTTAACGTTTTTGTTTTAATATCCTAAAATAAACAATCTTTTATATATATATATGTGTGTGTTTGTGTGTTTTTTTACAGTGAGGTTTACTATGTACAAGGCTGTACTTGAGGTAAAGGGTGACAGAGTAGGAGGCATAGTTTATGCAGATAGGTGAGGAAGATAACGGTTAGTGTTAGTTAACCATAGACTTTAACAAGTTAAGATTTTAGTGATTGGGGAACATCCTCTTGGGAGTCGGTTCTACAGAGAAGAAGCTGCTCAAGTGGAACTTATAAAAATATAGAGTTGCATTTGGTGACATTTATATGTGAGAAAAAGTAAAACACAAAAATAAAATAATATATAAAAATTAATCAGGCTAAAATTTATAAGCTTAGAAACATATAATTTAGCATAATTTGAATTACAGCCAGCTAGAGTGTGAGAAATAGAGAGAGACACTGTCAGATTTGATTTTATTATTCACTAGAAAGACCTGTGAAAATTTCACGTTTTTCCTATTTTAATTTTCATGGGGAATTTATTTCTTCAGTTAATGATTGAATAAGTTCATACCGAGTTCTATGACAATAAAATATCCGTTGAAATTCCATTATCACATCATTAGATATTTGAGTTTAACAACTTTAATGAAATATTGCGATAACAATAATAAATAGGAAAGCTGGTTGTTATTTTAAGAAGTAAGGGGATACAAATAAAAAGATTTGAAACTGACAATTTTTTCCATTTCACTGAAAAAGACGTTAAACACTTCTATTTTGCTTCTTTTCATTCATTTTCTCACTGAAATCAAGTAGCATTTCTGATATGTGTTTTGTTTTTCCATGCAATCAAAATGTAGTCCATTATTTCTGGGGTATTTGCAGGAGATGTTAAATACTTCTCTTCTTTCTTTCTTCCTTTTATTTTCTCACGAAAACCAAGTAGTCTTTTCTGTGACACCCGTCGTCCTGGTCAGGGCACCATTTGTGACACCCAACTTCTTTTTCAGTCATGACGCCAATATGTAACGTCGGTCCTTTGTGACGGGCTAACCCTGGGACATCGGTTGAAGTCTTGTTGGGTTCTAGTACCAACTTGTCGTACTCGGCTCGCTTCCAACGCCTGGTCACCGAAGCAACTGCTTTGATCTCGATTCAACCTACCCACGTTGTGATTTGATCTTAGGTTGACGAGATCAATCGCCAGCCGAATCCGGGTCAAGGTGATACAGTACAATAAATGTAGATAAAAAAAAACAAAAGCACAAACAACAACTTCAAGGCGAGCAGCTGGTTAGGAATAGTGATTAATTTTATGTCAGTTTGTTGAGTTACAGGAGTGCGTCTCTCTCTTTCTCTCCCAGCCCGAAGAAAAAAAAATGTGGATTGTAACACTTTTTTGCTAGTTCTGGATATCTGGATTGTTTTTCAATAAAGTCAGCTCTGGTGAAAAATATAAATCAGACTTCTATAATTTGTTCTTGGTTAGAAGTCTAAGTCGGAAACTTGTTTTGGTGGGAAATCTAAAGTCGGACTTCAACAAATTTGTTCTTGGTTAGAAGTCTAAGTCGGAAAGCATGGAATCGTGCGGTCACCTGTGCGAGGCGCGTCTCTCTGCGAACTGCACTGCACTGCTCTCTCTTACTGTACTGGCTGTACTCTTCTCACTGACTCGATCAAAACACCCGAAGACGTTTGCTTATATGGACGCCGATCAAAACCTGGCGTGGGGTTGGATGTGGTGTGGCCACCACGTTGATTTCAAATCCCCAATAAGGATTTTCTTTGTTTTCGGCCAAAAATAATTATCATTTTCCATATTTGGAAATTTTATTCCACTCCCACCCTCTTCTGCTCTCATATGGGTATCTCACCATACTTTAGAGGGCGTCAACGGTTTTCCCACTTCCTCACAGTAACATCTCATACCTATCCTCTCAATGGGCGGTGGCAGGCCTCCTCTCTGCGTCACATGATCATCTCCGCCTGGCTATTCGGCCAATAGGCGTCAACTGATAATCTCAATTTTTATCCAACTTCACGGGATATGGTTTTTCTCAACCAAGTTTTTCCACCAACATTAAGTGGACGAATTTTTTGGCGAAATTGGGTTAATTAAAATAAATACAATAACATGGCCTTCGTTATCACAAACGAATTTCAACAGAACACAGATGTTCTGTCCAGTCGACATTTCCTCTCAATCCAGGGCCGAGCTCCGTGTGCTGTCGGCAGACGACCCATTAAATACTGATAACACAAGTTTGTCATCCTGACACAGCCAATGTTTTATCTGCCCAAAAGCTCTGGTATCCCTCAACTAATTTTTACGACAATGACCATCAGAATTTTCGCCATTCCACTACCCAAAAACAACATCGCTTTTGTGGGTGGCCTTTTTCCTTCTCTTATCATCTAAGTTAAGTCTTGTCTCTCTGTTTTCTTTCTTTTCTTTCTCTTTTTCCTTCCTTTGTTTTCGCAGAGAATTTGGCATATCTCAGCATCACACTTCCACGAGAAAGTAAAGTGGTTATCTTGAATCGCACTTGAAAATAACAAAACAAAAAAAATCTTTTTTCACCGATACCCTGTTTTGGGAAAATAACAAAACAAAAAGAATATCGCTCAGTATGTCTTTCGTTATATCTATCGGTTTAAGTAATCCCCGTAATTAACTTCTGTGGTTAATTAATTGATTAATTAACCTGCCGTTTCTAAATAGTGTTACATTTCCCCTCTTTCCACAAAATCCAATGGAACAGTCCATTATTTATGAGTCGATACCTCCACAGATTCACGAAAAATGAGCATAGCATGATGAAAAAAGCTCAAAATTTAATAAAAACAAAATTTTATTTTCAAGATCCTTATGTTACTAAGAGGAAAGACCAAAGGATGTTTTTATTATGAAATTTTAATTTGTGATCCTTTTTAGAATATTCAAAATTTTGGTTAAAAATCTTGTTTTGTCTTTTTTACAGTGAAAAACACATTGATTTGGAAATTCTTGAAAAATCAAATAATTGTCTGATTCTAATGAAATTTTCAGGACTTATTCACAAATTAATTAAATTATTTGAGAAATATTTCTTTTTTAGAAAAGCTTGGTAAAACCATTTTTTTTTTATATCTGTTACCCCCACCTTATTTAATTTTATGAAATTTAAAAAAAACATTTTTTTTACCACTTAATGTTTATATTAGTTATATGCAGAACTCTTTGGTGAATTTAAATCAGCAATTTTTTTTGTAAAACAAGACACCCAGTTACTGAAAATCTGCTTTGAATTGTAAAATAAAAAATGTAATAAAACTAAGACATTATTTAATTAGAAAAGCTTTACTGCTTTTATGAATAAGATATATTATGGATACGATTATCATAAGAAACAAAATTTTCATGAATAATGAATTTTTACAAGAATTGTTTTCATTTTTATTTAAATTTTAATTAGAATAAATTTATAAAATTTTAAATCTTTTAAGTTTCTTCATTAATTTTTGCTGGTTAGGTGGTATTGTTATTAAGTAAAACCTATATTTACTAATCATGAATGGAAAAGTTTACTACAATTCAGCAACCCACAATATTTTTAAAATAATTTTTATTTTTTTTTGTGTGCATATAAACGTGCTGATTTTTGTCAATAGGGACATCCATAAATGACATGATCAGAAAATCAGACTGACAACAATAGTAAATTTAAAGTCAAAGTACCTAAAATTCAATAAAACGTAAGATTCCTAAATTTTTAAGATGACTTGGTAATTAAAAGTTATATAAAAAGGCTCTCACATTATATTTCTCAAGTAATCTTTACAGATAAGTCCAGAAAGAAAAAAAATTAGATGAACTTATCTCTGTCAGTCGAGATATCAACCACTTAACACTGTAAATAAACAACCACTGGCATGTTAAAAATTAATTTCAGTGATATTTTAAACTTAAAGTAATATTTGTTTCAAATCAGATTAATTAAATTTTAAATCAACTAATAGTCATCATATAAAGTTTCAAAAAAGTAAATTTTATTTTTGAAAGATTTTTTAATAAAAGAATTACATTGTGATAAACGATGGATAAAAATGGTGCTCAGATCAGCAAATCTGTCATTTAAAAATGAAAACTCCTTCCAATTAATTTAAATTAGTTTTGGAATTTAGCAAAATATTTTGCTTATTGGAAATATGAAATTTAATCTATTAGCTTGAAATTAAAACTAAAATAAAAACTTCAAAAGAGATTTTTAATTTTTTAAATTTTAAAACTTAGTTATTTGTGTTTTTGTGGAGGTACCTCTTTATGAGGTATTGACAGGGTGTAATGGTTGTGCGAACTAAGGAATTAACGAAGGGAGGGGCAAGCACAATAATTATATGATGTCAAAGATTTTGCAATTGTCATTGTCCAAAGATAAAATATTCAAGATATCTTTTTTTTTTAGTCCTCCAGGGTTAAGAGTCATCTGTTTTGCATCCAAATCCAACTCCAGGGCCTTCACAATCCTGTTGGAGGAACCCCTCCCTGATTGACCTTATTTTCGGGAGTGTAGCCATACTCACCACACTTGGCCAATTGCAGGTTGGTGAAGCTATTTAACCCATAGTTGGAGGTTTTGAATTCTCTAAAACCTGTTGCCATCAATGGCTATAGAACCTAGTCTGTTCTGCTAAAATTAATGAATCCAGACACTGGACCAGAGGTATTTGCTTGTGAGAGAATATAATGCACTTGACTGGAACTTGGCTCACCGATTCCTCAATTCAAGACATTATCCATTACTCCACCATGTTTCTGAGTAACATATTGTGGGTTTTTTTTTAAGCAATTCACCCCAAGCAAGGTGGGTGTGCCACTAGTACACAAGGGGCTACAGAGATTGTAAGTAAGGGAAAAGACTGGATATAGGGGGCACTGAGGAAAGGATAAAAAGAAGAACGGGGATCAAGGCAACAAAAGATGTCAATTGACATTACATTTATATTTTTGAAGATTATAGTTATCAAGAAAGCAAGTAACAGGAAGGAAACTTCACTGTCGGGAAGTGCAAGAGAAGAAGCATGTTGGAGCAGAAAAGGCGGTTATATTTAACTGTTTTCACAGTAAAAGGGTGGGACAGAGATGTCAACCTAGTAGCGCACTTAAATTCATGTAGTCAAGGCACCAGTGAAAATAGCTCATCAGAGCAGATGTCATGAAAATATTTATAGAAAAGACAGAGAGGAAAGCACATTACGTTGGTGAGAAAGTGACTGGAGTCGGGACCCCAAGTCAGAACCAATCACATTGCATATTCGTCTTTGGATTTTGTGGAGAACTTTGAGATTAACAGCCGGGGCACCAGACCATGTATGATAAGAGTATTTTACCTGAAAATATCCAGCCTTATTAGGTCTTATAATGCAAACAAATTTCAATATAAATTTTTATTCATAAATACTTCCAAAACAAGAGAAACATACCATAATATTCTGTATATATATTTGGGGGGGAGGTATTTTCATTTATAACACCACCAGATTGTTCAAATATCTTCGGACTGATCAATCCCCTTTTCCTGCTTATTGACAATATTTATTTTTCTCAAATTACTTTCTCATTTGACATTCTTGAAGCAAGTATTGTTTTTTCTTGTTCTTATCTTGCCAATGTTTGTAATTTCTGTTTTTCAATGTCCTTTGTACTCTCTACAACTTTCTTCACCATTTCCAACATTATCTTATAACCATTGAATAATTTTTAATATACTGTTTCTCTTTTGTGGTTATAATTTTCAGATATGTATGTCAGACATTAAAAAATCCCAATTTTATTGTGAAAACTCTGAATTAAATAATAAAAATCTTGCTCTGTGTCTATGAACATCCATATATATACAGAAAGTTTCTGCTATATATCTTGAGATTCTTAAGAAAATCTAAAGAAAATATGCAAAGTTATCAGTCCTGACCTGGTATTTCAGCTTCAGTTACTTTCCCACCACTGTAACATTAAGTCAAGTCAATTTTAGAATTGTGATATCACACTCAGTTTGAAAGTTGCGGTTTAATATAAATAATGAAACAAAATATTTTTTCAAAATCATTACCACTTTTTGAGGAAATGAGTTTTGGTTCAAAATTATAGTGTTGAAATTTCATTCCATTGATCAGTGAAAGCCTTCATAGCTTTATAAAATTAATAATTTACTGAAGCTTTACAAATTGTATATGGACAAGATGCATGGCACAAGCACATTATTATTAAATCATTGTGCCATCAAATCAGACCTTCATTTACTTCAAAAGGGAATTATACAGAACAGTTACATCATAACAATATGTTACGATATAATATGTTATACAGTGCAGAAGTTTTAGTGTGATTTTTAATAAACAATACAAATTTAAAACATTTTATCTTATAATTTGTGCCCCACAATATTATATACAATATTATCTATTTTTTGTTTTTATTAATTATAATCTAAAAAACATTATTCATCGAGTAGCCATTTTGTAATATTTTATAATTTTTTTACTTATCAAATACAGTAAAAAATTGCATATTTTGCTTGTGGTGATTCATAATTAGAATTTTGGTTTGAATATATTTTTCTATTTAAAGCAAATAATACAAAAGATATCAACTTTATTTGGATTTATTCTTGAAATAGGAAAATTTTGAAGTCAGTTTGTAAGCAAAAACCAGTGGAAATTAGGTATTTTTGTACATTTTCCATACAATATTTAAAACTAAATGCTCAAATATTGGTATTAATCTAATTTTTCATGTCACTACTTATCACATCAAACCCAAGATTTAACACTGAGTGCAATGTTGATTTTCTAAAAAAGTGAAAAATCAACTTGCCCTATTTAACATGGCTTCCCTGTGTCTGTTTTTTTTAAAAATATTTCCATTGCAATTGTCCTAATGAGTTTTCCTCTTTCGTACCTTGACTGCATTAATTTAGATGCAGTTACACACCTGGCAGCAACGTCTCAACATTTTATGAAAATTTCTCGGACATTCAGGCCAGTAAATGTTATTTAATACTGTTTATTCTAAAACAGAGCATTTGCTTAAATACTTGTATCTATAAAAAGAACGTTAAACATATCAAAAATGTCTTTATATATATATATGTGTGTGTGTGTGTGTGTGTGTGTGTGTGTGTGTGTGTGTGTGCCTATACAGAGTTTCTGAGGTCATCAGATTCATTTTTTTTTATAAAAAACATGAAGTTGTTCATAAGCTGTATTTTCTCAACTTTTCTCAAAAATAATAATATTCCTCCAATTCAATTCTCTTTTTCTTTATGTGCCATGTCCCCACAGGACATAGATGATCATGGCTCTCCACAATGTCCTGTCCTTTGGATCTCTTAATAAATTTTGTCTTTTTGTTATTTCTCCTAAATGCATTGAGTAGGTTATGTGTTGTTTTCCTCTGTCCCTCTTGCCTTCAATCTGTCCTCTGAGCACCAGATTTTCCAAGCCCTCTTTCCTCATTGTGTGCCTAAGAAATTTCAACTATCTCTTCCTGATGTTGAATATAAGTTTCCGTTTTGTTTCCAAATTCTCTAAAACTTCATAATTGCTCAGATATTCAGTCCATTGTATCCTCAACATCCTTCTGTAGAATCACATTTCTGTTTCTTCAAGTCTCTTCTTCATCTTTGAGGAGATTATCCAGCATTCACTGCCATACACAACAACAGATATCGCATAACAGTTCAGTACTCTTTTCTTTCTTTCTAACAAAGTTTTTCTATTTCGTAATACTCTGCTTAGCTTTTGGAAGGCATCTTTGCCTATCCCAATACGCCACCGGATTTCAGTGTCACACTTTCCTCCAGGAAAGGCAGCTTTTTGTTGCAAACAATCTTTTATATATATGTATATATATGTTTTGAATAATAAAAAATATTGAAAAATTAAAAAATTAAAATTTTCAGACACACTTGGTTGTATATTAATATTTTTTGTTTTGTTTTATTATTTCAATTAGGTTCCTCGACTAGTTTCATCCAGCATGGCCATCATCAGGAGAAAAAAAAAATTCCTGCTTGTCAATAGCAGTGAACTACAGGAATGAATGACTTTCTGAAGAAAATGGAACTTTATCTGTAGTTTTCATTTGCTTTTTTATCGTTAATTTTGGCCAGTCCTTGTGTTGGTCAAACAGCCTCTTTTAAGTTGTTTTTAAGATAGAGGCTGAATAGATTCACGTGACTCTGAATTCCCTTGGTTATTTTGACAGTTTTATTGGTTCCTGGGAAGGGGATGTGTTTGTGTTAAGTGTATTGTATCATTTAGTTGTTCAGGAGTGTGTATGATGTGTGTAAGTGTATATATTAGTATGTGTGTGTGTGTGTATAAGTGTGAGAGCTCAACACCTCTGCACTATATATAATTTTTTTTACCAAGAATCTATCTTACACATTTATAAGTTTACCATTCATCCATACATTAAATACTATTGCCACATCTTGTCTGATAATTCTGCTATGTAATTAAGGATTCTTGATGCAATCCAAAGAAGAATCTGCAATGTAATTGGTCTTGGTATAGCATCTTAGTTTCAGTCTCTTTCTGACTGCCATAACATAGCTTACCTTTTCTATAAATACTTTCATGGTAATTGTTCTGATGAACTTTCCTTTCACTGCGTTCAGTTTAAGAGATTGGCTAGCGTGACTGGTGCCTTTAATTTTGGACGTGTCTTTTGGATAGCTTATGGTCGTGAATTGAGCCTGTTCTATGTATTCCTTGCATATGTAATTAATATATTTGAAAACTTTCGTATTAGTTAATATTTATTTATTATATTTTTATTTTAATTTTTTTTTATTCTTAACTATAAATGCCCCCCCACGTATTTGATGCCGCGTTCCTTGTGTATGTATATATAACTTCTTAATGTATTTCCAAAAGTTTTATTGTAAATTATTTATTTAATGTCTTGTTTTCGTTTTTTTTTTTTTTATTAATTTGTATTTCTGTATTTTGCTTTTTGTTAACCGTCCTCCCCCCCCCGTCTTATTTTAGAAGCAACTATTCTAACGTAAGTGGTAATTGTTTTTTTTTTAAATATAGGTCATTGGGACTTATACTAAGTTAAAACTTACTATTAGTGTTAATACTCATTATTGAACACATACAATGGTATCTCATTCCTATCGCCCAGTACTCTCTCCCGACTACATCCCCCTCTTTTGTTCTGTCTTGTCTTCATTGAATGTTATACGTAATAGGAGTAGGTAGGCTTTCCTACCACCCGGTCTACACTCCTCCCCCCCTCTATTGGACACGTTTAGAGGCCCAAACCTTGTTTCGTGTCTAGGAAGGGGTCCCCGGATTTCTCTCTCTCTCTGTCTCTTTCCCTTCTCCACATCCTTTCATTTCTCATTCCTATCTGCTCTCGCTCCGGATCTTTTTTGGCCCCCTTGCCTTGATCGACCCACTGTCTTTCTCTTTCTCCACATCCTCTCCCTTGCCACTCCTATCTGCTCTCCCTCCAACCCCCTCTTTAACCCCTTGCGTGATAGTGGCCTCCAGCCTTGCTTGGGGTGATATGATTAAAAAAAACCAAAAAAAAAACCTAGACTTTGTGAATTTAAGCGCAGTACTAGATTGGCAGCAAGGTCTCATCATTTTTACAGTTGAAATGGCTAGATATAGCAGTTTTATGCTAACAGCTTTTTGGCCTTGACAAATATTGCATCAGATTTTCATCACGCCCAGACACTATTGTCTCGATTGTCGATTAGTTGTCCTACGGCCATTGTCCAAGGAAGCATACAAAAATTGTAACGCTGTATGAACACACTGGCAAGCCTTACCAGTGACTAAATCAAAGTACTTTTGAGTGGCCTGGAAACTCTTCTGATTTAAATCCAATCGAGAATCTGTAGTCAATCTGCAGGGAACAACTTAGTGGAATGGACATATGAAGTACTAGCATGTGCGATGGGTCATGTTTCTTTGAAGAAATATGAAAAAAAAGTAAATAATAATGTAATTATTCATTTTGTTTCAATTAATTTGCACAAATGTGTATATATATACACACACTTACATACAAGAGATAAATATATATCTTCTTATATTAATGAAAATTTTGAAACTTTTCTGAAAACTCCACCATTCATGTGTATGCAACATTCCCTTTGTAAATTGCCACTCAAACAGCTTCTTCCCACAAAGTGCTACATTGTGAAACTGACTCCCAATAGGATGCTTCCTCAATCTCTACAATCTTAACCTGTTCAAGTTGACGGTTAACAGTTATATTTCCCCACATATACTCATAAACTCTGCCTCTTACCCTGTAACCCTCTACCTTGATTGGTTCTTGGGCCTTGTATAGGGTGAACATTATTGTGAAAAATAATCTCATCCCTCTTCAAAAACAAGAATAAATGGACTTGTGAAAAATTTTAAAGTTTGTAGTGTTTGTGAATAAAAATTTCAAAATCTGTATGAATTAGGATTTGGTAAAAGGAACAAATTGGATCCAAATTGTAATGGACTTGGCCTATCTTCTCAACGATAGAGGCACAAAATTGCTTGTGCCATACAGGGTCATGTAAATTACCTCGTGCCTTAGGACTGATAAAATGCCCATAGGTGGGCATGAAAAAATATACATAACTGACTGAGGCACACAT
This sequence comes from Acanthosepion esculentum, assembly GCA_964036315.1. Classification (NCBI taxonomy): domain Eukaryota; kingdom Metazoa; phylum Mollusca; class Cephalopoda; order Sepiida; family Sepiidae; genus Acanthosepion; species Acanthosepion esculentum. Next base: position 122,704,669 of record OZ038477.1, on the reverse strand, counting down.
AAAAAGCGGCAGATTTTGTCTTTGGCAGAAACAAGGATTACAGCCGGCGAGGAATACGTTTCAACGAAGCAGATGTGAGGTTTAAGGACAAAGACTTGGCAGTGAGAAACGTGAAACAGATTATTACAGATATATTACTACAAAATTATAGCGGACACATTAGAACATATTCTGTTAATTAATCAATTTCTGACAAGACAAAAACGCCTTTTTATTGAAAATTAATAAGATACAATACCCTAACTTAAAATTTAATTAACTTGTAATTTATGGAGACAGATAAAAATGACACAGCATTTAAAACATATATCAAGTTATTAATCTGCCAAATTCCAGCTTTTAAACATTAAGTTATTAGAAATAAATGTTATACTCTTCAAGTAACACACATACAAACAGAGACGTTATTTTCCATTAAATATTTGCCCGTATCTTTGTGTGTAATGCTATGTCAGAGCATCATGTATATACAGAAGACAATGTATCACGTAGCCAGTCTGAGTGGCAGACCGAGTAAAGTCCGAGTTGAAGTAGTGAGAGGAGTCATGAAGAAATCTTCCAGTGTCTAGACTATTTCTTGTCATAAGAAAACTCTCTTTAAAAGAAGTAACTTGTGAAATCACCTCAGCAATTTCTGGACTGTAAAAAATTTTGTATTTGTCTTTTATCTACTTTTCTTTTCCCTTTTCCTTGTGGATGAGTTGAATATTTTTACACGGCAAAAATTTAATTCTTCAACCTTTAAAGACTTGTAAATTTAAATATTCCAACATAAAAGCATACTAAGAATGTTTTTCATAGTATTAATATCATTTCCTTTTTATTCTAAGTAAATAGGAGTAGATAGGTTGGCCTAGCGTCCGGTTCACACTCCTCCCCACTTTTTTGAACAAGGTTTATTGGTTTATTATTTGTTTCTTGTTTAAGACTGCGTTTTCAGTTTTTTTTCTAAAGTCTTAGTAGCCTCCTTGCCTCTTAGTGGCATTATCGCCTTACCTGGGATGATTTGATTAAAAAAATTATATATATGCATATAAATATTTTGGGAAAATGACTTTAATAATATATAATTTGATTAAATGACTTTCATAATATATAATTTGATTTTTTTTTTTTACAAAACTTTAAAAAAATCATTTTATTAAGTTGGAAAATGTAAACTAAAAATAGAAATATTATATAACAACTGATTCTCACTAATAGATACTGTGTAGCGTAATGGTTAACGAGCTAGTCAAGAAGACTATTATTATATTGTTGCGAGTTTGATTTTTAATAGGTGTACCACATTTATATCCTCATGTCTGTACTAGACAAAATGGTCATAGTTTTAGCTATGAAGCATATATAGTTATAAAGTTACTGGAAATGTTATGACCATTCAAATAGGCCTGAGTAAAAGTCAAGAGTTGAAGTTGTAAGAGGAGTTATGAAGAAATCTTCCTGTGTCTAGAATATTTCTTACATATTTATTACAGGGTGAACCCTGTACATATTGGGGTCACCACAGATCAACTCTTCTAAGATCAAAGGTTCCTGATAGACATTTCAGACCTCTGGTATTTCTAGGCATGAATCACATACTACAAGTTATCCATAGAAATAAATATTCAATCATGTCTGGTTGAGTTAATTTATTTTTCATCTTTTTTAGAAGACAAATTCCTCTGATTGTGTGAGTTTCTTATGAATCCTTTTAGGGCACTAAAGCAATGATAGATCTGGTGAATATTTCTGGTAGCATTTTCAGTAATTTTAAATGCAAGGTGCAAGGCATAAAATATATAGATATTCCTAGAGTAGTTATAGGATTGGGAGTAATTTGCATTTCTTCAGATACAAGAGCACATTCCTGTAAGTCTCTAGCAGGAGCCAGATGCCTTAGAGCAGCATTTCTAAACCGTTTTGCCCTTGTGCAACCCTTGAAGTAGTTTTCATGTCTCAGGGAACCCTGCATAAAAATGTAATAAAAGCACCATATTGACCTTGCTAAATACATTGCCGATGATTATTATAATTTTAAATAATATAAGAGGCTGAAGCCTTTATTATAATAACCAAGGATTTTCCAAAAATATACTGTACATGTACAGGGTGCGATGGGTAAATTGTTACCATTTTATCTTTTTAATTTTGTGCATGTGTGTTTGTTTTTGATTTTGTTGATGGCACAGTATAGTAGAGTCAGTTGGACAACAACTGTGAGAAAAAGAGCACCATGACACAATTCACTCCACCATAAATTTGGAAAGAGCATGCTGTATTGATTGGCTTTTGCACTGGAAGCTCCAATACAAACATTTCAGAGTGTTTGGGTGTCAATCTGAGGACAGTACAGAGAATTCAGAAAGAGTTGGATGAGTCTAATGGTGCAGCAGCTTGGAAAACTCACTCTGATTATTCTGATAAGAACTCCCAAATTTGTTGGTGAGGGTCTCTGACTCAACACAGAGACCTACATCAAGTGCCTTGAGGAGGTAGTGCTGCCTCAGGTCAAGAGGGTGGCTGCTGGAAGACCCTGTGTCTGGCAGCAGGACTCTGCAACCTGCCAGACAAGCAGGAGAACCATTTAAGGCTATCAGAAAATTTCTGTGACCACATCACCCCTTACATCTAGCCACCTAACATTTCAGACTGCAACCCCCTTGATTATTATGTGTGGAGCACAGTTGAGCCCAACAAAACTTCTTCTAACACCAAAGATGAACTGAAGGCAAGGATTATGGCAGCATTCACCAACTTAAACAAGGAGATCATCCAGAAGAGTTGCAGGAGATTCGAACATTGTCTGGAGACCATGGTTGAAGTCAGTGATAATTTTAATGAATAAATTTACTCTTTAGTATTTCAAGATATTTTTGTGTAATTTTGGTAAATATATCTGTTAAAATGAGATGTCAGCGTTATTTTCATTTTTGCTTAATTTAGATGACAATTTATCAATCGTATCCTGCATATCTGTTAAAATGAGATGTCAGTGTTATTTTCATTTTTGATTAATTTAGATGACAATTTATCCATCGCGCTCTCTATAGAAAAATTACTAAAAAATGCATTAGCCTATTTATCACTGTTTTTCATGGCACACCTAGAAAATTCTTATTTGTTTTATTTACTATTGTTCAGCCAAAACAAGGCCCAAAAGCCACTTACAGTAGTGAGTTAATAAATGAGATTGTTTTAAGGGATGAGGTTGAAGAAAGAGGTGCATATTTTAAGGATGTAAAGGATAGATGATTGTAGTGTTTGGGAAGCATCCTCTCAGGAGTCTGCTCCCCGAAGTAACAATTTTGGGGAAGAAACTATCTGAGTGGAACATTCTCCTTATCCAAAAATACAAATGATTTGACATCATGTATGTGGCATGGCAGGTACTAGATGGGAAGGTCTGAACTGGTGGAACTAAGAATTGTAGCTCATCTGAACATTTGCCATGGAAATGGCAATAGAGTATTGAGTGGCTTGTAATGTTTATCTGTGAAGACATTTGCCATAGTAATAGAGTAGTGAGAAGCTAGCCATGTTGCTAGTATCACTGTTTCACTGTATATGGAATCTTTTGAGTAAGTCTTGATATATTTGTCTACTAAATCCTAAATGTAATAGTTACAGGAAAAGTTATTTTTGAAATGAGTAGCATGGTGTAATATATTTGTGAGGAATTGTATTTTTTGCCTTCTGAAGACGTCAAGAATGCATCAAGGTTCTTGGCATTGACAAATATCAGCAAAGGTGAATTTCTTTGATTGACGCCATTTGTACTTAAAGAGAAGAGAAAACATGGCAAGCAAAAATAAATTATCTTACAGTAAATTTAATCAGTCAGATTTCTGTTGAAGCTCATCTTATGTAGATGTTTTCATGTTATCGAGTTTGCTAAATTGCTGTTGTTAGCCATTCAAAATCCCTTTTCTTCAAGCTGTGTTCCATATTCTTTTTATCGGGATTCTTGATAAAGTTCAAAGAGGGGTTCGTAATGTAATCCATCCTAATCTGGCATCTCGAGTTCAGTCACTTTCTCTCTGACATTAGATGGCTTTCCTCTGTTTTCTCTACAAATATTTTTATGGTAATTGCAGTGACAAGCTTTCATCATGGTGCCTCAACTGCAGGAATTTAAGCATGCTACTAGATTGGCAATTAGGTCTCACTATTTTACTGATGAACTTACTAGATACAACAGTCTGTTCTATTCTAATAGTTTCTTTTCTTGCACTTCTCACTTGAGGAAATCCCTTCTGATTTCTTGCTTCCCTGCCAACTACAATCTTAAATGCCATCTTCCGTCTTCCTGAATCTTGTCTCTTTATTGTCCTTTCTACTCACTTCTCCTCACTAAAGATTTCTCATTCTCTTTCACTTGCTGTAACCTCCTACATTCTAATAACATAACCACCTTGCTTATGGTGGAATGAGTAAAAAAAAATCTTTGCCATTTTTTACACAGAAGGAATGTCTAGTGCTAGGGTGAGCACATTTTAAAGAAATGATGATTTCTTTGGGGAAACATGTTTTACAAATCTGCTTTTGAAAATCAATTAAATGAACCATTACATAAAGACATGCAAGAGGTAAAAAGGACAGAGAAAAACAGAGTAACCGACTTAAGAAATTGCTTGCATCAATGAATGACAAAGCAGAGAGTAGGAAAGATAGTAAAGAGACAAATATTGCAGAGCTACAAAAGATAGGAAGTTGTGGAGAGCCATGATTTCCTATGTCGTGAAGAGTCATGGCACATCAATATAGCAGATTTGGGCACCTCGACGTGGTGTAATGGTTAGATTGAATTGCTAGAGCAATTATGACTGAGTAGTGAGTTCGATCCTCACTGGGTGCCCCATACTTACAGCCTTGAGCCACATCTAAGCCGTGCTTAGAAAATCACTATAGCAAATTTTAAGCATGTATATAAGACAACAACATTAATTCACTTTTGTTTAAGAATATATAAAAAAATTGCATCACATTACATCCACCAGTTTTGTTTCCTTTCCTTAATGTCAAGTGATTTTCAAACATTTTATCTCAGTGATAGTTTTTCTGCATGAATAAACACTGGTTTTTCTACAAAAATTTCTACATTTGATAAAGCAAGAAATGAAAGGCATTCTCATAAAAAGTTTTCTTCTTGTTATTTTATGCATCAGTCCTCCTATATGGCAGAGAATGCTGGACAATTTCTTCACAAATGAAGAGAAAACTGGAAGCAACAGAAATGAGGTCCTACAGAAGGATGCTGATAATTCCGTAAACAGAGCACATACGCAATGAATAAGCCTTAAGTAAAATGAAAATGAGCTAAGAAATTGCGTGCATAACTGGAGGACTGAGCAGGGAGTTTGAAGGATAGTAATAATACAAATATTGCAAAGAGCTACAAAGGATTGTGGAGAGCCATGATCGCCCATGTTGTGAAGAGTCATGGCACATAATTATAGTAAATTTTAAACACATATATAAGACAACAAAAGTAATTCACTTTCATTTAACAGCATATCTAAAATTTCCATCACAGAGTATCCACCATTTTTGTTTCTTTTCCTTAATGTCAAGTAATTTTCAAACATTTTTATTAACATCCTCTAATTCAAAATTAAATACTTAGTAATGTTTTATATCAATTATACTTTTTTTTCTACATGAATAAATACAGATTTCTCAACAAGATTTCCACACTTGTCTTTAATAAGGTCTCTCAAGGAATGAAATGCATCGGTATAAAAAGTTTTCTTCTTGTCATTTTATATATCAGTCCTCTTATATGGCAGAGAATGCTGGACAATTTCCTCAGAAATGAATAGAAAAACTGGAGGCAACAGAAATGAGGTTCTACAGAAGGATGCTGAGAATAGCATGGAATGAACATGTGAGCATCAACAAAGTTTTATAGAAAATGGAAAAAAAAGGTAACATAATGAGGAAAGAGGGCTTGGAAATTTTAATACTCACAATACAAATCAAAGGCAGGGAGACAGCGGAAAACAATGCATATCCTACCTAGTGAGTTTGAATAAATGGAGGGCAGAACAAGCTTTAGGAGAGATAGCATAAAGATAAAATTTATTTAGAGTTAGAAAGGGGAGGAAATTGTGGAGAGCTATAGAGGCACAGTACATAGAAGACATTTATATTGAACATCAGAAAGAAATAGTTTAAATTTTTAGGGCATATAATGAGGGAGAAGGGCTTGCAAAATTCAATACTAACAGGACATATTGAAGGCAAGAGGAACAGAGAATGGGATTATTAACATATAGATCAAAGGCACATTGGGTCAGGGAAAGATGACTTCCAAAAGCTAAGCAAAGTATGAAGAAAGAGAAAAATTTAATTAGAAGCAAAGAAAAACAGAACTGAACTGTTACTTAATATCAGTCCACCTATACAGCAGTAAATACTGTACAGTCTCATCACAAATGAAGACGAGACTTGAAGCAACAGAAAGGTGGTTCTACAGAAGGATACTGAAGATACTATGGACAGAAATTGGGAGCATTGATGAACATTTAGAGAAAATGGCAACAAAAATGAAATTTATACTTAGAATCAGAAAGAAATATCTCAGGTACATTATGAGGAAGGACGGCTTGGAAAAGTTGATACTCACAGGCCATTAAGAATTTCTGGTTGTTGGTTTATATTAACAGTTACCATTGGGAATGAAGTGGTCAGTCCTGTCTCATAGACTATCCCTTGGGTAGTTCTGATACTGTCCACTTACATTGTCAGCTACATATTGTGATGTTCAGATGGGAAAATATTTGGTAGAAGGAAAAGTCTAAGGAAAGAGTTGAACTGTTTGCCCAAATATGGCAGAAGCTGTCCCAGGCATTACCTACTTACCTATCTAGACAGAACAAGAAAATCCCTGAATAAAACACCTATATTATATTATTGGAAACAGGGTTAAAATTTGCATTTCTTGACATTGTGTTGGTCCTCAACATTTGTTATTTTGTGAATGTGCAGCAGGCCTTTTCCCAGTTTTCAGTGCACACCAATATGAATGAGAATTGAGATGCAACACAAAGTAGTCACCAGCCAGCCAAACCGTCTGTAAAGCTGGGTGAGAACTCTGTTGTATGCTTACACATGCATATGCAATATTGGGTTCATCAAATGTATGTTTCTATCGCCTATAAATTCTGGATATTAATAAAAATATATATATTATAAATTAACTGATTTAAAATATGGTTTCTTCACTACACAGTAATAACCATGTTTCAAAAACTGAAGCTAAAAACTTCAAATTTAATTATATAATTAAATTAAAAGCATTAGTTCAGTTTCATCTTCAAGCAAATTTTGGAATTCGCTTGAAGATGAAACAGAACTAATGCCTTTAATTTAATTATAATTAAATTTGAATGCTTTTAATTTAATTATATAATTAAATTTGAAGTTTTTAGCTTCAGTTTTTGAAACATGGTTATTACTGTGTAGCAAAGAAACCATATTTTAAATCAGTTAATTTATAATATTTATGGTCTGTAAATTTACATTGACCACTGTTTTGTAAAAATAAAAAATATCAATAAGAACACTGGATTATATATCTTACTGTTCTTTCTTTTTATTTATATATACATAAATACAGTGTGACCCGGATATGAGAGCAACCCGGATATAAAAGAGATTTTATCTGGTCCCAAATTAGAGCCTGTGTTAATGTATATATAATAAACCAAACCCGGATATAAGAGACTTCTTCTCAGGTCCCGACAACTATCTTATATCCGGGTTACACTGTGTATGTGTATATATATATATATATATATATATATATATATATATATATATATATAAATTATTAGTTACTTAGTTTTTTTACATAATAAAACCAGACAGTTCCACAAACAGTTATGAATATTTTAATAAGGATTGATATTATAAGTTGAAAATCATGTCCTGTCTTGTTTATACAAATATCACTGCATCCTGAAAAGTTGACTAACATTGATTTAGTTAATGACAATTTTATCATGAAAACATTGACTTGCATTATAAAATCTGACAGTCTAGAAACACATACACACATGATAATGGTAATGATAATATTAGCCATTTCCTTATAAGAAAACATTCCACATTCACTGTCTGGGCAGCCAGTGCTACTTGAATTAGACCTTTCTTAACACCCTGGCCATCAGACTGAGATCAAAGTGTAGTATCTGCCTTCGGGTGGACAAACTACATTTTATCTCTCAATTATGTATCTGCCTTCGAACAGAAGCACAACAAATAAATGAAAGATGCCTGGTCTTGGGAATATGTGACAGCACCTCCTCCCTTTTTCACCAAAGAGGGTGATTAATATAATTTCAATGCCAGCATGATGTTGGTTGCGGGGACTGGGCTATTTTGGGCCTTAGCCCATGTTCACACATTTGCATCCCCCACTTTGAATACCAAATGTAGTATCTGTTCTCCTGATCTCTAATGTTGATTGCAATGTTAGCTATTTCCTTATAAGGAAATATTTGGCATTCATTGACTGAGCAACCAGTACAATTTTCCATTGAAATTTATAAATATTATGAAAATAATTTTTCAGGAAAATATGTCTCTCAAGTCCAGTAAGTGTTATGGCTCTTTCCAGTACTGATGTTGGTTTCCTTTCTAACCTTTTGTTTGAAGTAGTTTGGAACATCAAGATCTAGATTATATCATTTTCTATTTGAGCTACATCTGATATCCACTTCAGTTGTTGTTGCTGTTAAAAGACTTCAAATTATGACATCCCTGTTATATTGTACAGTTCTTCATTTGTGAATCCATATTACCAGTCCATGAGGTTTGAAGGAAGATGGTCCTCACCAAGACCTACATGCTTACAGTTCCTTACTGCACTGCCTACACATAAAAGTGACATTTACAAAGAGATAAGAGATCAGAATTTATGAAACATTTATTTCAAGGTTCTGTATCAGGCACTTTAACTATTTTACTTCTGGTGCTCTTTTTGAACACAATTTAAAATTCATATATATATATATATATATATATATATATATATATATATATATATATATATATATATATATATATATGTAATAAAAAGACTTAAACACTAATATCCAACGATACAATTCATCAGACCTACAGATTCAAAAAGCTTTTTGAATCTGTAGGTCTGATGAATTGGATCGTTTTTACGATTCCAATGGAATAAATTATGACCATGGAATATTAGTGTTTAAGTCTTTTATTATATCCTTACTCTGTCCTGGACATCGAGTTCTACCTGGATCATATCCTCTTGGAATTATTTTTATACATATATGTATGTGTATATTTACCACTAATATTGTCTCTCTCTCTCTCTCTCTCTCTCTCTCTCTCTCTCTCTCTCTATATATATATATATATATATATATATATATATATATATATATATATATAGATACTTCGGAAATCAATGAAATCCTTTCAAGATTCAATAAATTCTAAAAGATCAAGGGATTGGATGATCATCAAAAGAGAAAAAAAAGAATAAATTTTCAATCAATATATTAATTTTTTTATAAAAAGAGCAAAATTTTCTTCCTTCAACTGGATATTTTTAAGTCCTGCAGTTAATAGTAAAAAGTATAAAAATTGCTTAAAGTTTATGTAAAGAAAAAAAAAAAAGTCTGCACATTGATAATATCGGAAGAATTCATGCAAGAACGAAAAGGGGAAGAAAACAAATCCTGTTGTGATAAAATAATGCACACAAATGAAGAAATTTGCATAATTTCTTGTAACTTTACTGATGTGAGGTATTGATCAGCTTCTATAAAAATTGCTTGAAAGAGTTGATGAAGATCTTAGAACACTGACACTTGATTCTGTAAATTTGTAAAGATGTGATATTCAATAATATCAAGGATAGCAACAAAAATGTAAAAGACAAAAGCAGCATCCAACGGAAGATGGAAAAACGTATCATCAAAAACAGAGATATCAAAAAGGAATTCAAATTTTGATATTTCTTTCATTTTAATTTTTTTTGTTTCATTTTATTGCATCTTGCAGGTCATTGTTTCATGACCATGAGTAAGCTTTTTTTTTTGCTATTTTTTTTACATCATATCAACACAGGATGTAAGTTGTCATGAACCTTCATGACTTCCGTTTTTTTTTTATTATTTGTTTATTATTTGCATTTCTGGGAAAGAAAATTGAGTGGTTACTCCACTGTGTGGAATTCAAAATTTTTCTTCTCTTAGAGTGAGGGCCAACCAAGGCTAGAGAGCCCAGTCTACATTACTAGTTAACCAATAGAGAGAAGAGATGGATATATCCCTTTCTCAAGGTCATTAGTGCGAAAGTGAAACCAATAGAATAATCTAGAATTTGAAATTAGCTTGCCTTCTACATTGATATCCAGAATATAAATAAAGACAAGCTTTTGGCAATTGCCTTACTAACTGGCTATGATGGCTTGTTCATTATAGGTGACCAGTGCTACTTAGTAATAATTACAGAATGGCTTTCTGGAAGATACAATAAAAAATCCCAAATGATATGAAGATGTAAGAAATACATACATAACTGACAATGCTTTGTTTAATATATTCAAACACAATAGATATCAGGATACTCAGCACTAAAAAATGGACAGAATAATGAATATACTTCATCTAAGTAATTCAGAAATTTTAATATCTGAGAAGTGCTGTAACAGAGGACAAAAAATATGGCACAGAAATCTGAAGGTATATTGTAATAATGGAAGATGCCTTTAAAATGCTAAACAATGTATTAAAAAAAAGGAAAATTTCATTATAAACAAAAAAAAAACAAAAAACGAGTAGTTAATAGCTATGTAATATCAATCCTCCAATGAGCATATGGCCGAATAGTTAGAATGTTTACTTTCCAGCCAGGAGACCTGGGTTCAAATCTCATTGTGGTTGATCTATGAGGAAGCTGACTTCTTGATGTTATCTGTCTGGAGTGAGGCAATCACAGTGTGTGGCACATTTGGAAAGCACATGGAAACTATACCACACATTGACCCAAGCCTTGTAAGTGAAACTTGGTAGAAGTGGTTGTGCTAACACAACATCACAAGTCATTGTGACCGAGAATTTGAGAATACTTTTTTTTTTCATCAATTCACTCCAAGCAAGGTGATAATGCCACTAAGATGCAAGGGGCTAAGAGTGAAAGAGCATGAAAAATAAAGTAACCAGAGAAATCCAATCCTAAGCAGGAAACAAGGGATAAACCACTACTCCTGTTCAAAAGACGGGGAGGATGTGAACTCAGCAATAGGCGATGTCTAATACAGTGTAACCCGGATATAAGAGAGTTGTCGGGACCGGAGAAGAAGTCTCTTATATCCGGGTTTATCTGGGTTTGGTCTATTATATATACATTAACACAGGCTCTAATTTGGGACCAGATAAAATCTCTCTTATATCCGGGTTTCTCTTATATCCGGGTTACACTGTATATGTTAACTAGTGCTACCCATGAAAATTTCATGCTTTTCTCATTTGAATCCTCTGACATATCAGAATTTAAATTATTGAATAAGCTCCCTACAAGTTCCACCTATATAAAACAGTCGTAGAAATTAGCTGTTGATCACATCAGATAATGAATGTGCTTTCTCCCAGAAATTATGACTAATGTCCATTCAGCACAGTTACAGTATAAACCACATATGGTTTATAAACACCTAAAAACACACACATATGGTTTGCCCAACACCCACATATATTCTGTGGGTGTTGAGCAAACACAAATGTGCCTGAGCAGGCGTCTGCAAGAGGGATTGTCTAGCCACCCTATCAGACAGGCATAATCAAACACAAGCAGCCAGTCCTACTAAATTGCAGTGAATGCTGGACATTTTCCTCACAGATGAAGAGGAGACTTGAAACAACAAGAGATATGGTTCTACAGAAGGATGCTGAGAATATCAAGGATGGAGAGTAAGTTTCAAGCTAAACAGAAAGGACAGTTCTATTTAGAATCAGAAAAAGACAGTTGAATTTACTAGGACACATAATGAGACAAGAAGGCTTTGAGAATTTAACACTCACATGGCTGACTGAAGGCAAGAAGGACAGACGAATACAGTGAGTAACATACCTAAAGAGCTAGTGTAATTGGATGGCAGAACAGGGAAAGGGAGGGATAGGGGAAGGACAAATACTACTAAGATCTACAAAGGATAGAAAAATGTGGAGAGCCATGATCGCCCACGTCCTGAAGAGACATGACATATAGAAAAACAATAATACAGAAAACTCTGATGAATATAGTAATAAACTTTGTTTAATTAAGGAAGCACTGAATAACCTTTTTATTACAAACTTGAATTTATACACTAAATGAGACATGTTACCTCAAGCATTATTTTTCTAATAACGAAGCATCAATTAACAAGACAAGGCAGATTTAATTCAGAAAATATTTATAACAATTTCTATCTATAGGGTCTGCTTTGTTTTTTATGAAAAAAAAGTTAATATGATTGTACCTGAAAAGAGGTCAGGCAATTAAGATAAATGCATATGAACGTAGATGACTTTAATTTGCAACAACATATTTGCAATAATAAGAATTCTTTAATTTTCATTTTATTTTTCCTACATATTTTATGCAACAGTTTTTTTTAATTTTTTAAAACTGAAAAGATATGATAACTAAGATGAAAAATATATCATCTGCCCTAAGAAGCTATATTCTTGGACCTCTTTCAGATCTTCATTCTCTTTTCTTATGTTCAGGTTTAAACCAAGGTCATTTAGAATAGGTCAGAATCATCAGATGACATTTCCAAGAAATGCTTGGAAATGTCATCTGATGATTCTGATACCATCAGCAAAGCATAAATGATGAAGACTCTCTATGTTTTCTCCAGTTCCTTCCAAGTTCACTTTCTGGAAATTTTTTTCAAATCTTGATATAAATAATTTTGCCAAAATTGTATTCCCTTTTATTACTTCTCTTCCAATCTTTATCTTACATGTGTATTTGTGTAGCTAAATAATTATTGTACTTTTATGATATATATATTCCCAATAACTTTTCTGTAATTTTCATACTCTGCACATATAATGTTGAAAATTGCAGAGTGTTCTACTGAATCAAGTGCCTTTTCACATTCAGTAAAAATAATTGTTATATTCTTTTTTATCAATTGTCTTCTGCTTATTTACATTATTTACAGTCAGACTAACATCCTCATCTTTGTTGTTATTATCAAAATATTTTGGTTGTTGTACTCTCCTAGGTGTCTATTGGCCCATGTCACTTTCAGGGAATTTCAAACAAGCCTTCATTTAATCTATGGGAATAGATTGTTTTTGTTTAGCTATGTCTGTAGATAAAACATCATTTGTTTTTTAGTATTACTCAGTTATTATTAATTCTCCAATAAGTTTGAGTCTGTACTACCTGTGCCAGGGATTGAACTCACAATTCCAATGCTACCAAAATTCACAACCTAAGACTGTAATCTTCTCAGCTATTGTGTTTTGTTTCAAGAATGTTTACTGTTAAGTAACTGTTGTATCCTCAAGGTGAATGATACACAAAGAATGAGTGCTTAATATATTTATTCAGCACCAGTATCCAGTACTAACGGATGCCTACAAAAAACACAGAACAATAAGTTACAAAACAATTAACAAGACAACTTACAAGGAATAGAGGAGGGTCAAAATGTGTATAGCCAAATGAAGTAAGATCAGCCCGAATATTAATCAGCTTAGTATCAATTTATTAATAAACTTTTGAAGTCCTTAATCATAGACAGTAATCATGACTGAAACTTGAATTTAAGCCTTTTTTAAAGGGCACTGGTGGCAACAATTATATCATTAATGGGCTATATGATAAGGGCAATGGTAAAGTTAACCATTTCCATACAGAAGCATTAAGTGAGATTGAGCAGCCAGTGCTATTCAAATTAGACCTTTCTTAACTCCCTGGCCATCAGACTGAGATCAAAGTGTAGTATCAGCCTTCAGGCAGACAAACCACATTTTATCTCTCAATTGTCCTTCTGTCTTCTACATTTACTGTTTGGGCAGCCAGTGATACTTGAATTAGACTTTTCTTAACTCTCTGGCTATCAGATTGAGATCAAAGTGTAGTATCTGCCTTCGGATGGAAAAACTACATTTTATCTCTCAATTGTCTTTCTGTCTTCAGGCAGAACACAACAAATAAATGAGAGATGCCTGGTCCTGATGATCCCAACCCAGTACTTCTCTCATTACACTAAACAGGGATGGTTTGTGGAATATCAACACTACTGCAACAAGGCAATTTTTGGACTTAACCATTATACACATGCTTCGGATACCCACTTTAAATTGGATTTGTACCATATCCCAAAACTATGGTGGGGGAGGGATTTCAAGTAAATTCCAAGTGTAGTATCTGTTATCCTCATCTCTAATGGCAATATTAGTCATTTCCTTCTAAGGCAACATTCTAAATTCATTGACCGAGCAACTGGTGCTGCTTTTTGCAGAAATGTATAAAACCATTTTCTTAAAACTGTTTTTTTAGCAAAACAGACCTCTGAAGTTCACTAGCATATATATATATATATATATATATATATATATATATATATATATATATATATATATATATATATAATGGACTCTCCCGTCGGTTTCAACATATGAGGATCTGACAGCTTAGTTGATTCAGTTATGAAATTTTGTGTGATAATTTTAATGGCACTTAAGACCCGCTACTGATTTATAAAGGAGGTTGCATATGGAGCAAGAGTAAGGATTGTGGGATGAGATCACTGTTAGATTGCCTGACGTTTTAGGTCTTGCTCTCACTTCTTGAAGATGATTCAAACAAGTAGACTGAAAACTCCTAAGTCCACTAAAACATGTTGATCTCTATTCTATCCACTCCAAGGCTAAGTGCTCTAGGGTGTTATGTGGTATATTGACAGCTGACAAGTTAAAAAAAAAATATATATATATATATATATATATATATATATATATATATATATATTAGCAAGGAACAAGCGTAATTTCTTATTTAAATTACAAGGCATATTGGTGTAAATTTAATAACTAATAACAACCGGTTTCGACCAAGCTTATCAAGTTTTATTCTGGGAATTTTATTGAATAAAACAGCATTTACCTCCCAGAATTTTGAATCTGGTCTTTAACAATAGTCAACTGGTCAATACATCTGGGTCATCGATCGCTCAACATATTATTAATAGCAGGAGCTGCGTTACAGACTTTAGTATTGACCGTTTCTCTATTTTGTCCTGGTCACACTCATTATATCATCTCAAGGTTCTAGAGTCCCTATATATCAGATCCCATAAGTCTTCACTCTGTAAACAGTGGGACTGCTTGCTGGGTCTGAATATTATTGGTCTCTATTTTTCCTTGAATATTTTTTTCTTCCCCTACATTTGTCGTCCTATAAATTAATTTACATGTTTGTCTTTTTAATTCCCAGAATAAAACTTGATAAGCAGGGATGAAACCAGTTGCTTTTTGTTATTAAATTTATAGCAATATGCCTTGTAAATTAAATTTAAATAAGAAATTGCTATTATAAGGTTTTGTACAAGAAATTTATATATATATATATATATATATATATATATATATATATATATATATATATATATATATGCTCCTGTTTGTTGGTTGAGCACTTTAGAAAAAAAGGTATTTGATGGCTGCTGCTGCTATAATGTTACGCTCTTCACAATGAATAGAGCACTCTGGCAGCTGATAATGCTTATAACACATATATAATGCATTAAAAATTCCCTTTCTCCATAGTGTGCACTGATAGCCTAGTGGTAAAAGTCTTCGACTGATGTCAAATTGATCAAGTTTCGATCCCGGCTTGAAGCAATCATGTGTCTAGTTACACGGAAGAGCTGTGATACAGCAAAACAGTCTCTGGATGATTATATATGTATATACACAGGTAATGAATGAAATAAGTCACCAACAAAGACCCTTGCAAAAAATTAAAATCAACATTTAGTCTATTTGACATATGTGTTGAGAAAAGCTTGACAAAAGTTCATGTCACTGGCATGTCATAATAGTTATAGGGAAAGAGGTGTGTGAATGAACACCTTTCCTATAACTACATTACTTGCTGAGACAGTAACTGTAGCAGGGGGTTACACCCAGAAGGCAACATTAAATTGAGATTACAGGTGTATCTAATATATAAATACATGAAATTGGTGTGTCAGTCTTTGCTTAAAATTTCTCGAATTAAATATATCAAATTGGTTGTCTTTGTGTCTGTGTGCAAACAGCATATTATTATACTATCTATCCAGAGGCCAATTGGAATAGATTATGGCTAAAGGCCAAAGTTTAAAGTTGAAATTTGACAGGTACACAGGATTAATACACAAAATTGCTCAGTATCCTTGGCACTTCAATGATAGGACCCTTGAGGCATGAGGGATTTACTCCTAACCTCCCACATTCAGTGAAATAGAAGAACAGCTCTCTGAGGCATAGACACCTGAAATTGAGTATAATAATAAATCCACATAAGAAATGTAATTTCATCATTTATACCTAGCGGCATATATCTTATATCTTATGCAACTTAACAGTTTGTGCTTAATGGAGAAACTAATTTGCATATTCAGCTTTATACAAATCATTGTTTTTTTAAATTACTGTGTTTTGATATTCGTTTCCAAGCTGGTCTTTTGTGAACTTTGTTTTGTTGTTATTGAAATAGAACTATTTCTTTTCCTGAATGTGGTAATGACCTTAGTATTTAGATCACAGCTTGAAAGGTTAGTGAAGTAGTGGTGATATTTTTAACAGTATGAAATGTGTATGAAAAAAAGAACTTCAAAAATCTATATAAATTAAGATTTGGTAAAACAAGCATTAGACAGATCCAAATTATCGCTGACACGATATTAAAACACATTCTGTTAATTAATCAATTTCAAACAAGATAAAAACACTTTTTATTGAAGATTATTAATGTGATATCCCTATTGAATGGAGACCAAATTGAAATTTGATTAACTTATAATTTACAAAGAAAGATAAAATTTACACAGCATTTATAATATATAACAAGTTATTAATCTGTAAAGTTTCAGATTTTAAGTATGTATTGTTATTAAGTTATTAGAAATTTGTTTTTTTTTAAAGTAACACATGTTCAAATATACCCATGCATTTTTGTTAAATATTCACATGTATTATTGTGTTTTCTGGTTTGTCCATGCACCATATATAAATAAAAGGACAATATTTTAAGTTGCGAGTTGAAGTCACAGTTGGAGTAAAAGTCTGAGTTGAAGTAGTAAGAGGAGACATTAAGAAATCTTTCTATGTCAAGACTATTTTCTGTTGGCATATGAAAACTGTCTTTAAAAGTAGTAACCTGTGAAATCATTTCAATGTATTAAGTAACAGTCAGAGTAACAGGATAAGTTGAGTAGTATGAGGAGACATTAAGAAATCTTTCTATGTCAAGACTATTTTCTGTTGGCATATGAAAACTGTCTTTAAAAGTAGTAACCTGTGAAATCATTTCAATGTATTAAGTAACAGTCAGAGTAACAGTCAGAGTAACAGTCAGAGTAACAGGATAAGTTGAAGTAGTATGAGGAGACATTAAGAAATCTTTCTATGTCAAGACTATTTTCTGTTGGCATATGAAAACTGTCTTTAAAAGTAGTAACCTGTGAAATCATTTCAATGTATTAAGTAACAGTCAGAGTAACAGTCAGAGTAACAGTCAGAGTAACAGGATAAGTTGAAGTAGTATGAGGAGACATTAAGAAATCTTTCTATGTCAAGACTATTTTCTGTTGGCATATGAAAACTGTCTTTAAAAGTAGTAACCTTTGAAATCATTTCAATGTATTAAGTAACAGTCAGAGTAACAGTCAGAGTAACAGTCAGAGTAACAGGATAAGTTGAAGTAGTATGAGGAGACATTAAGAAATCTTTCTATGTCAAGACTATTTTCTGTTGGCATATGAAAACTGTCTTTAAAAGTAGTAACCTGTGAAATCATTTCAATGTATTAAGTAACAGTCAGAGTAACAGTCAGAGTAACAGTCAGAGTAACAGGATAAGTTGAAGTAGTATGAGGAGACATTAAGAAATCTTTCTATGTCAAGACTATTTTCTGTTGGCATATGAAAACTGTCTTTAAAAGTAGTAACCTTTGAAATCATTTCAATGTATTAAGTAACAGTCAGAGTAACAGTCAGAGTAACAGTCAGAGTAACAGGATAAGTTGAAGTAGTATGAGGAGACATTAAGAAATCTTTCTATGTCAAGACTATTTTCTGTTGGCATATGAAAACTGTCTTTAAAAGTAGTAACCTTTGAAATCATTTCAATGTATTAAGTAACAGTCAGAGTAACAGTCAGAGTAACAGTCAGAGTAACAGGATAAGTTGAGTAGTATGAGGAGACATTAAGAAATCTTTCTATGTCAAGACTATTTTCTGTTGGCATATGAAAACTGTCTGTAAAAGTAGTAACCTGTGAAATCATTTCAATGTATTAAGTAACAGTCAGAGTAACAGTCACAGTAACAGTCAGAGTAACAGGATAAGTTGAAGTAGTATGAGGAGTCATTAAGAAATCTTTCTGTATCTAGTCTATTACGTATTAAAAAATAAACTTGACTTAAAAAAAATAATAATTTTTGTAAAAACACCACAATTTCTGAAATATAACATTTTTGATTTATTCTTTATCTGCTTTTTTTTTTCTTTTCCTTTATGGACAAAGTTGAATTGTTTTACAAGGTCAAATTTTTAGTGCCCCAGGTATATTTTTAAAATCTAAAAACTATTATAAATTATATTATGTAAATACATAAAAAGATCATGTGCAATTTCAAAACATGACGAAAAAAAAAGCTACTCTCAGTTTTTAATAATTTAATTGAAATGTTCAACCTTTATTTATTAATGAATGACGTTTATATTGGATTGCTTTTTGTTAAGTTATACACTGCATATGAAATAAATGGCAAAGAAAATATATCAACTAGTTAAACTGCTTTACACATTACAATTCTACCAATACCATTTTGCATCGAAAAGAAAACAACCAAATAATGCAGGAAAGCAGAGGAAAGAGACTTGGTTGGTGTGTCATTTGATATAATACCTTGTTTATACAGTAGAACACTAGCTATCTAAATACAGCAGAGCACTGGCTATCTAAAGACAGTAGAACACTGGCTATCTAAATACAGCAGAGCACTGGCTATCTAAATACAGTAGAACACTGGCTATCTAAATACTGAAGAACACTGGCTATCTAAATACAGAAGAACACTGGCTATTATCATAGTGCCTTGTTACTCTGTTCATGTTATTGTGAATGGAATATACTTTGTGACCTTTTTCGATGCGACGTAATGAGTTTATTTAGATTTAATGAACAACTATATTTTTCTTACATGTTTGATTATTGAGGCACAATCTAAATACTCTTTTTGAATAATACATAACATTGTTAGTAAATCCTAGCAACTTAATATTTAATTATTAGCTATAAAGAAATTATGAAAATGCGCGATAGTTACAACAACCTACTTATGATAAAATCTGGGACTTTTCATCGCCCCAGGGGAACAAGAAAAAAGGGAGCATGGTTTATACTTTGAATAGGATACTTGAACGTGGGGTCTGTATTAAGTTACAGCCCACTTTTTTTGTTTGCAAACTGGATGCTAATTGGAAACTTTTGTGCGAGGACAAGTGTCATATTCGGATACTATGGTTTTGGAACAATTTAACCATGTCTACCCAGACGAAAAATAGCCAATAGCCACACATAACCCTCTAATTCTTGCACATTATACTAGTTCCGGTGTTCCTATTTCAAAACCAATCAAATAGCATATTTTATAGGAAGCTACTACCAGCTATCTGTCCTGATGACAACCATCTTCTGCTATAACACCGCTTAATTCTTGCAGCCAGCTATCTGCCCTGATGACAACTATCTTCTGCTATAACACCGGTTAATTCTTGCAGCCAGCTATCTGTCCTGATGACAACCATCTTCTGCTATAACATCAGTTAATTCTTGCGGTCAGCTATCTGTCCCGATGGCAACCATCTTCTGCTAGAACATCAGTTAATTCTTGCGGTCAGCTATCTGTCCTGATGACAACCATCTTCTGCCATAACATTGTTTAATACTTGCAGCCAGTGATTCATCCTAATGTCAAACAACTTGTTTTGTAACATTGGTTAATTTCTATGGACAGTTTTTCATCCTGACATCAGCCCAGTCCATTTCGATGGTTAATAATTGCTTTTGACGAATTTCCGCCAATTTTATTTCAACGTGGACTTAGGTAATAACTGATTATTTAACGACCAGCAACCACCCAACATCAGACTAAACGACATCAACAGTTTCCCTTTCAAACATTGTTTAATTTCCAATCAACCCCTGTTTTGTCAGAGGATTCTACTGACTTTAATTTGAATATCAACTTTTCTCATCAAATTACGTTCATATCATCTAACTCATCGAAATTAGTCAGTATCCTTCATTTTTACATCAATCTTTGGTTTATATTGTTTGTGTTAGCAATACAGATTTGGTGTATTATACCATCTATTTTGTACTTACTCCATATATGAACTTTATCTACTACTGATTTAATACATGTACTCTTTTGTCAATGTTTCATTTTTGAATTTGTATTGTTCTATACATGAACTTTTATTACTGTCAACTTAACACATGAACATTTTTACTACATTCGGTCCCGAACATGAACTTTACTTTCCATGTACTATCTCGTATGTAAATACGTTTCACTTTTCAATTGATTCTAAGGATCTTTGCTACATTCATATAAGTGTATAAATTTTATTGTAAAATTTATTTCAGGAACCTTATTTCACATTATTATATGTTACGTGAATTTTGTTCTATATGGGACCTTTCTTCATTTTTTTTGAGTTGTCATCCTTTGAGTCAATCGAAACATTAACAACATACTGCATTCAATTTAATTTTTTGTATTTTATTGTAAATAAATAAATGTTTACAATATGAGTGTAAACTCTGGTTATTGTTTGTCCTTGTTTAATGACCTGTCAAATCTGTTTCTTTTTTACTTTTAAATGTTTGCAGGCCTTCTTTGATTAATTTGATCAAGACGCACAGGCCATGTCTCCCCCCCCCCATGCGGTATTTACTCGTTCCCCCCACTAGGATGAGATGTGACACAAGGTCGTTTTTAAAGTGGGGACCCGAGCGCATAGACCTGGGTAAAAGACAAAAATTGCCCACTGCCCCTGCAACTGTCAGTTGTGCTGGCCCCGGTGTGAGCACCGATCCCTCTCTCTGGTGCCATGAGAGGGCGCGGCCTCAGGCAGCTGTTCCCCAAGGCTGGGCACCTCTCAGTATAATTTTCCTCAGTTGCGACTCTGTCCTTTGACAGAATCGCCCCTGAGTGCACTCTGCCCAAAGACAGAGATGCAACTGAGAGATGACAAGTAATGCATTAGAAACTCCTCCAAAGAGAAACATACATACTTTGGGGGTCCACAACACGATCTAAATTTTGGATTCTCCAAAGCAAAGTTCAAGGTTCAGTCAATATCCAGTTTTACAACTTTTTGTTGGTTTATTTGTTTGTTTTTTTTCCAACCATTCCATCCAAGCAATGCAATAAAGCAACTAGTACACAAGATGGTTACTGAGTGTGAGAGAATATAAGGAGAAAATTTTTTTTAAGGGGCAGGAACAATAAAAGAACAGGTGTTATGAAAACAGTAAATAACAATTGACATTGCAATTTTTGAAGATCAAAGCTGACTGGAAAGCAAGAAGCCAGAAGAGAGTTCTCCAAATGAAAAATGTGAAAAAGAAACAGTCAGCATAGAACTTACAGTTTCATCTAGTAATTTCAACTGTAACATGATCAGACATTGCTGCCAATCTAGTACTGTGCTTAAATTTATAAAGTTTTTGTGGAATTTAAACTATCAAATTTTGTCACACAGTACTCCCAATTACAGAAAATTTGCTCTGAATTGTAAAATAAAAAATGCAATCAAACTAAGACATTATTTAATTAGAAAAGCTTTTAATTGTTTTCAGGAAGATGATAGATATATTATGGACACTATTTTTTAAGAAAAAAATTTTTTCAACAAATAATGACTTTTTACAAGAATTGCTTTCATTTTTTAAAATTTTTATTATAATAATTTGTAAAGTTTTTTTTTAAATCTTTTAAAATTTTATAATTATTTATAATTCTATAAATATTTTAAAAATAATTTTGTGTGTGTGTGTGTATAAACAAAGCATGCCAATTTTCGTAAATACGAACATTCATACACAACATTATCTGAAAATATGAGTGGTAAGTATAGTACATTTAAAATATATTGGTAATTTTGTGACATTTCCTTGACATACATCTTTGTAAGAAAGACTATAAAGTCAAAGTACCTCATATTCATAAAATATTAAATTAGAATATTTTCCTAAATTTTTAAGATTACTGGGTAGTTAAAAAAGGTGTTCACGTTGCATTCCTCATGTAATTTTTACAGTTATGCATCCTTTACTTAAACTTGACAAACATTAAGTTATCAATAAATTTGTCAATACCTTATAAAAACACCCACCTCTTTGTTAAACATGCTTTTCTGCAATATTTTAAGCTAAAAGTAATATTTGTTTTAAATCCAATTAATTAAACTTTAAATCAGTTTTTCTTCCATGTCGAAAAAGTATATTTTATTTTTGAAAGATTTTTTCGTAAAGAGAATTATGTTGTGTTGACAGATTTGTAAATATGGCCGATTTTAGCGATTAAAAAAATATTATTCCAATCAATTTAAATTCGGTTTGAAATACACCAAAGTATTTTACTTATTGGAAATATCAAACTTAATCTATTGGCTTGAAATTAAAAGTAGAATTAAAATTTCAAGAATTTTTTTTTTTTTGGAGATACCTGCTATAATACTTTTTAAAAAAAATTCTTATAATTACTTCAGGATTTTACATTGGACATTAGTGAGATTAAACAGTGTGGAAACAATAACGCATAGAAAAAAAATGAAAGAATTTAAAAACATGACAAAATTTGTGGTAGAGTTTTCATCAGTTAGCCGCAACACCGGGAGTGAATAATGAATGACTAAAACTCGTCTTCTACACATAAGCTCAACGCATTTATTAGATATAAAATATAACAAGATTTTTTCTAACCAATCAGAAGCTTTCCCGCGTTTATCGAATGACGACGTCAGTGATTCATCATTACTGTAAGATTAGATCCTTACAACAGAAAATAATCTGATTTTGAACTTTTCTCATGTTTAGATGACATCTGACATCAAGCATTGGGCACACGGTCGAAAGCCTGGAGTAGAGGTGATAATATGCTACAGTTAACTTCGCTAAAACAACTGTATGTAACATTTAAATTTCCTTTACCAGACGTCAACTGGTAGACATGTTCGTTTCATACAGACGGAAGACTTATACACTTGATTGTGACTTTAACAACCTTCTCTCTATATACACCGAATAATTGTCTCAGCGTTTGGTTTACAAACGCAAATTTGAAAACAATATTCGACCCAATATGTACTGAAATTTACAGGTAAAACTTAAGTTCTCACCAACATGCGCAAACGCAATTTACTTGTTTGTACATATGGACATTTTTAGGCATGGAAGAGTTGCTTTCATCATGACTTTGTTAATAAAAGTATGAAGTAGTAGTAAAAAAACAAGTCAACTTGAAGTAGCAACAAACGTCTGCAATAGATTTGTCTCGCGTCCTGTAGCCAAATCACAGTTCAAACAATAGCCCGTCGTAACAGTCCACCAAACAACGTAGAAACGACAAAACTGGCGTCACACGTCCAATCTTCACTTCTCACCAGCAAAAACGCGTGTTTGTCCCACGTTTCAGTGAGTAGACACTGTTAAATACACAGCTCACTCTATCGGTAGGTTGAAGCTAGCGTCCAGCTTCCAGACAAAAATAAACAGAGTCGTAACTTAATACGAAACTCTATAATAGTGCACGTCACCACTGTCCCGACCGCACTTTACTTGCGACGGGATTCGGCGTTGGGCTTCTCCCGGTTCACTCGCCGTTACTAAGGGAATCCCGGTTGGTTTCTTTTCCTCGGCTTAGCGATATGCTTAAGTTCAGCTGGTCGTCTCGTCCGAGCCGAGGGCGGCCCCGATCGAGTACGAATACTATTTTCAAGCAATTCATTCATAGATATTGGGCGCCTACCATAGTAATCAAAATTTCCTTAAGTAACAACTGTGTCCCGAAATTCTGTGTCATCATCCTGGGTATGTCTGTTACAAGTGATGGAGTTTGTGGGTTGCTTTATTGCTAAATATCTCCAATTTTAATGGCAGAAAATTGGACAAAAAAAAAAAAAGCTATGGAACACACAGAAAACTTTTTTTTTCTACGAATCAAAAGCAGAAAGAATGGAAAAAGATCTGCTGATATAAATATTATTACTAGGTTTTAAAAATATCATTGACATTTGGTAGTAGTAGTAAAAAGATGTCGATATTTAAAATCTTCCAAAATTCATATAATTATTGGATTTTAATCCAATTTTCGACATTTATTGTAAATGACAATTCCCATTTTTTTAAAGCAGTTTCTCTTCAAAATCATTTCTGTAATTTTTTTTTTAATTTGATGATTTTTCAATTCAGTTGTTTATCGAGACCGGTTATATTAAGGTTAACAATTTTTTAACGCACTTGAAAAATAAATTCTAAAAAAAAAAAAATTAAATATCGGAAACCTAAAGAAAAGTTGATAAGGATGGTTTAGCCTTAAATTAAAAACAAAAAAAAAATACTCCCATTTTCGAACATAATTTTTTTAAATTTATATTCTCTATGAATATTTTTGTAACGAAAAAAAAAAGAAGGTTTCTTTGATATTCTTTTTTGTAATTTTCTATAACAAAAAATTTGGTGAAGATAAATCGAGTGAGTAAATATTCATAAAGAGTAACAACTGTAACAGAGAGAGTTGAGAAAAACACACAAACACACACACATATTTTTTTTATTGAAATTGGAGTGAATCTAGGTAGCGAAATTAGATCAGAGCAATTTTGTTTACGGATGGGAAATCTGATCTTGCCCATTGGAATTGGGTTAATACAAAGACAATGAAAATGATCGGAATATTTTTTAGCGGTTAAAATTTGAAATAGAGCTTACTAAAGCTATGAGGAACAATGAAACTCACATGGTTTTGGTTTGACAGCAGCACTCGTGATAAGCGTGTGCGGACGAAGGATCGATTTAAGACAAGCTGGGTTTTTTTCTCCTATAAACGCGTAGTTATGTTGAAAAAGGAGCAGTCGGGAGAGAATTAACGAAGAGACTGGAGAGGCCGCGATCGGTCGGCGCGTCGTCGTCGTCGCCTGCGTGCCGTCACGCGCATGAGCACCCGCGTTGACCGTTACGGGTCCCGGCGCTACAAGACAGATGAGAAAGGGAGGCAGACAAAGAGTGGTTGGCTCGTCTGCCGTCGAGTGCAGTCGAGCTGGGTGGAGAGGGGTCGGAGATTGAAAGCGACGTCAGAAATTGGAACCAAACGCCTGCTAACATATTTTGTTGATATAAGTACGAAGAAGCAAATTACTTCCTCCAAAACGTCGAACAAGCTACAATAATCAAAAGGTTGTTTTTTGGCTCGTCTGTCGTCGAGTGCAGTCGAGCTGGGTGGAGAGATATCAGAGACTGGAAGTGAGGTCAGGGATTGGAATAAAACCCCGCTAACATGTACTGTTAATATAAGTACCGATGATTCTGCTACCACGAAGATTACTACTACTGTTACTACCATCGAGGAGGAACACAACTATAAAGTTTAAGCCGCACACAGAAATCTTTATCTCTCCATCGCAAGAGTTGTATATCGTTCTGAGACGATTTCACAAGAAGCTAATCACAATCCACTCTCTCTCTCTGTCTAGAATCCAGTGTATGAGTTTTTACGTCAATTATTTTATTTTCTGTAACCCGTTTTTTTTTCTATACTATTATTTTCTGCTATATAAAAGACATTAACAATTCAACCATTGAATAGTTGTTTGTCCGGCTTTCTGCATATATATATATTTTTTGGTACATTCTAAATTTCTTAGCACACTCTCTCCAGCCGTGTCTACATCTTCAGTTGACCGTGAATGGATGAACATCACTTCTGCTTTCTGGATCAAAGAGTAAGATGTCTAGGGTTGAGGGGCTGGGGCGAAAGTGTTAGACTGGTGGCCGTAACCAGGACAGGCCCGTGAAAATTACCACTGCCGTCTGAAAGAGAGGAAAAGGTTGCATTTGTGCTGTCCAGTCGGGACCGAGTAAGACCAGAAAGGACTCTAGTCTTCGGACTATATTGGTCTAAAAGGGACATAAGGAGGAAAAGAGAAGGAAGCAAAAGAAGGAGAAAAAAGAAACAAAACACGGAGCGGCGGACCTCAGGTAAGTCACTTTTTGGTTTCCTTTGTTCGCTCATTGCACTTAGATCTGCCAGTAATATTGTTGATCTTGGTTTGACTTTGTCGACGTTATACGCAGTTGAAGCGCCAACACCGTGTTAAGTATTTTTCCTTTCGTTCTGTCGTTGAAAGTGGTAGTTGACAAGACGCTAGGATGAGCTTAGCAGGATCAGACGCCACAGATGACCTTGGGGACGTGGGAGTCCCCGAAATATCGATGGGTTTCAGGAGGCTGATAGGTAGCGACCTACTTAGAAAGGAAACCCTGCGGACCTGCACGAATGGATTCTGTCCATTCAGAAGAAGCAGGTGATATATGACCCCTCGGACCAAGAAATGGTGCTCCTAGCTTACGACGCCGCAGCGGGGCAGGTGTCCAAGTTCATGGGTGGGTGGGGGGTGTACAAAGAAAACCCGGCCCTAACGTGGACCGAGCTTAAATCCGCTCTGGTGCAACAATACGCAAGTGAGCGTACGGCCATTGAGGCAGTCAGGAAATTATTCCAGCTGCAGCAACAAGAAGGAGAAACTAATGAGGAATTAGGGGAAAGAATCGCGGGGCTAGCGGCCTTAGCTTTTCCGGAGTTGGCATCTCGGAACAGTGGTTCTATTCAGGCCTTGTTGGCCGATGTGTATGTGGACGCGCTGAGTGACAGGGACCTGAGGGGCGATGTTCTGAAGTGGGGACCGGTCAGCCTGACCGCAGCTATAGAGGCGACTCGAACCAGCGAACGACTCTGGGATAGAATAAGAGGGGGTGTAGGTAGGAATCCGGGGGGGGGGCAAAGTAGTGATGAAAAAGAAAGACCAGGAGCAGATCCAGATAAGGGACCCGAAAGAAGAGGTGGAAGAGGACTGAAGGGCTGAGGCAGTTCCCAATAGGAGATCCTGGGACCTGCGTTATGGGTTTCACAAGCCCACACCGGGTCGATATAGGCTGGTGTGCTGGACTTACAAGTATGGTGGGCATCGGGCTCGCGACTGTCCGACAAACTATGGAGGCGACCCAAGGTCTTTGGGGCCGAACTGCACGACTTGTGGTGAGTTCAGGCACAAGGCTCAGTGGTGTACGGCAGAGGGAGACCGTAAACTGGGGATAAAGTAAGTTAATACGCTGGTGCCCCCTACCGAGAAGGAAAAGGGTCCAGGAAACGCCGATGGGTCACCCATGAAAAAGTAAGAGGCAGGGTGGCCCCAGTGCAAGTAAGACCTCTGAGATGCTGGACATGTGGTGTGGTCGGGCACTTTTCGGCAAGTTGTAAGGAGTGAAGGTGTTGGCGCTGTGGAGGAGCGGGTCACCTGAGACGAACCTGTCCCCGCAGGAGAAAGATACGAACGGAACAACCCTAACTCGAATAGAGGGGAGATGGGTTGCTAGTCCATGAAAATAGAGTCACCCGAGCTCTACCCCACACAGGAGGGCTCCATATCAGAAATTGGAGCCCCTAGAAAAAGGTGAACTCCTGTCACCGACTCCTACGTCTCGGTTGTCGAGAAAGCGAGAGGAAGGGAGAGAACATACGGGAAGGAGAAAAGCACAGGTATACCGTTCGATCTACTAATAAGTCAGGCTGATAGTAGCAGGATGAGGATAGAGGGTATGACGTGACTACCTTTCCAGTTGGCAAGAACCAGCGGTAAACTTAAGGTTTATGTGGCACCTGACTTGCGTGGTGAGCTAATTTTAAGGAGTAACTTGCTTAGGCAGAATAAGGCACAGATCCATTTCGACCCCGCCACTCTAACATTGGACGGGGTAGAGATACTGTTGGGAGAGGATAATTATGAACAATTGCCAGTAGTGGCCCAGACAGATATAAAGCTTCCCCCTAGGACTACTGTATCTGGGAAGAGCAAGATTATAACAGAAGGAGTGCTGAACAGTTTCCTGTACCAAGTGGTCCCTACTGATAGGTATGATAATAGTGAAGGGGAAGTAACCGTGTGTGATTCGTTCGTGAAGAGGTCGGGGGCCGTTCCCTTACTGTTAACCAATACTGCCAATAAAATTATTAAAATAAAGCAGGGAGAGGAGATGGCACAGGCGTGTCCAGTGAGAGAAGTCGAACAGGTGAGAGTATGGAATAAGAATAGGCCTGGGAATAAGACAGGTAGCGATGAAATAAGGGATGAAGATATAACAGGCCCTGAGTGTTATAAGAGGAAATTGAGGGGGTTGCTGAACGGTAATCGGGAGGTAATAGCCATTACTGATAAGGAACTGGGACAGACGGAGACAGTTGAAATGAAGATAGACACGGGTAATCACCTACCTATTACGTTAAGACCGTTTTTGACCCCAATCCACAAACGAAAATTAGTAGAGGACGCAGTGAATGAAATGATGGAATCAGGGATGATCGAAAGATCCAAATCTCCCTGGAGTTTTCCAATCGTGATTGTTGAAAAGAAGGATGGAGGGCATAGGTTTTGTGTGGATTTTCGTCAATTAAATGCCATTACGAAACCGCTGGCAGTCTCCCTCCCCTTGATTGATGATATTCTATCTCTTTTAGAAAAGTCTAAATGTTTTTCCACCTTGGATTTGAGGTCGGGATATTGGCAGGTAGCACTTAGCAAAAAGCACCAGGAAAAGACCGCTTTTACCTGCCACATGGGTTTCTTCAATTTTAGAGTTATACCGTTTGGGTTGGCAAATGCCCCAGGCGTATTCAGTCAGTTAATGTCCAGCGTATTGAATGGCACTGAGGCATTTGCCATGGCATATCTAGATGACATCATGGTGTTTTCAAAATCACCAGAGGAGCATTTTGAACATCTGCAGAAGGTGTTCGATAGGTTAAGAGAACATGGATTAAAATTAAAATTATCAAAGTGTCAGTTTATGAAAGAAGAGACAAAGTATTTAGGGTTTATCATAAACAAAGAAGGAATAAAAACGGATTTAGATAAAGTTGAGGTTATAAGAACCATGCCTGCACCGAAGAACGTAAGAGAGATTAGGGGATTTATTGGAGCCATCGGATATTACCGGAGGTTCATACCAGCATTTAGTCGGCTAGCAGGCCCTCTAATAGCTCTAAGAAGCATGCTAGGTTTAAGTGGACCGGGGATTGTCAGCGTGCATTCGAGGCTCTAAAGGACCAGCTGACAGCTGTACCCCTGTTGGCCTATCCCGACCTGAGTTAGCCCATGGTGCTGTACACCGATGCTAGCGATAAGTGTATCGGGACTGTTCTTACGCAACCATGTCCCGATAAGGATGGACCAGTACAGTGTGTGCCTGAGGAAGTGCCGATCTATTTTCTGTCTCATCGGCTCTCCGAGGCTCAGCAAAGGTGGCCAGTAATAGAAAAAGAGGCGTTCGCCATTCTGTATGCTGTGCAGAAATTAGATTATTATTTGAGTGGGGCTGTGTTTACCATTAAAACAGACCATCTCAAATATTTGTTAGAGGCGGAGTGGACAAATAAGAAGATACAACAGTGGGCATTGAAGTTAAGTGGGTATAACTGCAGAATAGAATATTTGGCAGGGAAGGATAATACCTGTGCTGGCCTGTTATCGAGGATTCCGAAGCAATTAGAGACCGAATCTGTCAGGTTGGAGCCGGGTGTGGATGATAAAGCATTCCAAATTAATGTGATCAATTCACAGGCGTTGAAGAAGAGACTTGGTTGGGAAGATCAGGAAACGGGTGAAACGGAGATTGTTTCCGATCCCCATTGGAGAGATATTATTAGGCAAAGCCAAGAGGATAGCGAGATAGCAACTATCAGGTCCAGGGTAGAGGCAGGGCGTACCTCCAAATATATGGTGCACGATGGAGTGTTGTATTACTTGAGGGAAGTAAGTCGGACCCCAGCGGTACATTCTGAGGAAGCAGAGATTGAGCCTAACCTTAAGGAAGAACTGAGTGAATGGGAAGAAGAGGATGAAATTCCGTTAGCTCAATTTGCAGAGTAAATTTCGGGCTGAAAAAGCACCTAGTGTTAATGAGGAATTACCACTAAAACTGCGATTAAGGGGGGCGGTGCAGCCCGAGCCCAAGGATTAAGTGAAACCAGTACAGTGGCTGTGGTGAACGAGTGACGGTCTGGGAGTAACTGTGCATTTATCATCAGTGCTGGTGAACTGTGTGGACGGGCCCCATGCATGCACGGCGCTGGTGGTGGTGTGGGTCGGTGCTTGAGGTATCGCTCTAAGATGTAACCACCCGATAAAAACAATAAGAGAATGATTAAGATGAATTAATCTCTCCATCTCTTTGCAGACATGGACGAGAGGAGGCTCGTGGTACTGACGATGCTAGTTGTGGTAGCTAATACCTGGGAACACAGTGAGAATACTGTATTTAAGAAGACTAGTGAAGTGATTATAACTAGATCAAAGTGGTTGATAACTTTGGTGATAGACCTGCAGCGTATGAGAAGTTACTGGGTCAGTTGAAGACTGAAGTGGACAAACTAGATACAGGACACTAGTCGCCGGAGACTAATTACGGACTCTGCAATACCACCGTATATTATACCCCTTTGTTCAGGAATCCCTAATACTTGAGAGACAATGGAAGGATACGAGTTACTATTTGAAAGGAATAAAGTTGTTACGGACCAAGCAAAAGAGGGTAGTATTACCTATAATGGGGAAGTCATTAAGCGTGTTGTTTGGTACAGTCTCCGAAGGCGAAGTGAAAGTAATTAAGAGGAAATTAGAGTCGGTAGAACAGAGACAACAAGCAATGGCTCAGTCGGTTAGAGAGAGCGTATCCATACTCAATGTTACTAGGCTGGAATTGGCTAAGAATAGAGGGAGTATCAATTGGTTGATTTCTCACCTACAGTTTTTTTTAGAAAAGAAGTGATAAATGTAACCACGTCTGTAACAACCGAACTACAGAAATTAGAGGGGTTTTTTGCAAAGGTATTTTCAATTATTAGCTATAATGAGTAAGGTACGTCAAACAAGTCACTCTTTAACGGTGTTGTTAGAGCATGTGAGAGCACAATTAGACATGCTGATTGATGGAACACCTGTCTCCGAGTATAATAACTCCGGAACGAAAAGGAGAAGTTTGAAGAGAATGAGGCTTTGTTAGAGCTGGTAGGAACGAGTGCCAATAGATGGGCGGGATTGTGGGAACCCATTGTAAGGGAGATTCCTAAGATGTCGCTAGAAAAGATGCCGGCGTTGTTAAGGCCAATCGATAAGATTGATCTTGGACGGTTGAAGTCGGAGTTAGATAAGATAGGTACGCCGAATTCGGGCTGGAAAGAGAATTTGGTTGCTATAATAACCTGGCCGACCGTTGTGGTAATTATACTAATGATAGTCGTGGCCTTTCTAGTCTGGTGGTGGTTGAAGAGGCGTGCGGTGTTGTCGACCGGGCTGAATAACCTGGCACAGGAGTGCATGAGTGAAGGAGGGATTCCAGTTAGTGCACTTCACCAAGGTAGGTCCGACCCGAGTGCATTGGGACCCCTAACTGATATTGAAGTAGAGTCCACGATTGCCGTGGAAGGACCTGAACCAACAAAAAAAGATTCGACAAAGCCTGTTGTGAAGGCGAGACAAAATCGGAGGGACAGATTTACGAAATAAATCAAATTTTTTTCAATTTTTTTTTTTAATGAGACTGAAATAATTGGTAAGGAGTGTCGCGAACTCCAATGAAAAAAAAAAAGACCAAAAAAAGAACACTCGAACTAGTGAACTATGTGAAAAGGTTCTACTGCACGAGGTCACCACAACAGTGAACTTTAACCGGAAGTTGCATGTACATATGTATCGTAAGGACAATGAAAATGTAAGTGGGGCATAATGAGCCCTAAGAAGAACTGAGGACTCTACCTTTGCATGCTGGAAGAGACGTATGTTTAAGTAGACCCTAGTCAGAAGCATGTTGGACTGGGTTTTCTCATATTTTGGTGATAGGAAAGCTCGTGTGTCATTTACTAGTAAAATGACAGATGGGTAGAGGAGGAAATGTAACAGAGAGAGTTGGGAAACACACACAAACACACGCACATGTATTTTTTTTAATATTGGAATTGGAGTGAATCTATGTAGCGACAGTATAATACTACGGTTGTTGAACTATAACGCTGTTGACAGCTCATGGGTCACAGTGAGTAAATAAATATTATTTATGCTATTTTAAGCAAAAAGTAAATATTATTTTTTCAAAATCTCATTAAATAATCATTAAATTTACTAATTTACTTTGACGCACGTGTCACGTGAGATTTGGTCGAGATCAAAACAAGCAAATAAAACGCGCGCAACATCACGACCTAACATGAGCGAGTGAAATATTTGTGTGGTCGTCTATAAGGATTTTTACGATCGCGTCAATAGCGGCAAACGCGTTCAGGAAACTTTTCATTACAGATAGATTACTAGGTTCATCTCCCTCCCCTCTCATTTTTCATCACAGATTTTTATACAGTGTAACCCGGATATAAGAGAGTTGTCGGGACCGGAGACGAAGTCTCTTATATCCGGGTTTGGTCTATTATATATACATTAACACAGGCTCTAATTTGGGACCAGAGAAAATATATCTTATATCCGGGTTTCCCTTATATCCGGGTTACACTGTATATATTTTTTTACTATCATTCAATTTTTATGACATGGGGCGCGTTTTATAGGTCCCCATAGAGAGGATGTGGTATTATGGTACATGGAGGATTGATTGGTGATGGACGAGTTCTTGTGGTGAATGGGTAAACTGTAATGAGTGAATGGGTCATGACTCGGATTAGCTAGGTATAAGAAGATAGTTTTTTTTTTTAAAGGGGCATAACCTTAAATTTTTTTATTTTTTTTTTAAAGTATCATTTTATTTTATAGTATAAAAAGAAATGGTAAGTTCAATCTAAGGGAAACAATAATTGAAACAAAGCAAGTTCAGTCGGCCAATGATGACAATTCCAGAACAGCGTAACTATAAACAATTTTTTCTATCCTCTGCCAGCCGCTATGATGGAGAAAGCATTACCTCGAACCGTCGCCAGTGAGACACGCTGCAAGAGCCACTCCGTTTCGCGAGGCTCGTTCCTTAATCGAGACGCAATCGCGCCAATCCTCCGAAGGAACACCATCGAACGAGGGCCAATAACCCCTGAAGTCTCCACTGCCACAGGAGTAAAAAAAATCTATCAGCAAGAGAAGAATATTTAGCTATTTTTTTTTATCTCTGCGTCTCGGGCGACGAACCCCGGCTCAACCGCGGACCTGGTCAAATTACCGACCGAGAATGTATCAGCACAGGTCGCATCCGAAATCAACGACTTACCCATTTTAAAAGGGAAGATGGTAATGCCATCCGGCCGCTTTTCCATCACCACGGTCGAGGCCTACGGGAAGGGAACCCAGCCTTAACCCCCCCTTTTTCGGCCTTGTGCCACAATTATGTAATTTTTACATAATAAATATCTAGAAGCTGCAAAGAGGAACAATTGTTTTATTTATTTCATTACAAGACATTACAAACAGGAATGATCAATTAGCTTATCTTCATACCCTACCTGGTGGTGCCAGAGGTGGTGGTCCTGCCATAGCCACCGAAACCGTGATATCACCCCTGGTTGGTGGCTGATGAAGACAGGGTATCACACATGCTAACACACGTTGTATGTTAAAAATTGAAACAAATCTCAAGAGCAAATACCGAATTTTTAAAGAAATTTAAAAAATTTTTGTAAATAACTGGGGCTTAATGAGTAATGGTGCCAATGTTTTTAAAAATCTAAATAAAAATTAAATTTTGGTTTCATTTTTCAGATAGAGCCAAAATTTAATTTTTTTTTAGTAGGTCTCTTGTGATATCTTGTTTATAAAATAAAATACCATAGATTTTAAATTGATATCCTGTGTTTTTTTTTTTTCTCATTTTATCAGTTGAATGAAAGCAATATGGGTTGTGTTGAAAATTAGAGATAAAGGGATTTCTAATAGT
This sequence comes from Acanthosepion esculentum, assembly GCA_964036315.1. Lineage (NCBI taxonomy): Eukaryota > Metazoa > Mollusca > Cephalopoda > Sepiida > Sepiidae > Acanthosepion > Acanthosepion esculentum. The sequence goes on along the minus strand of OZ038477.1, from coordinate 122,670,224 downwards.
CAAGAATTAAGGTCAGCTTTATTTATAGAAGAAAACTATAAAATTCTCATGGTTTTTCTATTGATAAATACAGTGAAAATCAGAAAGAAAGTGATTACCATTTGTTGTCTAGAATTAAAAAGGCAAACTTTATTTTATTGATTGAATAAAGTTATTATTTGCTAGTTTCACCAGTGGCTCACTTTATCATTCGTTAACACTTAAATCTCAATGGAAAATAAAAAAGGAAAAGAAAATATTCCTAAATAAATCTCAAACTTAAATTTCCGACTTATATTCAGTTACCCAGGATAAACAAACCCAACCTTTCGGATGAGGGTGGGGAGAAAACAACAAATTACACACAAAAAAAAAACTCTGTGAGTAGGGAAATTATGCCAACCTTTCAGCCTTAATTTATGAAAGTAAATAATCTACTAACCTTGAAATTCGCGCTCCACCAGTTCCAAATCAGGAGGTGGGGTGACTACAAGTTAAAATTTGATCCTCACAACACCCTCAACCCATGACCCCAAACTTTTACCCAACAAAAGTGGTATGATGTGACCTTAATATAACCCAGCAGTTTTCCAAGGTCAGTCTAGCCAATCAGAATGGGGAGGGGGTTGAAAAAATAAAAAAGAAGTCACAAAAGCCTACAGAAATAGCTAAGTGGTTAGAATGTAGTAATTTTAGTATAAGAGATAAGGAAACTGAATACAATATTGGCTGAGTTAGAGGTAGTTTCACACAATACTGCAAGTTGCTACAAAACAATTAACATGAAGACTAGAGTGACATACTTTAATAGTCTCGACAGATCTAAATTCTCATATGGATGTCATCTAGCTCATTCAGAAACATCTAAACTTTCATCTACTTTCTACATATAACATGTGAAAGCACTTGCGATGCCCTGCCCTCATCAGCCACCAACCAAGGGAGATAACACAGTTTTGATGGCTAAGGCGGTACTGCCACCCCTGGTACCACCAGCAGCTTTTGCCACCAGACAGGGTATTGTTTTTCAGTGTAGACATTTCAGTCTCTGCAATTTTTATGCAACTGCAAGTCAGATTTTCCAACATTGTGATCAATAAAAGCATTTGTTTTTGATCATTAAACAAAACATGCTCATAGTGAACGTTATCAATGATGTATCATGGAAGGTAAACAGGTATGTTTCACGCTGGAAATAGCATTGTGTTGCAATCATGGTTTTAATTAAATTTGTTTATTTTGGATTTTGAATAGATCTAACTCAATGCCTGTTGATCTGTGCTCTGGTGATAATGTGAAGCACGCTTCAGGCATCGGCCAGTGACACCCACCTTCAAAAAGAAGGAAATGATTGAACGTCCAAGGAATCCAAGGGACCTGACCTCAACAGGTAGTACATGACATGTCCACACCTTTTCCACACAGTTCTATATACAGTCATTTTCACAGATCAATGATTAAAATGGCTTCAAGTGAATGAATCCTTTTAAATCTTAAAGAAGACAATCCTTTATCAGATCCTATAGTGCTGATCTATAGGATCATAAAAAAAGAACTTTACCGAATAATAAAATCAGCACTTGAAAACTTCCAATAGCAGCAAATACAATTTTCAAAAATTTAAATGCCATGTCAATCACCATCTCTTGTCTTCCTGAAATGTGTTCTTTTATTGTCCTTTCTCCTCACTTGTTTTTCACTTTCAGTAACCCCTTGGGAATTAGTGGCATTGTCACCTTGCTTGGGGTGAAAATAATATTTTTTCATATTTTTTGGATAGAATAATATTTTTAATTATTTCTAGGTTAGAATAATATTTTTATTCATTCTTGGATTGAATAATATTTTTTACTCATTTTTGGACTGAATAATATTTTTTATTCATTTTTTATGGACAGAATAATATCTATTCATTTTTGGATGGAATAATATTTTTATTCATTCTTGGATTGAATAATATTTTTTTATTCATTTTTGGACTAATTAATATTTTTTATTCATTTTTTTTGGACAGAATAATATCCATTTTTGGATGGAATAATATTTTTATTCATTTTTGAATTGAATAATATTTTTTATTCATTTTTTTGAACAGAATAATATTTTTATTCATTTTTTGGATAAAATAATATTTTTTTTACTCATTTTTGGGATAAGATAATATTTTTATTTATTTTTGGATTAAATAATATTTTCTGTTTCTTTTTGTACTGCAATAATTTTTTCACTCACTTTTGGAATGAAGTAATTTTTATTCATTCATTGTAAAGTTTTGTTTTTCATTCATTTTTTGGATGTAGCAAATATTTGTTTTATTCTAAAAGAGATTTAGTTTTCTTTTAGTAAGATCTTATTTGTGTCACAATATACTTTTCCAACATCAATTCATTTATTTTCTTTTTTTATTAAAAGATAAATAAAAAAAATCTGTCTAAAATAAATTCATTAAAAGAGACAAGACAAATTATCATACAACCTATTTTCATGGCCCAGATATTATTTTTATCCTCTTTCCATCATTCTTTGTCAAATCAAAATAACATCAATGAATTACATTTGAATGAAATTGGTTCAGTCGAACCAGATTCTTTCAAACTGATTGACATACTTGAAATATACAAAGAAATTCCAAAATTATTAGTCACCAATCATGAACTCCTGATCTTATTTCTGCAGCAATGGTTTTGATTTATTCATTCAGTGTTAATATCTGTGCAGGGAGGGGCCTTTGCATTTCAAAGAATCTATGGCATAAATTTGATATTAGTTACTGGTCACGATTATTCTCTCATAGGGTGTTCTTGCTTTATGATTGCCTGAGGAAAAATCTTCAAAATTATTAGTAGTAGTTTTTAGTACATGTTCACTCAATACAAACCCAAGAGCCACTCAGGTAGAGGGTTACTAAATGAAGTTGTGGCATGGACATAGAAGGGGATATAAGTTCAGATTATGAGGATATGCACATTGCACAGTAGGTAATGGTTGAAAATGGTTCCTGGAATGAACTGCTTTGAATAGATCAGGTCATATTTTTGGCAAAGGTTACATAACAGCTTTGCTTTATAGAATCAACAACTAAAATGGGTAGCACATGTAACTAGAAAGGAAAATGATGATATAACAAAGACATTAGCTTTCCACACTACTTTAGACAAAAGGTTAGAAGGAAACGCCCATCAATACTAGACAGTGCAATAAAGTTAATGAACAATTTTCTTGAAAAACTGTTTTAAGGAAAATCAACAGGAACACTAACTTTTTCATCAATGAAATGCCAAATATTTATTTCACACTCTACCATTATGCCTATCAAAGGCAGATACTTACAAAAATGAATTAAATAAAAAAAAATAATATAAAAAAAAAGAAAGATTATAACTGCTTTCTTTCTTTATCATTGATGAAAAATTAAATTAAACAACCATACACACACATATGTGGGTTAGTGTGCGTTTATGTACAGACATGTATATGTGTTTGTGCATATATATGTGCATTTATACACATAAAAAATACCATTTTTGTTTTATTTTTATGTGTATTAAAAACTCTTAAAAGAATTTAAAATAGAGCACTCCTATATATGTAAGAAACGAATATATTCTTTTGTGGATTTTCAATAAATGTTTAGTTTTAAATCATTATCAGTTCAGTTTAACATGATATCCTCCTTTTCCTTCCCTTTAGTTCCATTCCCCTGTAGATAATAGGGCCACAGCCTCATTACACTAGGGCCACAACCTCACCACATAAAGTGCTGCTCCAGTGGTTTCTGCAGCAAGTAGGTTTTTTTATTGGGTGTTGTTGCTAGCCCAAGCCCAACAAGTTTCAAATTCAGAGTTGTCCTTCTAGACTGGTCATCAGTCAAAGCCCAGTCTGCCTGATATTTAACCCATAAACGGGGGAGAAGAATTGGATTCATAGCTTTCTCAAGAGTATTTGTGAGGAAGTGAATGCAGCAAACTCAGACAGGATATGAACTAAATCCACTTTCCATACTAATAACTACTACACAACATGCACGTCCAATTTGAAATCAAGGAAAGGTGATGTGTTATTTGGTATTGTTTCATAAATAAATTCGATCATATGTTCAATGTTGTTTAGTCTCTTTACAAAATCAGGTAATATTGTTTTATGGGAGTATATTAATAAAGCATCATTAATATGTTGGAAATATACTGAAAATTGCCAGATTCTAGTAATTTAAAAAAAACCGAACAGCTAAAACATCACTAAGAGTGATAATCAGAATTACTGTGTATAAAAATTATTATCAAATTATTGGCTGCCAAATCTTTATAATTTTGTCTATTGGTAAAGAGAGGTTAATTTGTGTGTGTGTCTGTGTGTATGTGGGATATATATATATATAAACACACACACACTCATTTGTTAATTATTAAGTCGTTTGTAAATATACCTGGATATTCTTATAAATCATTATTCCTTTCCTATATGGTGTGTCCCTGTGTCAATATTGGTGATCATGGCTCTCCACAATTTCCTGTCTTTTGTAGCTCTTAATAAATTTGTCTCTTCATAAATTTTACCTTTAGACCTGAAGCTTGTGTTTAAACATGAAATAAACTGTTGACTCTAGGTGTTGACCTCAATGTTCACTTTTATATATATATATATATATATATATATATATATATAAAATGAATGATAAAATATAAAAAATGTAATGTGTTTCATCCTTTAAAAAGACTTTAGCAGACTAAAATATTTTTTTAAAATTACCATCCTCTATCTTCAATGTTTCCACTCAATACATAATTATAAGAGCATTTTTTATTTACATTCCCCACTCCCACCACATATTTATAATTCCATTAAAAAGAATATAACTTTAATATGATGAAGCCCTTTTAAAGACCAAAACGCATCACATGGCTTTTTTTATTTTGTCATTCAAATACCCAACATCAAAATTTATGTATCATATCCCCCTATATATAAAATAAAATTTGTGAAAACCAGTTTAACGTTTTTAAATTTATTTTGTTGGCAGCATTTTCGCTCTGTGCAAACATTGTCAAATAAACTGAAAAAATTCATGGATTTATATATTAAAATGAACTGTAGTGTTTCTAACTAGCAGAGATATGCTAACGTTGTTTTTTTGTAATGTTTTTCAGTTGTTTTGAAGATGTTGGTATAGAGCGAAATGTTGACAACAAAATAAAAAGAATTTAAACATCTAACTGGTTTTCCCAAATTCCATTTGACATGGTTTATTATCAATCCTTTTATCACATATATTCTGCACAGAATCCCCATGGTGAATCCACAGTTGACATGATTTTTAGGTCAGCTCCAGGAAAAATGTTCTGAACAATAGATGCCATTATACATTGCCTTCATCAATCTCTCAAAAGCATTTGACCTGGTTAGCAGAAAAGATCTATTTCAGCTACTGAAGAAAATTAGTTTTCCTATTAAGCATCACCATCACCTTTCACAAGAATATGCACCTTGCAGTGAGCAATGATGAAGAAACTTCAATACCCTTCAAAATTCAGAGTGGTGTAAAACAAGGATGCATTTTACATTGACTTCCTTTGATATCTTCTTTTCTATGTTACATTCTTTCTTTACATCCTATCTTTGCATTCCATGTTACATCCTATCTTTACCTTCCATATTACATTCTGACTTTGCCTTCTATCTTTGCATTCCATGTTACATCCTATCTTTGTATTCCATGTTACATTCAGTCTTTGCATTCCATGTTACATTCTGTCTGTGCCTTCTATCTTTGCATTCCATGTTACATCCTATCTTTGCATTCCATGTTAAATTCAGTCTTTACCTTCTATCTTTGCATTCCATGTTACATCCTATCTTTGCATTCTATGTTAAATTCTATCTTTGCATTCTATGTTACATCCCATCTTTGCATTCCATGTTACATCCTATCTTTGCCTTCCATATTACATTCTGTCTTTGCCTTCTATCTTTGCATTCCATGTTACATCCTATCTTTCCATTTTATGTTATATTCTATTTTTTCATGCAGACAGTCTGAACAAGATGCATACTTACACACCAGACGTAATGGAAAACTGTTCAACTTGACGAATGCTCTTTGCTGATAACACAGCTCAGATCATGTACCCGAAACAGTACCTCCAAGCACTGATTAATAGTTGGAGATCAGTAGACAATACGGGAAGTGGTGGGTGCAAACCACTCCAGACACTGTTCACAACAGGACTGAATTTTGACCAAACAGGTGTTCCCATTATATAACAAAACAAATTGATGCCTACCATTACAACTATAATATAAAATATGTATGCATAAAATCTATATTTCATTTTTCTTTACTGTCTATAATTGTATACTATAAAAATATTTTCACAAGAGCTATAAAAAGATTTTTGATTAGAGATACAAAAGACACCCTACAAAGAATTGTACAGAGTAATTCATTGATTATGGTTTCAAGCAAATGAAGCCTGTAGATATTAGCAGGAACCATCCTTCTGCGAATCTCATGGACTGATGCTACCGAATCACAAATAAAGAACTACCAAATAACTGAAACCCCATCACTTAAGGACTTTCAACAGCAGTAACAACTAAAATGTATAGCACATGCAACTTGAAGAGAAAAATAATGACATAATACAGACACTGACATTACACATTACTTCAAACAAAATGCAAAGAAAACCTCCATCAATACTAGAAAGAGTATTATCAGTTAGTGGGCTTGAGAAACCTGTTTTCCTGAAAAATTGTTTTAGTAGAAATATTTTATAAATTTCAATGGAAAGGAGCACTGGCTCTTTAGTCGATGAATGCCAACATTTCCTTATAAGAAAACGTTTAATATTACTGTTACTATTACAATGGTCTCTCATTTTAGAAAACAGCTCAGAACCTGTGCACTTTTAATGAATGCCAATAATTTTGATAACCTATTGCGATAATTACTGGAAAGATGACATTGAAATTACTGAGTTCATTTTTTAAAAAAAATAATCAATAATCTTTTCATAATGAGAAAAAAGAATCATTTTCTGCTCTAATGAAGAGATTTTCTGTTGATGAGAGGCGATTTGTAAAGTTCATATCAACTAATCAATTTGCTTATCACACTGAAAGCAGATCCAACAAAAGCAAGAAAAATCTGATGATTTTCTTTCTACAAAAATGTCTCATATTTTGAGATTACGCTTAATAAAACCTATTGATGCAGTTAATAAGAGCCTTTGATAAATAGCTTGCTTTACACATACCACAAACTGAGTTGAAATTGAAATTATAGAATAAAATGTGCTTTATAATATCCTACTCCTTTTATCAGATATATCATGGCACTTTGAATATTCATGAAGGGGATGCACAAAGGTCAATCAACTACCCCAATTCACAGTCAATATACTTGACATATGATCATATTTAACCCCAGAGAGTCTAAGGTGCACCACACCTACTTCAGCCATAGCTGCAATATTGTTTTATGGGCAAGACACCCTGAAGTAGCCAAATCCTCTTCAGGCAGTTCTGAATTCAGAATTTTACTAGACTGGTTGCCAACCATACCTAATCTGTCCTGCTATTTACCCATAGCTGAGATGGATCCATATCTTTCCCAAGGGTATTAGCTCAGAAATGACTGCAATGAACTCGACTGGAATTTGATCTTGGCTCACTAATTACTCAATCTCATTATCTATTACTTCTCCATGCCTCCACTATGAATTTTTCTTTAAAATTCTTAAAAAGCCCCAAAATATAAACTAAAATTTGGTTGGAATTTGAATGTAACACACAATCCCCCTTTCCACACCAATAACTGCTACAATACACACACACACACACACACACGTGTGTGTGTGTGTGTGTCTGAGTGTGCACTGAAATATCACTTTTCAAAATGTATATACAGGATGTGATGGATAAACTGTCGTCTAAATAACACAAAAATGAAAATAACACTGACATCTCATTTTAACATATATATTTACCAAAATTACGCAAAAATATCTCGAAATATTAAAGAGTAAATTTATTCAATAAAATCCCCATTGGCTTCAACTATGGCATACAGATGACTTTGGAATCTCTTGCAACTCTTCTGGATAGTCTCCTTGTTTAAGTTGGTGAATGCTGCTATAATCCTTGCCTTCAGTTCATTTTTAGTGTTACAATGAGTTTTTTTGGTCTCTAGTGCAACTGCACCACACACATAATAATCAAGGGGGTTGAAGTCTGGGGAGTAAGGTGGCCAGGTATACAGATATATATTGGGTTGGAAGAGATTTGTAGTCTTTTTCAGTAGGTGGTATTTAAACACATGATTTAATTTCACACGTGACTAAACTTTGTAACATAAATACACATTCTGAAAGGTGACTGTTGTATTGTGTTGTTCTATGACACATGATCAGTAGTCAACCTCTTGTCTGTTAGTTTACTATACACATGATATCTCTTCTACTTAACAGATGGAAATAGGTACAATCCTATTTACCAATCCATACACCTCCATGAACCAAAGAGGGTTAATGCTTTTGATTGGACTCAAACTTCTACACTAACATTTCCATGCATCATTCTTTATGGTTCATTTGTAGAGTCTGAATTTCAAATGCTATTATGCAAAAAGTGAAAATGGAAAGACCAAAAACATTCCAACATGCCTGCAGTCACTGATGAAAACCAAATTTAAATACTTATTAAATATACTCTTGGTCACAGGAGGTGGATCATCATAGAGGAACTTCACATATCTTATATGAACATTATAGGGTATTTGAAAACACTTGGATATGTGAATCAATATCATATCTGGGTGCTTCACCATTTCGTGGAAAAAGATTTAATGAACTGCATTTCTATCTGTGATTCTCTGCCCAAAATGCTTTTTTTTCTCTTGACAAGATATTGATAAGAATGATCACAGGCAATGAAAAGTGTATTGTTTACAACAATGTAGAGAAAAAAATGTCCCAGACAAAACAAAATGAAAGTACTATTAAGAATTCTAAAAGCTGATCTGCAACCAAAGAATGTCATGTTAATAATCATGTTGGTTGGAAAAATATTGTCTATTATGGGTATTTTTCTGTGTGCCCACATTGCTACTGAATGTGACACAAGGTCAAGGTGTGAAGTGGGTTTAACAACAATACTGTAGAAAAATTGCCCAAGCTCCCTCGACAATTCTCCTTTTGGTGATGTAGGGCAATAAACCCAGTCCCTCCCAAAGGAGAAGTACTGCCTGGAGGAAGGCTCCTGGGGCTTGGGTTTAATGAATTTTTAAACTTCCCCAATAAGCTCCTTCTGCAAATCTTTTTTTAATCAATTCACCCCAAGCAAGGTGATAAAGCCATTAAAATTCAAGGGGATACTGGAATTGAAGGGAAAGACTTTAAGGAACTGGAAACCCAATAATAATATAAATTTCAGAGTTTAGCAGAGACATTAGAAGTATAGAGTTGAAGGAGAATTTAGAAGGGACTAGAAAATGAATCCTAAACAGGAAACAAGGGATAAACGTCTACTCCTGTTCAAAAAACTAGGGAGGAGTGTGAACCAGATGATAGTTATACCTGATAGGTTTACCCAACCTGGTACTTTTCGATTACTATTTATTACTAGTAATAAAAATGTTTTCTTAATAGGAAGAACCCCAATTATTCAAAAGCTTGTAAAAAGCAATTTTAGACCAATTCATCACCAAGAAAGATGCCAAATTCTGGGAAGATGGAATCATGAAGCTGCCTCAAAGACGGTAAAAGATAGTGGAACAAAATGACACATATGTAGTTAAATAAGTATATGAATGTACTATTTAAATATTGTCTTTGAAATTTATTAAAAAACACAGAAAATTTTTCTTCTAAGCAAATAGATACTGCATTTGGTGTATGAAGATTAAAGAATTAGACTCATTCTAATAAGTACTGGTCGTTTAATGTGCCCAAATAAATACCAGCCTACCAGCTCAACTGGGCATATAATATGCAGGAGCTATATTATGATAATTATTTGAAATACAAATATCACTAATAAAACAATTTAGTAAGAAAAAATCCATATGACCTTAAGTTATAGGATACTGCATGCAAATAGTCAACTACTGAGTACTCGTTGAAGGATGCCACTAATTTTTTCAGTTTTCCATTTACATAATGGTATTTCTTGTTGCTTTTGATATTTTGGTAACCTGCTCTTGCTTTTGCAAAATGAATTTCTTTCAAGTCCTGTTCTCTTTTAAGAGTGTCTAAGAATGTCCATATTGTGGGATGATGGGATGACATTTGCTGCAAAAATTCTTGTCATCCTTCAAGGGCATTATTAGTTCTAGGCAAATCAGCATTGACTCTCTCAAAGCAAGACCTCATATGCGTTTCAAACATAGGTATTTTGAATAATTATCATTTAGTATATTTTTTCTTTTGCTTAATTATCATTCAAACAATTTACAATTCAAATAAATGTTTTTCAAATAATTGTTTTCGAACAATTATTTTCAAACAATTTTCTTGATATGGTTAGAGAATAAAACTGGTGAAAATAAGCAAGACGCTAATTTTCCTCATCAATGCCCACTGACTATACTACTACTCTATCACGTGAAATCTGCTTAGCTTTTATAATATTACACAACAGGATCACAAATTTATTGATCAGAGAGTTTTATGTCTGGTGAAGTTCCTAATACCTGAAGAGAGTTTTTTAGCACAGTGATATTCACAGGAGTCCTTATCAAGAAACAGTGCTAACATTTCATATATATATATATATATATACACACATAATTGAGAATTGAGTCACTGTCAGTCACTGTGTGTTTATCTAAATCTAAAAATAAACACGCTAAAATTCACCTTCATCCCTGCCGTGAGTTGACGGCTTAGTGGTAGAAGTTCCGACTGATGCCAATTCAGTCGGGTTTCGATCCTAGCTAGAGGCAACCGGACGTCTAGCCACACTGATGGAGCTGTGAAACAGTGAAACAGTCTGTGGATGACAAAATATATATATATATATATATATATATATATATATATATATATATATATATATATATGGGTGTATTTTGGCAGCAATACCACTTTTATACAAACTTCATTGAAAATGGCTAACAAGTTATTGCATTTAAGCTTTTCATTCAATTTTTCTTGCATTCATAAAAGTGATTTCTTTTCTGGGTATAGAGAGTGTAGAAACAGTTGGAATGATCCGCAGATTTGAGTGCTATCAACTAATTTATTATCAAGGAAGTTTTTTTGTTTAGCAAAATATGTAGATTTTTTCTTTTTATGTATTTATGTAAGGATGGGAATGTTTTTAATTTTCAAAACGCCAACACAATATGCTGACCCTGTTTGAAAATTAAAAATATACTCTATTTCCAGAAAAGACATAATTTGTACAAATTATTTTGTTAATCAATTCACCTAAAGCAAGGCAATAATGCCACTAAGACACAAGAGTTTATTAGGAGTGAAAGAAAATGAAAATGAACTGAAAACCCAATCCTAATCAGGAAACAAGGGATAAATGTATACTCCTGTTCAAAAGACAGAGGAGGACGATGAATCAGACGACAGGACCAGACTACTCCTATTCTGAGAGGAAAAAAATAATGACTGAATAAAATTCAGAAGTCCAGAGTTGAAGGAACCAAAAACCCAATCCTAAACAGGAAACAAGGGATGAACCTCTACTCCTGTTCAAAAGACTGGGGAGTTAACGTTAGAAGATAGAGTTGAAGTAGACTTTAGAAGAAACTGGAAGCACAATCCTAAACAGGAAACAAGGGATAAACCTCTACTCCTGTTCAAAAAACTTGGGGGAAGGGGAGTTTAAACTGGATGATAGGCAAGCATATCTTCCAGTTAACACGCCCTCCCTGGCTTTTAATAAAAATTTAATAAAAAGTTTAATTGCAGTGGCTTGTTATTTGTCTTCAAGGAAACTTTTATATATATATATATATATATATATAAAGGAGATATGGTGGATAGCAGCTCGGATTGAGGAATCGGAGAGCCGAGTTCAAATTCCAGTCGAATCTATTGTATTCACTTACGTGCTAATACCCTTGGAAAAGGTATGAATCCTCTTCTCCCTCCAGCTATGGGTAAATAGCAGGACAGACTAGGTTCTATAGCCTTGAATGGCAACTGGTCTAGGAGAAGGACAACTCTGAATTCAAAACCTGCAGAGGGTCATTTGGGGACCTTGTGGCACATTGTGCACAAAGTCTCTGTATTCAGCCCTTCAAAAAGTGTGGTTGGTTTTGCACAAAGCCTTCACCACTATAATCAAGTGTAGGCCATTATATGATGTTATTTTTATACAGAGAATACACTTTTGCTATTGTGGGTAATATCATCAGTGGTTGTCATTTTGGTCATCCATAATTTAGCTGTTCCCTGTTTTCATTCCATATGAAAAGCTGACTTAATACCCACTTGACTGATTGATTGGTTTTTTTATGGTTTATCAATCATTTGTAGATTATTTAAAGCTGAACTATATATATGTTTGTGTGCAGTGGTGATTCTGAAACTCTGAAAGTGGAGGGGCCACTTGGGGGCCAAGATTTTTCTGGGGAGGAGTGGGGGGACAAATTCAAGCAGCGTCTTTATTTTCATACTACACCACTATCGTATACAGAACTTAGGAATGAGTTTTATGTATGTTACTTCACTAAATTAAACGGAATAACTTTTCACTCATAGTAGTGGAGTTCTAATTTATTCTTGCCCTCTTTTCGATTCTCAAGCTGTTGGACCACAAGAGAGGTTGACTTCAAAACAAAATCAAAGGGTTAATATTCACGTCAATACTAGCAGAAGAGTGTAATTTGTCTGCTCTGATTTTATTCCTCTACAAAACTTAGAAAAGTTGGGGAACCAACCGAAGGGCCAGCCAAAATTCGGGTGGGGGGCATTGGCCCCTTTTAGCTCCCCTGTAAAATTTCCACTGTGTGTGTGAAGTTGGATGAGAATGCAACAAAATGATAAATATTTAAAACTTTTGAAAACTTGTACTTTGACATATTTGGCAATCAATGTTCATACAGACAGTTTCTCATATGAATATATGCCAAATACACATTAATAATATGATTATTTTATGTTATATAGAAATGATGGTCCTAAAATAATCACCTTATCTCAGTGACTAACTTGCCACTTTTCTAGTCAAAATGCAATCAATGCTCATATTGATGAATATAGTTTCACCCATGAGTATATGTCAAACATGCATTGATAATGTGATTATACCATGTTAAATGAAAAAGAATTCAAGCTCTTACTATTAAAATAAAAAAACAAAAGCTAAATAAAATTTTCTTCAATCAAGATATTGTGATTTTGAATGTATTTAATAATATCATGACATGCAAACATACTAATGCTGAAATTTTAAAACTGAATTTTAAAAAAGAGAAGAAAATGCACACACTTATAATCACATCTGTCTAAATCCATTAAGGTGTAATTTTAAATTTTGCAATGTCACCATTATGATATTTTTGTACTGACAGAAATCTAACAATTTGTTTTTGAATCTCTTTAAAATCCCAGAACCTTAATTGAAGATCATCCATCACTTGCGTGTTATTTATTTTTAATAAGGGCTTCAGAATTATAGCAATGAACTGGGATTTTGAATGTATTTTACAACTGACTGATGCAGTTTTCCCCTGAGAAAAACTTCATTTGCATACTGTCTCATATACCATGATCTTAACAATAATGCCAAAATGTAAAAAGTGTATTTTAAAAACAACCATGGTTGTTGTTGTTAACAACAACAACAGCAGCAGCAGCAGCAGCTGCCCTGATGCTGCACCAGGGACAGTTCCTAGTCTTAATGGACTGGTAGTTTTAACCATTTCACCCCCGCGTAAGGTAATAAAAATAAAAGCCACTAAAATGCAAGGAGTTACTGAAAGTGACAAGACAATAAAAGGACAGGTTTTCTAAAAGACAGAAGATGACAGTTGACATTGCATTTCAATTTTTGAAGATTATAGTTGACAGGAAAGCAGGAAGAGAGTTTCAGTTTCACAAGCAAGAAATGTGGGAGAAGAAACTATTACTGTAGAACATAGGGTTAAAACTAGCAATTTCAACAGTGAAATTATGAGACCTAACTGCCAATCTAGTATAGCATTTCATGAAGTTGGAATACCAAGGAGGAAAGCTCATCAGAATAATTACCATGAAAATCTTTATAAAAAAGGAACAGGAAGTCTTAGTTACAGTGTTCGGAAAGTGACTGAAGCGAAGATGTCAGGTAATATGTTTTGTTGTGGTGACAGTAAATATCCCCTTAAGTACCACAAATTTGCTTCTCAGTTTTCCTGAACCTAACCAGGTGGTCATGTCTCCCAGGGGCTAATGCCATATGTATATCTATTAATGAGTGAGAGTAGTGAGGGACGATAATGGCTGAATGTCGAGAAGGTTTTTTTTTTTTTTTTAGGTTTTAAGGATGAGGCAGCCAAGGCAACCTGGGAGTCACATCCAGATATTTGGGAATACCTTTATTTGTAGACTATCCGAGTGGACTGTATTACTCAATGGAAAGGTATTTCTAAATGGGCACTAAGTTGCTTTCATCAAAACTTGTTACCATGTAAGGCACATTTGGCTGTGAGACATGTGCCTGGTATACCCTTATGTTGTGTGTCATGATTTGTATATTTGTAGCTCAGTGCCACTTTGTTGGCATGATTTTCTCTTACTCATTAATAATGTCAGTGTTCTACATGCTGAAAAATGTTATGAAATCAACCTGAACCAGTCACAGAAAGGTGTGAAGCCATTTTTGTTTGGAACTTTACTATTCATACATTGCGATTAAAGACTACAAATAAAAAAAAATGCCAAATGGTCCATGGCCCAGTGGTTGAAGACTGCTGTCCTACAGGGAATTGTTATCTGAACACTTTATTAAATCTATGAGGGTAGACTGTCCTTATTCCACGGCTCATGTTTAAGGATATTGTCTAACTCTTATTTTTATTTAGTACTGTTTAGTTATTGCTCACCTGTTTCCAGTGAATATAAATACACACTGCCCGACCCAGAGATTGAACTCTCGATCACTATGTCACTAAATTCACAAACCAAAGTTTTAATCCATTGTTGTGATAAAACAACAAGAATGAGGATAATGTAATTGGCCCTGATCTGTCATCTCGTCTGCAGTCGCTCTCTCACAGATGCGCCGTTGCCTCGCTCTGTCTTTTTTACAAATACTTTCACGGTAATTGCTCCGAGGAGCTGCTTTCGCTGGTTCCCAGGCCTCATGAATTTAAACGTCCTACGAGGCTGGCATCCCGTTCCCACCCCTTCACCGTTGAAACTGTTAGATGTAGATGCCTCTTCTACTCCAATAGCTTCATGTCTCGCACCTCTCGCCTGTGGAACTCCCTTCCTTATTCCTGTTTCCCTGACAAATATAATCGCCAACTATTTAAGTGTAACGTCAATCGACATCTCCAGCTACCTTGATCTATCCACTTCCCTTCTCCACATCCTTTCCCCTTTCATTCCTATCTGCTCTCACTCCAAATCTTCTGTAACCCCCTTGCCTTGATCGATCCACTATCTTTCTCTTTCTCCACATCCTTTCCTCTATCACTCCTATCTGCTCTTCCTCCAAACCTTCTGTAACCCCTTGCGTGCTAGTGGCTTCCAGCCTTGCTTGGAGTGAAAAGCTTAAAAAAAAAAATAGTCTGAATATAAACAGTGTAAATAATAATAACTTCTCATCCCAGAAATTCAAACAGAAAGGATCTTGAAATTGAAAAAATGAGGCACCGTAAAACTACTGTAATACCTATAATAATTGGAGCACTGGGTAATGTAGAGTGAGAGGCCATGGTTAAATGTAAAATAAGTGATAGAACTACCCAACAAACAGAATTGACAAAGTTTGCAATAAGAAATAACAAGAAAAGAAAAGAACAGGGCAAAAATAATATAAAGCAAGTAAACAATATATGCAAGGCAAAACAACAGTAATAAAGCAAAAAGTTCACAAACTAAGAATTGGGATTGATGCACATGGGCAAGTTCGGACAAGCAAAGAAAGCATTTCTGGAAATAACAGTTGACAAGTGTTTATTTATAGCAACCCTTTCAAGGTGACAGAATGCGCCTACAGTGTGCAAAGGGAGAGAATTCTACAATGACAATTTTCACCTACAATGTGCTGAAGGCTAATTTCCTCCTGTTATAATGAGAAGTTTTACTCTCAATGAGTCTCCTTGCCTTGAATGTCAATTAGGTCTCAAGCTCATTCCAGAACTCAAGTGGAACTCATATATATGATCCATTGCTAGGAGCACCTCGAGGCGGTGTAATGGTTAGCAAGCTTGTCTTGCTAGAACAATTACGACTGAGTAGTGAGTTCGATCCTCACTGGGTGCCCCATACTTTCGGCCTCGTGCCACATCTAAGCTATGCTTGGAAAATTAAGATATGATCCACTGCTAAAGATGCAGCAAAATTGGTGGGTTCCTTGTACTGCTTCAGAAAGTACTTAACACCTCCTATTATGCTCTATCTTTATAAGAGTAAGATCAGACCCCAAATGCAGTATTGCTGCCATATCTAGGTTTGAGTTATAAATTCTTCACTGTCCAAATTTCAAAAGTAAACTAGAAGAAGATATACCCCGCCCCCTCCCGATCAATAAGATCTTGACATCTTAAAGTCTAGGGTCATCTGTTTTCTATCCTTACGTATCTTCATAATATGCACCCCTTACTTCCACCCTTTATACCTTTGAGTAAACGCTCTACCTTTCTGGGCCTTGTATTAAAAAGAAAACGATGACGACTAAAAAGTGTGTGTCCAACTATAAATTTAGCAAACTAATGGCCAACCATAAGAATTTAAAAAAAAAAAAAAATGATCTTCTTAGATCGGGCCGAGAATTTTTCAGCACCGACTCGTATATATAATTCCCAGGTGTCAGGTCGGCAATTATTGTGCGTGTTTATTGAAGCCCATCTAGGTGCATTCAACCCAGGCAAGAGCCAAAGGTGACTTTTTTTTACTTCTTCCTCTAAGTTTTATTTATTTGCAGTCGGGTGGGAGTTGTAAATACTTCAATCGTCACTGATAATGAACCTGGTTATTATTATAAACTCCCTTCTCCGTATATCACCTCGACTAGGCTCCCACCCATTCTCTATGTATTTGCCGATCTCAATTTGCCTCGCTCACTACCGCCGTCTTCCTTCTCTTTACTTCTTACATCGTCGTCGATATATGTGTGTGTATGGAGTTTCTTTTTATGTGTACGCGTATTTTTCGTTTTTTTTTTTTTTCGATGGTGCGTACGTGACGTTTCTCCAAGGGGGTGAAACAGCCAGCATGGATGGGGGCTGGGAAAGGGTTTTCGTGACTCAGCGCGTAGATTCACTCCACGCCACTCGCTTTGGAATCGGTAACTTGAATGAGAGAACGATGAAAAATCTATGGAAAATTACTGTAGTTCTCTAAGAAAATCACCAGGCCACCCCTACCTGCTCTGATACACGCAGCCCATAAGAAGATATGCATTGTGTGCGTGTGACTGTAGCTTATACACACTCAGGCCTTAGTATCTATGCTACGTTAGGTTGTGTGCATACAGCTATGACTTGTACAAAACGTGTAGCTTTGTGTAATGCGTAAATATTCGTAATTGACTTATTGAAATTGGAAAAGCCCAAAACCTAAGCTTCGAATTTGAGACGTCAAAATAAAGCAAGTACAAAAAATTAATTATTTAGGAAGTGCTCTAACAGACGACGGGGAATGTGACACCAAACCCCGATGGCGCATTAGATTAGATTAGCGAAAGATGCCTTCTGAAAGCTAAACAACGTATTAAGAATCAGGAAAAACTTCGTTACAAAGAAAAGAGTGCCGAACTGCTATTTAATATCAGTCGTGCTAGATGGCAGTGGATACTGGATAACTTCCTCGCGGATAAACAGGATACATGAGGCACCAGAAATGTGGCTCTAAAGAAGGCTGCGAATACCATGGGCGGAGAATAAGATCAACAAGGAAGTTTTAAGGAAAATGGAAACATTAAGGACACTTACACTAGAATAAAAAAAAGTGATATTTCAAAGATGAATTACAAGGAAGGATGGTCTGGAAAATTCGACACTTACAGGACAGAGAGAGAGATAAGAAAACAACAAATAACCTATCTAACGAATTTGTGTAAATGGATGGTAGAACAGGAACTGAGAAGCATAATAAGGAAACAAACATTACTTAGAGATAGGAAGTTGTGGAGAGCAATGATTGCTTATGTCTTAAAGGGACGCGTCACATAAAAGAAGAAGCATGTACGGATTTCAGAAGAAGTCACAGAAAAAGATAAATTAGACAGACATCAAAACGACAGGCTTCAGGAAAAAAGCCACCACAAATAAAATCTAAAATAACATTTAAAATATATTGGCGTTGTAGGAAACGGATCATGAGATATAAAAACAGATAAATACGAAACTTTACAACAGGTCGTAGTCAGTCAGTTCGTTTTTACATACCTACATCAAGCGACTCCCTTTCTCAAAAGATTGAAGCAAGGCAGTGACGGAGCTAGAGTTTGTGTCGCCTGAGGCAGCACTTGAGTTTGCCGCCACTCCACCACCATAAATACAACATAATGCACAGGGACTCCCTGTTATATATATTAACTATTAATAGTCCCAAAGAGACGGAAAACAGAGCAACATATAACCTCAAACGAATTTCTGTCAAAGAAAATAACTGAAATTTATATAACAACCAAGATATGTCTCCCACAAATAACGGCGCTGCAGCATTAAAATAACCCACTCTGGGCCCATTCACAGGTTTCACATTGTCAAAAATGATAAAACAGCCCTGAATACATCACTGGATAATGCTTGTTGTTTGACCAAAATAATAATCGCTTAAATATATATGCCATAGTTTAAGTTACTCAAAATCGAAACCGTCCTTCAACTATGAGTAGTATCCTGATATTAAAACCATTTTTCTTTCAATACAGCCTATATAGGCCTATACAGCAGACCCAAAAGTGCTTCCCCCATAAAAGTGTCACCCGGGGCGAAACGTCCCACTCGCTCCCTCTCTGCAAGGAGACTACAGATCAAAAGACACATCAACAACAGCTTCCCAAAAGTAAAAAAAATTACTGAATGCATGAATGTTCTGAAGAAGAAGAAGGGAGCTAAAAGGACACATTTAAAATCAGCAAGAGATAGGTGGAGTTTCTGTGACACATTATGAGGAAAGAGGGCTTGGAAAATGTAACACTCACAGGACGTATTAAATGGAAAGAGAGAGTAACCTACCTTATGAGTATGTGTGAATGGATGGCAGAGTGTGCACAAGGAGAGAAGGTGAAAAGACCAGAAGTTTTGGAGAGTCATGATTGCTCACGTACTGAAAGCACACGGCACATAAAATAAGAATAATAAACGTTTACTACAGCTGACTCGTGTCTCTTTCTAGAAACATTCAAATCATAAGATCATTTTCTAGGGGAAAAACATAAACCTACATACACCATTACATACGAAAACTTAGTTGTAAAAATGTAAATAGATTACAGTTTTAAATTTCATCAAAATTATTGGGAATTATTTAGTATATTAATATTATTAAATTAATTATTTAATATATTAATTTGATTTAATCATTTCACCGTAAGCGGGGCGATGCAGCCACGAAGACGCAAGCGGTTACTGAGTATGAAAGATTACGATCACGAGTCCCGTAACTCTTTCGAGTTGTACTGGCACCATGTGAACTGCTGCTATAATAAAGTGGTGTTTCTTTGGCAAGATAGCCTTACGGAGCCAAACACTCTCCAGCTGGATTGAATTCAGAGTTTCGCTTCGAGACCGGTTGCCACCCAAGGCTATATAGAACTCAGTCTGTTCTGCTATTTCTCCATATCACGCGCGCATGTGTGCGTGCGTGTGTGAAGAGATGGATTCATAGTTTTCCCAAGGGTATTAACACCTTAGTGAATGTAATGAACTTGACTGGAATTCGAACTCGGCTCTCCGATT
>OZ038477.1:122587671-122645171 GCA_964036315.1 Acanthosepion esculentum | reverse complement strand
TTAGTTAAAAGCAGAAGTTTTTGAAGAATTTAAATAATCAATTTTTTTTTTTGTAAAATCGGATTACCAGTTACCGGAAATCAGCACTGAATTGTAAATTACAAAACGCAATAAGACTAAGATATTATTTAATTAGAAAAGCTTTAAATTGCTTTTATGGATAATATACGTTGACAATATTGTCTGAAGCAACAAAAAAAGTTTCCAATAAAAAAATGAAATTTTACAAGAATTCTTTTTGTTTTTTTTCAATTTTGATTACAATAATCTAATTTACATATTAATATGAATGGGGATGGCGATGTACTGGCGTTCAAAGAAGTTAAATATAGTCAGATGGCTAGATTTTAATAATTATTAGTGTGTGTAGAGGCGCAAGGTAAAAGTTAATTACAAATTAAGTAAAAACATTTTTCATTGTTTTTAACAAAACGTGTTGGGAAAATGAAATAAAGGCAAACATGGAGAAACGTGCCCACAATAAAACATAGTTTCAAAAGGACAGTTTTACCCATGACACCACTTTATTTACATTCACTCTTCGGCAATGTTTATTGTTTTAAAAAGCGACGATTAGAACTGGAATAAAACCTAAACATATAAGGAAAGTGAATTTATGCATATTTTTGTTCTTGAGGATTCGCAAGAAAATTATTAAACACTATTAAACAAGAATAATCTTATTATGCAACATTCTAAAAACTAATACGATGCAATAATTATAATTTATCAATTTATAAAGAAATAAATATGAAAATAATTTTTTATTCATAAACTTACTAAATTATTAAAATATGTGAACCAGTTAAAAGGAAATCATTATTTCCCATTATGTAAAGTTTTAATCAATTCCACTAAATAATATAATAAATAAATGACCCGACACCGAAAAAGGACAGAATCTTTCTCTTTCCACTTTCCAATGCAGATTGCTATGTGTTTTGTAGCTCCACTCATGAAGTCAGTAATTTGGTAGTTCTAACTCAGCGCAAAGCTGACTTGAGCTCGACCATTTTAACCATTCGTATTTTTATTCTAACTTACTTCTGGACTAGAAAAATAAAACAAACATAGCCAGGATAAATTGGGGACTTTGTTTCCCTGCAGTTTCAATATAAAAAAAAAAAGAATAAACAGTCCGTAGTAGAAACCCAAATTTTTTAACTTCTTCAATAATTTACATGAGAAGACTGACTCACCTACAAAAAACACAACAATCTTTAAATTCCATACATGTATTAATAAAAGATTGCTGTCTAAATATCTATCAGAGGTATTCCCGCTTTTTCGAAAGTTCTCTTTCAGCTACTTCGTTTTTACGGAAGACCTACATTAACGTCTCACATCATCATTTGAAAAAAAAAAGCGTAAAGCGTGGAATAATTTCGGTAAACTTTAAAACTGCAATTTATCAAGAATTTCTTTTGCGTGTAAAGGTGTATACAGGATTATTTTTTACGGTA
Organism: Acanthosepion esculentum; assembly: GCA_964036315.1. NCBI lineage: Eukaryota > Metazoa > Mollusca > Cephalopoda > Sepiida > Sepiidae > Acanthosepion > Acanthosepion esculentum. The sequence goes on along the minus strand of OZ038477.1, from coordinate 122,643,708 downwards.
TATCTTTCCACGGTAACAGGACAAAATCCCAGGGCAACGTCTTCCTGGTACTGAAACTCCAAATCAGGCTTCGTCTCCAAAGGGTTTTAACATTTGAATGAAAAGTTCCTTGAATTTTCGATGTTTTTGTTAAATTTGGTTCTTTCTTTTTTTTTCTTGGAACTTTATTTATGAGATTGGGATTTTGTCGACTTCTGGGAAAAGGGGCTGGATTTTTGCCATGGATTCTCTTTCGACAGTAAACAATTTTATGACTGAAATATTCGTTAAATGGACACGACCCTGTTATATAAGAAGTTCATACATTTAGTAATTATCATTGTTCACAGTTTATTAGAGGAAAGGAAGCCTCGACGTGTTGATTTAGCAAAGTTGTTTTTTGTTCTTTTAATAATTTCATCCCAAGCAAGTCGGGAATGCCACTAGTACGCAGGGGGTTACAGAGAGTAAAAGTGAGTAAAAACACTGGGTATAGTGGGGTCCGAGGAAAGGGTAAACAGTGTTCAAGAAGATAGAAGGTGACGATTGACGTTGCATTTAAATTTTTGAAGATTGTAGTTATCAGGGAAGCAAGGAAATGGAAGGGAGTTCCACAGGCTGGGGGCGCGAGAAAAGAAATTGTTGGAGACGTGGCGGTTACATTTACCTAAAGGGTGCGACCTAGATGCCAATCTAGGAGCCTGCGTGCGAATACACAGATACTGGCTGCGACGAGTCTTTTGATCTCTAACCGCTTCTTTTCCCACATTAGAGAAAAGAACTTGTTCGAAGTAGATTTGTGTAGACGAGTTAACATTTCTGAATAGACTTCCTCCCTTGATTTTATAACGTCCATTCTTGTTTATTACTTTGATTACATCAGCGTCTCTCTAAATTAGAATTTATTATTCTTATTTTCAACCTTATTTTAAATCTTAAATGTTACTCTGGGCCTAAATTCAAATTCAAAATTAAGCCACAATTCATTTAAACATTTTAACAACAATAAAATTCCACCCTAACAATAGATTACCTCGCGATAACCAGAAATTTTACCATCGGTGTCAAGCCAAAATTAAAATGAAAATAAATATACCTGCACTTGATAATCGCTTCGGCGTGAAGTTTTGCAGTCAATGTAAGATATTTTGTATATTCCTTAATATATATTAAATAGCTCTGTTATTTAACCCTGGGCACTGTTTTTATTACACTATAGAGTATTTATATGTATTTGTATACGATCACTCGCTAACCTGAAAACCCCGAGTTATTTTTTTTTAAAGCATTTCACCCCAGGCAAGGCGGGAGTACAGTGAAGTTGAGAGAAAAACTGTGTATAGGGGGAATGAGGAAAGGATAAATGATGAATGAGGTTCAAGACATCAGAAGATGACGACTGACGTTGCATTTAAATTTTTGAAGATTGTAGTAAACGAAGGAAATTCCACAAACAGGAAGTGGGTGAAAAGAAGCTGTTGGAGTAGAAGTGGCGGTTACATTTAACTATTTCAACGGTAAAACGGTGAGACTTAGATGCCAGTGTAGTAGCACGCTTAAATCTATGTAGTCGGGGCACCAGAGAAAAAATATCGACAGAACAGTAGCCATGGAAATAACTGTAGAAAAGACAGAGGGAAGCCACAGCACGTCTGTGAGAAAGTGACTGAAGTTGAGATGCCAAGTAAGAATCGATTACATTGCAGATCCTTCTTTGGATTTTGGAACCTCCAGGTGAATAGCTGGGGCACCAAACCAGATATGGCAACAGTATTCAATGCACGAACGAATGGTAGATTTGTAGACATGTAGGATGGACTCTGACAAGAAAAACCTTTTGGCACGACACAGTGAGCCAACTTTCATTCTTATAGTCAACTTGAAACTTTCATATGTACGTCACGCATGGCGCCAAATTCATTAAGAAACATCTAAACTGTCAGTTGTATACATTCACTTTCTCAAATCAATGGTTTAAAATGGCTCTGAGCGAGTGAAACCTGTGGCTTGTGACAAAGATCACACTTCTTCGAACTTTGTGAACTGGTGCTACAGAACCACAACAAAGAATTGTGCTAAATAACAGAAACCACACCACTTGAGGACTTTCAAACAGCAGCTACTGCAAAAAATGGATATCACAAAGATCGAAGAGAAAATAATGGCATAATATAAATGCTGACGCTCAAAAATACTTCAAATAAAAGGTTAGGAAGGGACCCACCCCGATCAATATCGGAAAGAGCGATAACAGTTACTGGACTTAAGAAATCTATTTTCCTGAAAAATTGTTTTAAGAGAAAGATTTTATAAATTTCAATCGACAGCACTGTTTGGTCATTGAATGGCGAATGTTTCCTTATAAGGAAATGGCTAATATTACCCATGCTAACTGATATAAAAATGTACAGTAAACGTTCTCAATACTATGTAGATCTTAAATAAACATAAAAATTTCATCACTTACTGTATGTCTGTCAACAACTCTACAAGCTACTTGCTACTTCAACGGCTACGTAAGAAAATTCGTAATTTTTACATATTACGTCAAAATTACGAATTTTCATTTTTCCAGTCATCAATCAAATCAAGCCAATTTCTGATACCTGTCATCAAGCGATAAAAAATTATTTAAAATGTTTTTTTAATTAAAATTGAGCCACAGGAGAGCGTTTCGGTTAGCAAGGTGGATTTTACTGTTTTTAAACTACAATTCTCCATGATTTTCTCTCGTACATTCGTATCTGCTCGATGCATATCCAAATGTAAACAAATGACGTCACACATTTTGAAATGGACAAAGTCCGACAATTATTTTAAGATATTTTTTATGTTTATACCTTCTTTTTATAGATACAAATATTTAAGTAAATGCTCTGTTTATAATAAACAGTATTAACGACAATCGGTAAAAGCACGCCGGGCTATATGACGGTACCGTAGAGGATACAGGTTCGATTCCTGTCGGAGGAGGCATATTTTCTATGAAAATTTCTCGGACATTCGGGCCGGTAAATGTCGTTAATACTGTTTATTATAAACAGAGCATTTACTTAAATATTTGTATCCATAAAAAGAACGTATAAACATAGAAATTTGTTAAAATAATTGTCGGACTTTGTCCATTTCATAATATATAAGTTTAAATAAATGATTTTGTCGAATTAATTCTTTTCTTGTGTTTTCTTTTCAAAATAATCTCTTTAAGTGGCCCTCGATTTTTTTTTAACCCGTAGGAGAAGTAAGCTTTGTTATCGTCATTTACTGTAACTTTACAATAAACTTCCGTAACCCTCGATACTTATCGCCATTTTTAGTCCGACATGGCCGCTGGCGGGAAGTATTAACAACGTGATTAATTACCACGGATGATTAATTAATTAATCATTATCAATTACCAGTAAATTTGATAGTAAAAACAAAGTATATAATTCTAAAATAAAATATCATTTTTATAGCAATTTAAATTGGCATAGACTGCTATTTTTTTTACACTTTTTTAATCGCCACGAGCAAGGCGATAATGTCACTAAGACGCAATGGGCTACTAGGCATGAAAGAGATTGAGAAGATTTTAAAACGAACCGGAAACCCAATCCTGAACAGGAAACAATGGATAAATCTCTACTCCTGTTTAAAAAATCGGGGAAAGAGTGTGAACAGAACGATAGGCAAACCTATCTACTCCTATTATAAACCAAGCGCTTAAATTCATGTAATTTTCAAGGAATTCCTGGTCGTATTTTCTAATAAAATAAAATAATGGAGGTTCACACATGATACATTACTACTGTACTGTGTATACACGCAGGGATAAAACTCTAAGCTGAATAAATAATTATAGAAGAATATAAGAACGAGTGAAAAAATAGGGTCGATTGAATTTAGCTCAATAATGGACGTAAACACAAAGACAGACGAACGTAATAAACGCGGTGATATTTTACGCGGACATGGCGTCGGGGCACACAGACTAAGATTGTTACTTCTCTAAGCTGTTAGAGTGTGCTTCTTGAAAGCTTGCTTTAAAACGAATTATTTTCGTGTTCCTGTTTTATTCTTAACAATCAATCCAGAGTCTGAGGAATGGAGAAAAAAATAGGAGTATGGGAGGGAGGAAGAAAGTTAATGGTTCTGAATTGTTGTATTCTTAAAACAGGTTGTTCTCAAATCCAAGTTAAAAGGAGCGATTTCCTGCTATCAAAATCCAATTGTAACATGGAGTAATCTTGTCGCATCGGATTATTCTTAAAAGCAGGTCACTCGAAAAATAAGGAGAATTTGCGATAAATTTATTCGAAAAGAACAATAAGAGAGAATTCACTTGGGACGGAAGTCAAGCGATGGATCTTTCACAATGATCCGTCTATGGTTGTTGGAAAAAAGTAATAGAAGAAGAATAAAGTTTGAAAAAATACGATTTGTTTGAATGGGAAAAACGTATCTTCGGCTTGTGAGTAGAAATAAATGCAGTGAAAAGTTTTAATTTAATTTTTTTTAAATAGATATAAGATATTTAATAAAATAAAAATAATTAATATATGGAAGTTAAGAATAGGCTTAGTCTGTGTTAAAACTTTTCTGCAAAAACTGAATCATGGAAAAGGCACTAAAAATCTATAGAGAGTGAACATCAGTTCAAGGTCATAAAAAATTACAAGTCCCATATTTTTAGACGCCGACACAGTAGAGAACACACGATTTATGTGCCATGAATGGTAAGATTCGATACATGACTGACGAGGTAGATTTTTTCCCCGCAGAATGTTGCCATTTCTTTCTGCGGTAGACTAGTTGCCATCCAAGGCAACCCGGTCTGTCCTGCTATTTACCCATAGATGGGGGGAGAAGAAGAGGATTAATACCTTTCCCAAGGTAAGTGAATGTAATGGATGCGACTAGAATTCGAACTCGGCTCTCCGATTCCACAATATGAGCCGCTATCTATTACTCTACCATTCACGTGGTTAACACACACACACACACACACACACACACACACACACACACACACACACACACACACATCTTAACTAATAAGAAACGAGATAAAATTAAACATCGTCAAGCCTTTTCAATATCTGTCTATATTTCTGAGATGAGGTATTATGTACATTATTTACATTATTCGGACTATTGTCCTCATCTTTGTCGCCATATTTATTTACAACGTTTCGGCCGTTGTACGCTCCGGCCTTCTTCAGGTGGTTGGAATGTCAAACTGAACAATCACTGAAGAAGGCCGGAGCGTACAACAGCTGAAATGTTGTAATAAATATGGTGACAAAAATGAGGAGACTAGTTCGAATAATGTAAATAAAGCCTTTTCAAACTATCAAAACTGACGGTTTTTACTCATTGAGGCAACATGGTCAACCCGCTACAGACAACGTACCGTGCGTGTCCAAAAATGTTGCAAATTAAACTTTTTATTGCCTTATTTCAAAGGTATTGAAATTATTCCTGGTATTATGAGTGAATTATTTTCATCACATTTCCAAAATACACTCGACAATCGTCAAAACAATATTTGTAAAATATAAATAAATTATTTTGATGCTTATTTAAAAGAGATATTTCTTCATCACTTTCATTTCTTCATTCAAAGAGATAATTCTTCATCTCTTTCATTTCAATTTCACTGTTGTTTTCTTGCCTGCTGATGAATTGCAACATGATTTTTTCTAGTAGTTTCATTCTATGCCAAATTCTTCTCAATGCTTGCCAGCCACTTCTTTTAATGTTGGCAGCAGAATGGTTGTGATGTATTATTTATGCAAGGTTACTTATTAACAGTTATACGTCCACCACTTTTCAATTTCCGGTTTAGGCTATTGTCTTCACTCTTGCCTTTTGGAAAGGCATTAATCTATTTATTCTTGCCATCCAGTTATGGATTAAATAGTAGAGTAGACTGGTTTCACTAGCTTTCAATGACAACCAGTCAACACTGAGGAACAACTCTGAATTCAAAACTGTGGTGAAGACAGTGCCAAAATACTCTATCTTTCCAAATAAATCATAGCAATTTACAAATAACAAAGAAAAGGAATCGCTTACGTCCTGAAGAAACATAGTATTAAAAAGGGGTCTATAAAAATCATTAATCATATTCCTGAAGATATTTATATTATTTACATTGATCGGACTGTTGTCCTCATCTTTATTGCCATATTCATATCGGTTGTTGTGCGCTCCGGCCTTCTTCAGGTGATATATGTTGGAATTTTGAACTGAAACCTTTATTTCGTCCACTGGAATAGATTGTTCTAGTTCCACATATCCTTTTCTGGGCATCCCAGTTTCAGTTATTTCCCTTTAATAACTCAACTTTTCGATATTTTGTTCACCTCTGCTGTGGGCAGGTATTGAACTCACAACTCTTTGATCAAGTGACTGAATTACTTCAACCAACATTGACCGGAGCGATATGACAATAAAGATGAGGACACTAGTTCGAACAGTGTAAATAATGCAAATAGTTACAATACCTTATCTCAGAAATATAGACAGATATTTCTGAAAGTTTTTAAAACTTCTCTTCATAGTGTGATGGTTTATAAATGCTCTTAGAAATATTTTTGTGAGTTTTTTTTCCTTTTGAAACAGGAGAGCGGAGTTAAAATAATGCATAGAATATCGTTTAGTGATGTGAGGTATTGAGAGAGTTACGAATTCTAAGTGGAGGAATAAATATATTGAATGGGGGAAACATAGAAGATAAGTTAACTCTATTGGAAACTGATAGAACAAGGCTACGTTTAAAAATATTAATCAGAACTAATAAAATTCTTATAAGGAAGGTATCAGTGGAAATTGAACCCAAAATAAATCTAGTAGGATTTTTAGTAAATTGAATACAGCTGAATTTTCCCTACCTCACTTATTCCCAAGGAAGTTGTGTTTACAAGATTAATGTATTTAAAATTCTGCAAACCCCAGCCAAATCAAGAAAATGTTTATTTAGCGAACTATTCTGCCAAATTTACATTGATTCTTACCAAAATATCTGAATCTAGAATCTGACTGAAGGCACTTTTGAACGAGTTATGTCTGGTCGGAGATGGTTTAAAATATAGCCATATGCGTCCTTGATAAGATGTTTTTTTTAATTTGAAGATGTTATCCATCCATGTCGTTCCCTCGTATAAATATCTATACAAGAACTCGGATGAACTATCTCATCCTTCCAATTATCGGCTTATCATTATTATTATTATTATTATTATTATTATTATTATTATTATACCTCTTTTTGGCAAAGTATTAGGGGCACTAATCAACTCTGAATTGGTCAAGCAATAAAATTCTATAAATACTTTCATGGTTATTGTCCTCATTAACTTTCCTCTATGAAACTTAGACTTCATGAACTTAAACGCAGTACTAGATTGGCAGCTAGGTCTCATCATTTTACAGTTGAATTGGCCGGATGTAACCGTAAGTTCTATGCTCACAGTTTCTTCTCGAGCACTTCTCGCTTGTGGAACTCTTTTCCGGCTTATGGCTTTCCAATCAACTTTGATCTTCAAAAAATTAAATGCTATGTCAATCATTATTTTCTGTCTTCTTAATTCTTGTTCTTTTATTGTTCTCTTTCCTTAACATTATCTTTTTCATACTCTCTAACATTTAGTAACTTTTGCGTCTTAGTGGCTTTATTACCTTGCTTGGAGTGAAATGATTAAGAACAAAAAAAGGGCAGGGCCCGCTGTTTCTTAGTTCGGCCTCGAGAACTGTTCACTGCGTCCAGAGAGAACGATGTATTTCTGCTCTTCTTTCCTCAAGCTGAAAGAAGTTCCGACACACAGACACAAACGTCTCATCTTGCAGTTAACCCTTTCTCAACAACTGGAGATCTTAGTAAAAAATCAATCAGTAGTGATTGTAACCTTTGACAGCCTATGGTATTTAATTGTTGGGAGTTTTTTTCCATCAGCGTTTATACTTTCTATCAATAATCTTTTGGCTTTTCGAGAAAGTCTCCAGATCAACAAGATGACGACCCGACGCAACGAGCGGGTACACAACGACAAAAAACGAGGCGACCGCATCCGGAGACCAGCGACGTGTGAAAATACTACACGGACGAAAACACCCCATGCTCGTATAGCGTTACGCCTCACTTGGTATGTGATGCTAGTGGCTATAAGAGGTAATATTTTGCACTGTGACCAATCGAAGGCGTACATATTTTGAAAATAGTTATTTTTTTTACTATTGTTCTCTCAATCAATCAGTTATGTACCATGCGTGATACACGCTTCTTAGGCGATCATATATCTTTCGATACATGACTAAGTAGGTTGCCATTTTTTTTTTCTGCGGTAGACCAGTTAAAATCCAAAGCTATAGAACCCGGTCTGTCCTGCTATTTACCCATAGCTTGGGGGGGGGGAAAGAGGATTCATGCTTTCCCAAGGGTATTAGCACGTAATTGAATGTAATGGATTCGACTGGAATTCGAACCCGTCTCTCCGATTCCTCAATCTGATCCGCTATCCATTACTCCACCGTTCTTTCAATACAAAGCCCAAAAGCTATTCAAGGTAGAGGGTTACTGAATGAGATGGTTGTATAAGCGCAGGCGGAGGTAAGAAGTGATGATTATGAGGAGATGTAATATAACGATTAACCCTAGACTTGATGAAGTTAGTGATCGGGAAAGCATCCTCTCGGGAGTCTGCTCTAAAATGTCGCGGTTCTCACGAACCTGTCTGAATGTAAATCCTTTTTTTACTAATGGAATACGAGCGGAATATATGAGAATGTACTTGCAAATTTCAGTGGTATGGCACATAATCGACATTTTTTTAATACTATTGTTCTCCACCCCCGCCCCCCATACAAAAGTCAAGAGCCAATCAGGTAATGAAAATGTACAAATCAACCTGAACTGGATGCGTAGTGTATTTTACTGAGTAGTTTACGCGCAGTACCTGCATTTTATTTTACTCTAATTAAACTTTATAATTTCTTTTTTATATCTTTACTACTGTACTGTATTGATATCAATTTACAATTCAATGATTATAAACTGTATATTAGACTAAAACTCACTTTACATAGAGATTAAACAAAACAAATTCAGCATCGTCACATTTTACATACTTTTTAATTCAATAATTTTAACAAAATTTACATGTTACTGTACCGTACAGTAATGTGCATGTACTGTATTCACAACTATGCGTACACTAAAAATATTTATTCTACGAGGTAACAAAGAGGACTGAACGGGATGATGCAATACTCGTAGCATTACACTATATTTAGTTTGATGGAACTAGAAATATGTGTAATAATACCGTACTGTATATAAAATATAATATAATAATGTATATTACAGTGTAACCCGGATATAAGAGAGTTGTCGGGACCGGATAATAAGTCTCTTATATCCGGGTTTGGTCTATTATATATACATTAACACAGGCTCTAATTTGGGACCATATAAAATCTCTCTTATATCCGGGTTACACTGTATATAAAACATAAAAATCAAAATATATTTGCAAATATTTAGTAGAGTACAGTACAGTATAAAATACAGTATAAAAAATATTGTAATGCTGTATAATACTACACTATAAAATAAAACATAAAAATATAAAATAACATTCTAGATAAGATTTTTAAAAGTATTTACGGTACATTTATGTCAAGTACTGTATCTAGTTTGAAATGCATATTCTTAATTTCGTAAGTCGAAATTAATTCGTAAGTGGAAACGAATTTCCTGACAAATTTTTATTCGTGTGGTGAGTTTTTCGTAAGTAGAAGTGTCCCAGGTTGCACTGTACTCATAAACAACAGGTACTGCCCATAATTTCTGAGAATTTAAAACGTAAAATGGGCCTCCACAAAAGAAAGAAAGAGAGAGAAAAAAATCCCGATAGAAAACAGATTTCTTTTTATGGTGAAATAGTTTCTTGCTAGTGATGTACGAAAGATCCGGTGAAACACGGGAAACCTTCTGTTACTTGACAAATGACAGTATTCCAATTCCTCGAACATTTGAGTGTCACTCTGTTTCTGGGCGCGCTAGTAAGAAACAGGCGTCTCAATGCTAAACAAAATATCCCATTACGATTAGCGATTTTCCAAGCGTAATATGTGGTACCCAGTGAGGATCGAACTCACTACTCAGTCGTAATTGTTCTAGCGAGACAGGCTTGCTAACCATTACACCACGTCAAGGTGCCCTGAAAAATATCCCATTACTTACATTCACATCAGACTTCTTCAGTATTCTTTCAAATAAATGCCGGTTTTCAAGATCATAAACCTTTTTTGAGGCTAATAAAAATAATATTTCTTGAGGGAGGCTATATTGTGGCCAGCAGATCTGTAATTAATTGTTAGTCATTTCTGTGTTTATTTAGATGTTCTTTTTTTTTTAATTAATAAATCGTTTTCCTGTTTCTGTAGAAAAATACGCTTAGAAAAGTCTGTTGCAGGTAGACAAGTAAAAAGCGTGGTTTTGTTTTTCCCGCACATGCGCCCGCCAAGTTTTCTTAGAATATTTTATTTATTTATTTATTTTTTTGCATGAATTACCTCAAGTGGGCAAATATGTTTGGAAACTTACGTGGAAAAACTCCGCGCAAACACGCGCGCACGTACTCAAATAAAAAGACCTGGGTTTGCTTCGTGTTCTTTTTCACCTCAAACAGAAATGGTTTCCTACAAGCCAAGCCACCTTCATCCCAATCGCCTCCTTACTTTGCCTTTAGAATGAGGAGACATGTATTGCGAGAGATGGCAGTGAAACGAGAGGAGGGAGGTGGATTAAAGTGTGTGGGGGGTTTAATATAGGGTGGTTGAATGGTTAGGGATTTCAGGAAGGAGAAAAAATCGGGGAAACGACGATGTGACATGTCGGTGTGTAATGTTTAAAGAGTGTGGTAATAAAAGGAGGGGGAAATTCTTAGAAAAACAGTGGCGAGAAAGAACAATTTGAAAAGAAAAGAAAAATACAGCAGTAAGAGGGGAACGAAAGGAAGGAAGGAAGAAAGTAAATAAAACAAGAAAGAAAGAGAAATAAGTGAAAAGGAAAAGAATAGGCGAGAAAGAAATAACGACAAAGATGATAATGAAAAAAATTAAATGAATAAATTAATATTTCAGAAAACATGTATGAGTATAACCAAAGAATAATGGATGAAAAAGTGATGTGAATAATAAATAAAGGCAGTGAAAAGAACATACAAGTCGGAATAATAATTTTTAAAAAAATGAAAAAGAGAGCAAGTAATGACAAAAAAAGATAAATGAGAATGATTGAAAAAGAAATTAGGAAGAATAAAGAGGAGGGAATGAAAAAGAGAGCAAAAAGAAGGAATGAAAAATGATAGCAAAAAAGAAGGAATGAAAAATGATAGCAAAAAAGGAATGAAAAATGATAGCAAAAAGAAGGAACAAAAAAGAGAGCAAAAAGAAGGAACAAAAAAAGAGAGCAAAAAGAAGGAACGAAAAAAGAGAGCAAAAAGAAAGAACGAAAACAGAGAGCAAAAAGAAGGAATGAAAAAAAGAGAGCAAATGACGATGAAATTGAAATGAGATCAGATAAAGAATGGAATGAAGAACATATGAATGAATGAATAACCGATCAGAAAAAGTAATAAAACATGGATAAGAAGGCAATTAAAGCAAACGGAATTTAAAAAGAGAGCAGATAAAAGAATGAAAAAGAGATCAGTACTGAAAAGGAATTAAAAAGACAAGGGAAAGAATAAAAAAAAAAATAGAGAAAAAAAGAAAGAATGAAAAAGATCACAGAAGTAGGAACGAAAACAGATAAGAAGAAGGAATGATAACTCAGAAGCAAGAATGAAAAAAAAAAAGAGAGTGAATTAAAAAGTGAATGAGAGGGTTTAAAAAAGCAGACGGTGATTGAAAAAGAAAGTAAAAGCTCTAAGGAAAGCCCAATTGTCGATGAACATTCAAAGAATATTTTTAAAAAGAAATGAGACATAAAGAAAGGATGAAACATTATTTTCTTCATCTCTACTCGATAGAGAGAAGGAGAGAGTGAAAGAAATTTAAACCACACTAACATTATTGAGTCAGAAAGAGAGTGATCGAACTAGTTGAGGCCGGCAGACAACAATATTTGTTCTAAGAGCTTCGAGGGATTCTGAGTGGATAGAGTAAAGGAACGATGTAGGGGTGAAAAAAAGAGAAAGAGAGGAATCTTGTCAGGCGACTGAGCGGTGGGCCATGTGACCTAATACACACGTGACTACCGACATCCGTTACCGTTTTAAGCAGACACGTGTTTCCCGGCGAGCTCGTTCTACCCACCAGCCGGTTTTCATTTCAAGTCCTCTCTACGCTTATTGTCTTGTTTTAATTTGGGTGAATCTTCAGTCTTCTCTTTAAACGCATAATTTCAAAGAGGATATACTAACTGCTTTCTTTTTTTTTTCTAAGTCGAAAAAAAAAAGGACGGAGTAGCGAAGGAAAGGAACGTATACAAAATAAAAGCAATGTCACAATCTCTCAGATTTCAGAAGAAAAAAAAGTCGTAACTAAAATATCTGTTTGTGTTGGATTCAAAACCAAATTATCTTTTTTTTTCATTTTTAAGGGGTGGGTCCTATTTTTAATTTCTTTCACTTGATAGCTTTTCATTCTTTTCAGAACAAATATTTTAAAACAATTTTTAAAATACGCACATTTTCCAAAAAGAAAGCGATTCAGTTTTTCTTTTTTTTTTCTCCACATATTTTAATTTATATTATTATTTTAAGCAATGGTCGACGAACACAAAACAATGGAGACGCATTTTCACGTGGAAGAACCCAACCTATTGTAAATTTTCTTTCAGATAAAGAAAAAGAAGCTTTTTCAATTTTCATTGATTGAAGAACAGTTTTAATTTTTAATTAAAAAATAATCTTTTTAAATGTCTGTTTTATTGTTTTGTAAATATTTTAAAATTTAACCTAAAGACTTTTTTTAAAAAGGAATAAGATAAGATTTTGAGAAATTTTCATATTACTCTTGACGAGTCGTTCAGTTTAAAACACGGAAATTATTTTATCTTAATTATGAAATTATCAATTAAAAAAACTTCACTCTTCAGCACACCACTAAATCGTACCCAAAATTAATCAATTCACTTTAAAAAGGGATAGACAAAAAAGAAAAGATGATTCGTTCTTGTTGGAAATACATAATCCTTCCGAAAAATGGCATGTCCATTCAGAACGATGGCGATCATGGCTCTCCATAGATACCTTTTCTTTATTACCTGTGAATTACCATAACTTTTTGCGAAAAATGGTGGAGTTCGTTAACGTTGTCTTCACGGTGTTGAATTCAGTTTTCTTTCTCTTAGATAGGTTACCATAAAGCCAGTACAGTCTTTTTTTTTTTTTTTTTTACAGCCATGATATTATTAAGAAAGACCAAATATTTTTTTAATTATTAAATTATAATTTAAAAAAAAATCCTTTTAAGAATATTCGAAATTCTGATCAAAAATCTTGTTTGTCTTGTGTCAGCGGGAGGGGAAACCAATGATTAATAAAATAAATTTTAGCGTCTATTTTTTTTTTTTTTTTTTTTTTTGTTGGTGAAAAAGACATTCATTTGGAAATTCTTGTAAAAATCAAATAATTGTCGGATTTTTAATGAAACTTTCACAAATAAATGAAATTATTTTAGAAATGTTACCTGAGAGTATCTTGGTAAAAAAACAATTTTTTTTATGTCTGTTATCTTCCACTTACAAAATTTTGAGAAATTAATTTTTGTACAACTTATGTTTAAGCAGAACTACTTGGGGAATTTAAATCATCAATTTTTTTTATAAAACTGGGCCCCCAGTTACCAAAATCTGATTTGAATTGTAAAATTAAAAAAAAAATCGAATAAACCGAAGACATTAATTATTGGAAAAGCGTTTTTTTCTTTTATGGGCACAATTGTCTTAAGAAAATCAATTTTATTAATGAATAGTGAATTTTAAAAATTGTTTTAACTTTTTTTAATTTTTTAAAATTTTAATTATAATTTTTTAAAGTTTGAAACCTTTTAAATTTCTTTATTAATTTATCCCAGTTTGGTTTGGTTTCTTTTACGGTATACCAACCTAAATGGGATATTTAATACCGACAAGATTTTTATTGCTGGTAATATTTTTTTCCAAAAATGTATAGCTGGTAATATTTTTCTTTTTCAAAAATGTATTGCTGGTAATATTTTTCTTTTTCAAAAATGTATTGCTGGTAATAATTTTTCCAGAAAAGTATTGCTGGAATTAAAACCTATTTTTACACTTTTATAGTGTCTTGATCTCAGTTTGGGGTTAACTATTTGCCCATAGCTGGAACCCTAACAGGAGCTACCACCCCGTGTCGGGGTGCACCTGGGAACATCAGCAATTAAGAGGTGGTTCCACGCTCCTCAAAACCTCCTGATGAAAGGCCTTGCTGTCGGATGTAGTTTAGCGTCTTACTCAGGACAGTGAGGTGATATTGTTATTAAGTAAAATCAATATTTACTAATCATAAACGGAAAAAGCTTACTACAATTCTGCGACCCCCAATATTTGTAAAAGTATTGTGAATTGTTTTGTGTGTGTATAAACATGCAAGTTTTTTTTGTAAATACGGACCTTGTAATACACAGCATTATCAGAAAATAAGAGTGATAACTCTAGCAAATTTAAAGCCAAAGTACCTAAAATTCAATAAAACATTAGATCACGAAGAACATTTTTCTAAATCTTTAAGATTACTGGGTAGTTAAAAATTATATAAAAAGGCGCTTCATGTTATAAGTAATTTTTGCAGATATATCCACCATAGAAAAAAATTAGATAAAATTCCGTCTGTCAGTCAAGCTGCCAACCTGTCAAAATCTTAAACAGCTGTAATCGAAGTCAAACAGTTCGATCAGTGTGTCATCAAAGTGGGCGGATCTAGAAGTGTTACACTCCTCAAGATAACATCCCCCCCTTCCGTGCATTCCCTCCAACAAGATCGATTGTGGGCAACATAACGTACCAGAAGGCTCTCGGGATACACCCACCGGTGCCAACAGTCTTCCTTCCAAATCCAGGGAACTTAGCCGAGCAAGCAACAACAAACGCATCAGAAGACGCAGCACCCTCCCATACCTACATCAGACCCACCAGTGAACCCATCAACAGTCAGCACACCAATATCCAAGGGCAATGATAAGAATTTGCCTGCACCCAGCAGCAACCTGAGTACCAGCGAAATTCGCATTCCAGCATCTACACCCAACCAAGCCATGTCGAAGACCAGACTATCTAGCCGGCGTAGGCATCGGGCTATGATATGTAACAACACTAAACAGATATCCACAACAGCCTTTTACGCCAGTTGAACACATTCAATTTAAAGGGCTTGGGGAAGATATATGATAACACAATCATGTTGCGGGATACTAGTATGTTTGGGTATAAATAAGTCACCATTATATTGCCGGTATCACCTCTTTGATTGTTCTGTCGAGACCGGAAGAAATGAAAATATGAAGGTGCCAAGTAAAGAGAATACGGTAGATGTTGCAGTGTTTCCTATTTCAATTCTTTAAGTTTCTACAAGGTCTGTTTTTCAACATAAGGTCTTGCGTTGTCGTGGTAGAAAACGATACATTTTAGATACGCCAAAATCGACATTTTTCTAGAATAGCCATATTGAAATTAGTGAGTTGGTCGTAATATTCTTTGCAGTTATTGTTTCGCCAAAGTTCAAAGACTTTTAGCGAGGTACCGAAATAACAGGCTGTACTGGCCTTAATCCCACCAAACAGACAGCAACACCTTTATTGGGCGCAAGCCTGCCTTAGTCACGGGTTATAGACATTGTGTATTAAATATTTATGGGCTCCTGGAGCATTTATCCCGCAAACTAATATTAGCGGACTCATGTGACTCCGGGTAAATATAAGCACACAAAACAAATGAATATAAAACAAACAATAATACATTAACAAAAGGAACGACATGTGTACAAAATTGAAATTAAATGAAAAGACATTGAAACTAATTACGAGAATGTGTTTGCGTGTGACAGACACGTGTGTGTATGTTCGTGTGTGACAGAGTTCAAAAGTCAACAGGGGACCAAGGAAGCAAACGCAACCCGTCGGCAGCGGTCTTATTCTACGTTCGACTACATCTGGAGGCACGAGATAAAAAGAGAAAGAGGGAGAATGTAATTGTCTTTTTATAGACCTCAAGAGCGCCCTCTAACGCGCTTTTGTCAAAGCCAACTGGGCTAACCCACAATCAGTCCACCCCCCTGCAGGAAGAGACTGTATTAAGAGGCGGGACATTGGTAGGACACCAGTATACATTTTATTTGCAATAAAATATCTGCCGTCATTTTGAATAAACATCATTTATAAAAACCGAACAGGCTCGTATTTATCAGATCAATGCAAAATTTCTTGTCCAACTGTCATTGTTAAGATAAAACGACCACAACTTGACACTGGCGCTTGTTTTGGTGCCGATTTCTGGTGTGTTCGAGATCGAAATCTTGCATCGTTCAGTTGCGAGTCAGACTTTGTTGAATGCTGACATTTTGCTTTCAAATGAATGACTTAAAGATGGAGGATAAAACGTTGCACTTTGTCATATTATGCTCTATGAATTTCAGAAAGGAGTAAGCATCAGAACTTCGACAAAAAGACATTCAGATTCTTTATTTGGATCGTGTCCCAACTCTTTAAACGGTAAAAAAAAATGGTTTGGTAGAGTTCGTCAGGGTGATTTTAACTCAAACGATCAACCACCCTCCAAGCGACCTTCCGGCATAGAGGAAGACGTTCTGTTTACGATCGGGGAGAATAAACCGAAGATTTCGATGAAAGAGATTGCTAAGAAGGCCGGAGCGTACAACGGCCGAAACGTTGTAACAAATATGGCGACAAAGATGAGGACAATAGTCCGAATAATGTAAATAGTGTACATAATACCTCACCTGAGAAATATAGACAGCTACAGATTGCTAAGAGTTTGAAAAGACTTGGGTTCGTTTCCAAACTCTTCACATGGGTGCCACATTTTCTGATGGAACAGAACAAAGATCGGTCATGTTTCTGTGTTGATTTCTTTGCTGTTACGTCACGATAGGACACGTTCTTGGACAGAATTGTCACAGACAATGAAAAATGGATTGTTTATGATAAAGTTCGTCGCAAACAGATTTGGAAAGAAGCTTGTGAATGTGCACAACCCTTGGATAAGGCAGGCTTGCGCCCCAAAAAAGTGTTGCTGTTTGTTTGTTGGGATTAAGGTCAGTACAGCCTGTTATTTCGGTACCTCGCTAAAAGGCTTTGAACTTTGGCGAAACAATAACTGCAAATAAGTATTACGACCAACTCGCTAATTTCAATGTGACTTAAGTTTATGCAAATTATTAATATCGTTCCTTAACTTTTGTCCAGTAGCTTATTTCCTTTGTTCCATTTAATCTTCATTTAAAAAAAAACTATTATATAAATTTTTGTAACTTTGTATAATATTTATGCATTACACCCTAATCTTTATTCGGTAAAAATTTCATTGCTAATCATGCATTACTTTTTAAGTAAAACACATATTTATGTCTTTGTTGTTTCCGTTCCTTATATTATGGCGGCTACTGTATATATTGTTATTTTTATTTGAAGTAACAATAGAGAAGGAATTATATGTGTTTCCTATAATTATTAAACCAAGTATTTTCCTGATAATAGGGCTTTAAAGAAATAAAAAAATACATCTCTTTCGATGGATTTGACATTGGATGTAAATTGCTTCGTTTTAACTTTTTTGATACTTTCATTTTCAGTAAAGGATCGTCAAAACTGTTAATCGACCAATAATCAATGCAGCCACAGCGAAAGCATGCTTGTATATGTGGACTGTACGCCATTCAGTTAACTGCTTACATATAACAAATCAACACGCGCATGCGTGCCTCAGCATATGCGACCGCAATCTTGTTCGGCGGCTTCTGTCTCGTTAAAATTCAAAAGATCCATTATTAAATCGACAAACACGCGATAATATACCTTTTCGTCGTTTCTGTTTTCCTTGTTTTTTGTTGTTTTTTTACGCAATCATTTTTAAGCTATTAGATTGAAGCAGTTAACTTCTTACGACTTTTTGCAATGATTGAATCTTTCCTCCATCTATCATGGTTTAAGGGCAAATATATTTTCATTTCTTTAATAGATTGCTCGATTCCTTATACAAAACCCAAACTCTACCGATGATTGAAAAAACAAAAACAAAAAACAACCCCCCCCCCCAAAAAAACAACAAAATAACAAACACACAAAACAACAACAAACAAAAAGAAGCAAGTAAAAAAAACAAACAAACATCAGTTATAAGCCTCACTTTGTTAGGGTGGAAAAAGTTGTAACGTTGACTTGTTGGTAGAAACAAACTTTATAGAAAAAAAAGTGGGTAACGCTTAGCCTATGTGCCCGCAAAAAACGGTGTGTCAAAATGATGGTTATTCCCTTGACACCGCTATTACTGTATACATTTTTCACTCGCGCGGCAATGTTTATTTACAAGATTATAAAAATATGTGAGCCGAGTAAAATGCGATATTTATTATTTACGATTTTATAATGAATTAAGTTTGAAAATAAGTCTTTTTATTCCAAAATTTATAAAATATTCCAAAATTATAAAAATATATAAACCATCACTCCGAGCATCGATTCCAGTCAATATAACTAACTGTTTGAAATACACCAGAGTATTTTGCTAACTGGAAATAGTAAATTTAATCATTTAGCTTTCAATTAAAGCTAAAATGAAAACCTCAAGACAGATTTTTCATTTATAGAAATTTATTTTAATCCGTAGGTATCACGATTTAGTGGAGATACCTATATAAGTGTCTTAAATAATATTCTTTAATATAGTAAATATCAATAAAATTGAGTATTTTGTATATAAATAAATTTTAATTTATTAAAAACATATTACTATAGACCAATGGTCCTAAGATGGGTATTCCATACGCCAATGTCATTAGACGAGTATTCCTTAGACAAATAAGCTTAGACAGGTTTCCCGTAGATCAATATTCTTTAGTTCAATGTTCCTTAGACCTATATTCTTTAGACTAGTGGCCACAAACGTTTTTGAATTGTCGCCCCCTTTCATACCAAAACACAACCCTAACGACCACCCCATTAATAGTCAACAATTGATTGGATTTTCTTGGTGCTAGTATTGCATGTCAAATGAGTATCTCAGTAATTTTCATAATAATTGTTATGTAAATGGATATAATATATAGGATATAGTATTTCGACAAATCTTCGACACCATGTTTATTGAGATAAGAAGGTAGTTGAAGTAAAATTGACGTTTTTCATCATCTAATCTTAGCAAAGTTGATAGAAACGTTGTTGTGAATAGCATTTTTTAATACGCACGGGCATACATGTAGTTAATGTGAAGGATGAATTTAGTGTTTAGTCAAGAGTTCTTCAACATTGGGCTTCATGTCGGTAAGGCGAAGTCGCAGATATTCTCTCTGCATAATATCTAGGCGATTTCTCGACTTGTTGAGAATCTAGGACACCATACTGAAACCTCTTTTAACGAAATACGAGGTTGGGAAGGGAATAAAAACAACTTGGCCTTTTCCCACAATGCATGAAATTTTTCTGAAACTGCAGCCGGAACTTTTGGTAAGCGTGCCGTTTAAAAACAGGTTTCATTTCAAAATCATTTCGCAAGTCAATAAGTCCTCTCTCAATGGACCCGTCCATGTTGATATCTGTGATCTTAAAAGGATCCAAGATGGGATTTCCAGATCTGACAAATCCTGAAAACCTAGTTGTATGTCGGCTTCAACGTTCTCGAGATGCTCTGTAAAAAGGAGAAGCGTATCATCAGATGGGCATTTTCCCAGTTCTTTAAGGCTTGGAAACTGACAGAAGTCTTTGTGCCCAATATTTCGCTGGAAAAAGAGCAGTTTCGCGATGAAACCAGAGATGAAGTACTTGGATTTGATGAGGTTGGTTTCATCACCTTGTAGTTGGAGGTTCAGGTTGTTGAACTTTGCAAGAATGTCAGCCAAGTAGGCAACGTGGGGCTGCTAGCGACGAATCCACTGACTGTAAGAATTTAACGACAGAGGTAAAGAGCAAGAAAAGGTGAACAAGGCAGTTTCCTTTAGCAAGCTATCACACCTCTGTGTGTAGTTGGAGCTCAAATTCTTCGCCGATTTCAGAACACAACTGTGTAAAAAGTCACGAATTCAACGGGTGAGCTTTGATTTTCACAGTTGCAGTCACGGTGGTTAGAGAAGCGTTTAAACGTGTAGTGATGTTTTTGGTGATAAAATGTTGTCGAAGGACGATGCAGCGAATGGTCATAACCTTCCGGGCGGCTTAATTGTGAAATACGATAAAACATCGGTACCGCCCAACCACAGACGCAGCAACATCTCTTGCACACGCAAGAGTGTTTTTCATTGGCATTTCTGTTTAAAAAATTCCTTCTTAGTGCGAAATGCAGTGTACTTTAATATGTTTCCATCGCGCGGTAAAACAGCAGTTCTTACTATAGTTTCCCACCATGAATGAATCGTACATAAGCCAAGAGCAGAAAATCGCTGTTGGGTAAAGTTGATCGCAAATTAAACTCCGTGTTTCGCAAAATCTTGCAAAGATTTTTTTTAGTATCGTCAAAGCAAACCTGTACAATATTATTGCTCAAAGAGATAGCTTTCAAAACTGGTTCAGGATTTTTCTTCAGAATAGTTGTCATAACTTCACGAATGACTGGATCAATCAAAGTTTCCCCAATCGTATGGGCTTTCCCTGCCTTGGCAATAAGGAGAGCAATATTGTAAGAAGCGTGTAGGCTATCATGATTGTTATGTGCTGAAGCGGCAAACATGTCATATAAAGTTTTGTCACGCAAATCTTTAAAATAGCCCACATCTTTATCGGTTTTATTGGGATGCAACTTGAAATGTTCGCTCAGTCTTGGAGGCTCCATGGATTCATTTAAGAATGTCTCCTCACATATCAGGCAAAACGGAAATTGCTTGAAGTGAAGTGATGGATTAAACCATATTTAAAATATTCAACATTACATTGCCGACATTTCTCCTTTGCTCCCGCGTCTGCCATTGTCGAGGTCTACAAAAATAGAGAAGCTTAAGAACTGACTCTTGCAAGAGGGAGGCAGAAACGGTGAGACGTAGAACAGAAGGTTTGAGCGCAGACGCTTTGAATATCTACTCTTCTCACAGCAATCTTTCCCCGGCTCCTGAATCTGGACTTATATTAAAGTGTAAAGAAGTGGAGAAGAATAAGAAAGAAATTTTGATGCTGGTATAGCATGATATCTACCGAGGCATTTGCAACCTACTGTAAATGACGATGCACTCATTATTGCTGGAAAATGCCCAGGCAAAACGATGACCTGTTTACTGTTTGGTGCTACTATAGTATGATATCTACCGAGGCATTTGCAACCTAGTGTAAATGACGATGCACTCATTATTGCTGGAAAATGCCCAGGCAAAACGATGACCTGTTTAATGTTTGGTGCTACTATAGTATGATATCTACCGAGGCATTTGCAACCTACCGTAAATGTCGATGCACCCATTATTGCTACAAAATGTCCAGGAAAAACGATGACCTATTTACTGTTTGGTGCTACTATAGTATGATATCTACCGAGGCATTTGCAACCTACTGTAAATGACGATGCACTCATTATTGCTACAAAATGCCCAGGAAAAACGATGACCGGTTTACTGTTTGGTGCTACTATAGTATGATATCTACCGAGGCATTGGCAACCTACTATAAATGACGATGCACTCATTACTGCTGGAAAATGCCCAGGAAAAACGATGACCTGTTTACTGTTTGGTGCTACTATAGTATGATATCTACCGAGGCATTTGCAACCTACTGTAAATGACGATGCACTCATTACTGCTGAAAAATGCCCAGGCAAAACGATGACCTGTTTAATGTTCGGTGCTACTATAGTATGATATCTACCGAGGCATTTGCAACCTACCGTAAATGACGATGCACCCATTATTGCTACAAAATGCCCAGGAAAAACGATGACCTGTTTACTGTTTGGTGCTACTATAGTATGATATCTACCGAGGCATTTGCAACCTACTATAAATGACGATGCACTCATTACTGCTGGAAAATGCCCAGGAAAAACGATGACCTGTTTACTGTTTGGTGCTACTATAGTATGATATCTACCGAGGCATTTGCAACCTACTGTAAATGACGATGCGCTCATTATTGCTGGAAAATGCCCAGGCAAAACGATGACCTGTTTACTGTTTGGTGCTAATATAGTATGATATCTACCGAGGCATTTGCAACCTACTGTAAATGACGATGCACTCATTACTGCTGAAAAATGCCCAGGAAAAACGATGACCTGTTTACTGTTTGGTGCTACTATAGTATGATATCTACCGAGGCATTTGCAACCTACCGTAAAAGACGATGCACCCATTATTGCTACAAAATGCCCAGGAAAAACGATGACCTGTTTACTGTTTGGTGCTACTATAGTATGATATCTACCGAGGCATTTGCAACCTACTGTAAATGACGATGCACTCATTATTGCTGGAAAATGCCCAGGCAAAACGATGACCTGTTTACTGTTTGGTGCTACTATAGTATGATATCTACCGAGGTATCTGCAACCTACTGTAAATGACGATGCAATCATTACTGCTGGAAAATGCCCAGGAAAAACGATGACCTGTTTACTGTTTCGTGCTACTATAGTATGATATCTACCGAGGCATTTGCAACCTACCGTAAATGACGATGCACCCATTATTGCTACAAAATGCCCAGGAAAAACGATGACCTGTTTACTGTTTGGTGCTACTATAGTATGATATCTACCGAGGCATTTGCAACCTACTGTAAATGACGATGCACTTATTATCGCTGGAAAATGCCCAGGAAAAACGATGACCTGTTTACTGTTTCGTGCTGCTATAGTATGATATCTACCAAGGAATTTGCAACCTACTGTAAATGACGACGCACTCATTATTGCTAGAAAATGCCCATGCAAAACGATGACCTGTTTAGTTTGGTGCTACTATAGTGTGATATCTACCAAGGCATTTGCAACCTACTGTAAATGACGATGCACTCATCATCGCTGGAAAATGCCCAGGAAAAACGATGACCTGTTTACTGTTTCGTGCTGCTATAGTATGATATCTACCAAGGAATTTGCAACCTACTGTAAATGACGATGCACTCATTACTGCTGGAAAATGCCCAGGAAAAACGATGACCTGTTTACTGTTTGGTGCTACTATAGTATGATATCTAGCGAGGAATTTGCAACCTACTGTAAATGACGATGCCCTCATTATTGTTGGAAAATGCCCAGGAAAAACGATGAACTGTTTACTGTTTGGTGCTACTATAGTATGATATCCACCAAGGAATTTGCAACCTACTGTAAATGACGATGCACTCATCATCGCTGGAAAATGCCCAGGAAAAACGATGACCTGTTTACTGTTTCGTGCTGCTATAGTATGATATCTACCAAGGAATTTGCAACCTACTGTAAATGACGATGCACTCATTATTGCTAGAAAATGCCCAGGCAAAACGATGACCTGTTTACTGTTTGGTGCTACTATAGTATGATATCTACCAAGGCATTTGCAACCTACTGTAAATGACGATGCACACATTATTGCTGGAAAATGCCCAGGAAAAACGATGACCTGTTTACTGTTTGGTGCTACTATAGTATGATATCTACCGAGGCATTTGCAACCTACTGTAAATGACGATGCACTCATTATTGCCGGAAAATGCCCAGGAAAAACGATGACCTGTTTACTGTTTGGTGCTACTCTAGTATGATATCTACCGAGGCATTTGCAACCTACTGTAAATGACGATGCACTCATTATTGCTGGAAAATGCCCAGGAAAAATGATGACCTGTTTACTGTTTGGTGCTACTCTAGTATGATATCTACCGTGGCATTTGCAACCTACTGTAAATGACGATGCACTCATTATTGCTGGAAAATGCCCAGGAAAAATGATGACCTGTTTACTGTTTGGTGCTACTATAGTATGATATCTACCGAGGCATTTGCAACCTACCGTAAATGACGATGCACTTATTATTGCTGGAAAATGCCCAGGAAAAACGATGACCTGTTTACTGTTTGGTGCTACTATAGTATGATATCTACCGTGGCATTTGCAACCTACTGTAAATGACGATGCACTTATTATTGCTGGAAAATGCCCAGGAAAAACGATGACCTGTTTACTGTTTGGTGCTACTATAGTATGATATCTACCGAGGCATTTGCAACCTACCGTAAATGACGATGCACCCATTATTGCTACAAAATGCCCAGGAAAAACGATGACTGGTTTACTGTTTGGTGCTACTATAGTATGATATCTACCGAGGCATTTGCAACCTACCGTAAATGACGATGCACCCATTATTGCTACAAAATGCCCAGGAAAAACGATGACCGGTTTACTGTTTGGTGCTACTATAGTATGATATCTACCGAGGCATTTGCAATTTACCGTAAATGACGATGCACCCATTATTGCTACAAAATGCCCAGGAAAAACGATGACCGGTTTACTGTTTGGTGCTACTATAGTATGATATCTACCGAGGCATTTGCAACCTACTGTAAATGACGATGCACCCATTATTGCTGGAAAATGCCCAGGAAAAACGATGACCTGTTTACTGTTTGGTGCTACTATAGTATGATATCTACCGAGGCATTTGCAACCTACTGTAAATGACGATGCACTCATTATTGCTGGAAAATGCCCAGGAAAAATGATGACCTGTTTACTGTTTGGTGCTACTATAGTATGATATCTACCGTGGCATTTGCAACCTACTGTAAATGACGATGCACTTATTATTGCTGGAAAATGCCCAGGAAAAACGATGACCTGTTTACTGTTTGGTGCTACTATAGTATGATATCTACCGAGGCATTTGCAACCTACCGTAAATGACGATGCACCCATTATTGCTACAAAATGCCCAGGAAAAACGATGACTGGTTTACTGTTTGGTGCTACTATAGTATGATATCTACCGAGGCATTTGCAACCTACCGTAAATGACGATGCACCCATTATTGCTACAAAATGCCCAGGAAAAACGATGACCGGTTTACTGTTTGGTGCTACTATAGTATGATATCTACCGAGGCATTTGCAATTTACCGTAAATGACGATGCACCCATTATTGCTACAAAATGCCCAGGAAAAACGATGACCGGTTTACTGTTTGGTGCTACTATAGTATGATATCTACCGAGGCATTTGCAACCTACTGTAAATGACGATGCACCCATTATTGCTGGAAAATGCCCAGGAAAAACGATGACCTGTTTACTGTTTGGTGCTACTATAGTATGATATCTACCGAGGCATTTGCAACCTACTGTAAATGACGATGCACTCATTATTGCTGGAAAATGCCCAGGAAAAATGATGACCTGTTTACTGTTTGGTGCTACTATAGTATGATATCTACCGTGGCATTTGCAACATACTGTAAATGACGATGCACTTATTATTGCTGGAAAATGCACAGGAAAAATGATGACCTGTTTACTGTTTGGTGCTACTCTAGTATGATATCTACCGTGGCATTTGCAACCTACTGTAAATGACGATGCACTTATTATTGCTGGAAAATGCCCAGGAAAAACGATGACCTGTTTACTGTTTGGTGCTACTATAGTATGATATCTACCGAGGCATTTGCAACCTACTGTAAATGACGATGCACTCATTATTGCTGGAAAATGCCCAGGAAAAACGATGACCTGTTTACTGTTTGGTGCTACTATAGTATGATATCTACCGAGGCATTTGCAACCTACCGTAAATGACGATGCACCCATTATTGCTACAAAATGCCCAGGAAAAACGATGACCGGTTTACTGTTTGGTGCTACTATAGTATGATATCTACCGAGGCATTTGCAACCTACTGTAAATGACGATGCACCCATTATTGCTGGAAAATGCCCAGGAAAAACGATGACCTGTTTACTGTTTGGTGCTACTATAGTATGATATCTACCGAGGCATTTGCAACCTACTGTAAATGACGATGCACTCATTATTGCTGGAAAATGCCCAGGAAAAATGATGACCTGTTTACTGTTTGGTGCTACTATAGTATGATATCTACCGTGGCATTTGCAACCTACTGTAAATGACGATGCACTTATTATTGCTGGAAAATGCCCAGGAAAAACGATGACCTGTTTACTGTTTGGTGCTACTCTAGTATGATATCTACCGTGGCATTTGCAACCTACTGTAAATGACGATGCACTTATTATTGCTGGAAAATGCACAGGAAAAATGATGACCTGTTTACTGTTTGGTGCTACTCTAGTATGATATCTACCGTGGCATTTGCAACCTACTGTAAATGACGATGCACTTATTATTGCTGGAAAATGCCCAGGAAAAACGATGACCTGTTTACTGTTTGGTGCTACTATAGTATGATATCTACCGAGGCATTTGCAACCTACTGTAAATGACGATGCACTCATTATTGCTGGAAAATGCCCAGGAAAACCGATGACCTGTTTACTGTTTGGTGCTACTCTAGTATGATATCTACCGAGGCATTTGCAACCTACTGTAAATGACGATGCACTGATTATTGCTACAAAATGCCCAGGAAAAACGATGACCGGTTTACTGTTTGCTGCTACTATAGTATGATATCTACCGAGGCATTTGCAACCTACTGTAAATGACGATGCACCCATTATTGCTGGAAAATGCCCGGGAAAAACGATGACCTGTTTACTGTTTGGTGCTACTATAGTATGATATCTACCGAGGCATTTGCAACCTACTGTAAATGACGATGCACTCATTATTGCTGGAAAATGCCCAGGAAAAACGATGACCTGTTTACTGTTTGGTGCTACTCTAGTATGATATCTACCGTGGCATTTGCAACCTACTGTAAATGACGATGCACTTATTGCTGCAAAATGCCCAGGAAAAACGATGACCTGTTTACTGTTTGGTGCTACTATAGTATGATATCTACCGAGGCATTTGCAACCTACCGTAAATGACGATGCACCCATTATTGCTACAAAATGCCCAGGAAAAACGATGACCGGTTTACTGTTTGGTGCTACTATATTATGATATCTACCGAGGCATTTGCAACCTACTGTAAATGACGATGCACTCATTATTGCTGGAAAATGCCCAGGAAAAATGATGACCTGTTTACTGTTTGGTGCTACTCTAGTATGATATCTACCGTGGCATTTGCAACCTACTGTAAATGACGATGCACTTATTATTGCTGCAAAATGACCAGGAAAAACGATGACCTGTTTACTGTTTGGTGCTACTATAGTATGATATCTACCGAGGCATTTGCAACCTACCGTAAATGACGATGCACCCATTATTGCTACAAAATGCCCAGGAAAAACGATGACCGGTTTACTGTTTGGTGCTACTATATTATGATATCTACCGAGGCATTTGCAACCTACTGTAAATGACGATGCACTCATTATTGCTGGAAAATGCCCAGGAAAAATGATGACCTGTTTACTGTTTGGTGCTACTCTAGTATGATATCTACCGTGGCATTTGCAACCTACTGTAAATGACGATGCACTTATTATTGCTGCAAAATGCCCAGGAAAAACGATGACCTGTTTACTGTTTGGTGCTACTATAGTATGATATCTACCGAGGCATTTGCAACCTACCGTAAATGACGATGCACCCATTATTGCTACAAAATGCCCAGGAAAAACGATGACCGGTTTACTGTTTGGTGCTACTATATTATGATATCTACCGAGGCATTTGCAACCTACTGTAAATGACGATGCACTCATTATTGCTGGAAAATGCCCAGGAAAAACGATGACCTGTTTACTGTTTCGTGCTACTATAGTATGATATCTACCGAGGCATTTGCAACCTACTGTAAATGACGATGCACTTATTATTGCTGGAAAATGCCCAGGAAAAACGATGACCTGTTTACTGTTTGGTGCTACTATAGTATGATATCTACCGAGGCATTTGCAACCTACCGTAAATGACGATGCACCCATTATTGCTACAAAATGCCCAGGAAAAACGATGACCGGTTTACTGTTTGGTGCTACTATAGTATGATATCTACCGAGGCATTTGCAACCTACTGTAAATGACGATGCACTCATTATTGCTGGAAAATGCCCAGGAAAAACGATGAGCTGTTTACTGTTTGGTGCTACTATAGTATGATATCTACCGAGGCATTTGCAACCTACTGTAAATGACGATGCACTCATTATTGCTGGAAAATGCCCAGGAAAAATGATGACCTGTTTACTGTTTGGTACTACTCTAGTATGATATCTACCGAGGCATTTGCAACCTACTGTAAATGACGATGCACTTATTATTGCTGGAAAATGCCCAGGAAAAATTATGACCTGTTTACTGTTTGGTACTACTCTAGTATGATATCTACCGAGGCATTTGCAACCTACTGTAAATGACGATGCACTTATTATTGCTGGAAAATGCCCAGGAAAAATGATGACCTGTTTACTGTTTGGTGCTACTATAGTATGATATCTACCAAGTAATTTGCAACCTACTGTAAATGACGATGCACTCATCATTGCTGGAAAATGCCCAGGAAAAACGATGACCTGTTTACTGTTTGGTGCTACTATAGTATGACAATGCACTGATTATTGCTGGAAAATGCTAAGGAAAACGATGATCTGTTTACTGTTTTTTTAAATGACTTCAAATCAGTTTACAAATATTAAAATCACTATTTGATGATTTTTTAAATGCATAACCTGTTCACTCTTCTCTGTCTTTAACCCGAACACTAACTCCTACTCCTGACTCTAACATATTTCATACTTCCAACAGTTGGTAAATATCATACCATAGTAGAAAATGGACGCTAGATAATATACTATAGTAGTACCGAAATATTACTTGTTCGGTGAAACTGGAAAGACTGGAAAAAGGACTATGATGCTAACTCCCGGAAAATGCACAAACAGAGAGACGGAGAACACAGAACGTGCAGATGTACAGACATTCGCCGGATCAATGCAGAGAGGGACAGGAGCGTCGAATAAATGCGCGAATGACTAACCTGCCCGCCTAAGTCTGCCTCCTAGCACCTTCATCGATTGATCCTATGCGATTACCCATAGACGACGGGCGTCAAACTGAGTTTGGTGTTTTTATGCACCCGCACGTCTGCACCCGGTTGGGCATTAGTCATTTTACGCACGCCATTTTTCAAGTTCCAGTGAGCCGGTTGCACATGACGTTGCCGCTGTTAATTTCAATATCCAGAAATAGGATTTCACTGACGCTTGTACTTCCAAGAGTCAGTGAGCATCAGACCATCTTGGTTGCAATTGATGCAAGAATAAACACACTTCAAGTATTGCGACATAATGTGCTAGCGTTGGAATTATTACCGGCCATTATACTCAAAGGACATTTGAGTAAAATCTCATGGTAAGTATGTTTTATCTAGATCCTTTTTTCAAATTATTCTGCATATCTATGTCATTTTGTCATTCTCATTATGGAGACCTCATCAAGGGAATTAAGGCATAAACGTGTTCATTTTTTGTTAGCCTTTCGTAACTTGCCTTTCCACACTTTTTTCTCAAGAAAATCCATGAAGCTTCATTACCCCCACCAGCCATCCACCGCCCTCTAACCTTTCAGCACCCCTTTGGAAATTTTCCTCACTCCAAGAGAGCGGTACCGTCCAATTTTGGAACCAATGCTTTAGACGAATATTCCTAAATCACGTTTTGCGAAGTCATATTCAACTAAAAGACAAAGCGTTCTTTTAAAATAATAACAATTAACTTATTTTCTTATTATTATATTATTTGCTGACTTCATCGCCCCTTTTCCTGTATGAGAGATCTTCGTACTTGATAATCGCAAGTAAGATTACTGAAGCTTAAACAGCAGGACTTGGTTACCTATTTTCAATTACATTGGTGAACCCAAACTTGAAGATCATTATACACAGATGTTTATAATTTTTGAGCTTTTTTTAAAAACTGGAAATAATGTTATTGTGAGGACACAAACTGACTCATCTCGATGTTCAGGCTTGTTTTCAGTCTGAATAACTTTCTGACCCTACGAATATGTGACAACAACAACAACCTTTGATAAATATCACTCGTGGTATCGCTTTCTATCATCGTTATTTAAGGCTTTATACTCACTAATCATGAAATGGAATTTTCGCTTCCACTCTTTATCACCAATTAAATAGTATCGGGGTCCTTTGTACTTCAAAGCGCTATATACGAAGCCCGTATTATTATTTCTCTTCTAACTGCAGAGTTGATCAATTATTATTGTTTCGAGGCCAAACCACTCCAGCCACCATCACCCACCACATCCACCAAATAGCTCTAGTTCAAAGGAACACGGCTTGCTACTGGCAAGTCGTGTTCTGTCAAGTGAAACAGATTGATGAAAGAATAATCATTTCCACCCTCCCCGAGGAGGAGGAGATATTTTTGAAATAGACTATCGTGACATACGTCTTAGTAAGTCAGTTTTACGTTCAGTGTTGATTGGCTCCAGTCAAGGTTAACAATAAGTGCAGCAACCTTTACTATCATTATTGCCGATGGCAAAATTCGTTTACATTAAGTACTCATTCGTTTGCACTTAGCGAGGAGCATCTTTTTCGAATCTCGTGGGCTGGGGTTACAGAACCACAAAGAAAGACCTGTACCAAATGACAGAAAACGAAACCTCACTTGAGGACTTTCAAGAGCAGCAACAACTAAAATGGATTGAAGATGCAACTCGGAGAAAGAATAATGACACTACTTCAAACAAAAGACAAAGAAAGAAACCTCCATCAATACTGGCCAGAGCAATAACAATAAGTAGCTTGACAGAAACGTGACACCTAAGGTTTAAAATGAATTTTAAAAAAGGAAAAAAAATCTTTCTTGAAGCTTTTACTTTAATTTTAATTTCAAACTAATAGATTAAATATAATATTTCAAATAAACAAAATACTTTGCTGTATTTCAAAACTAATTTAAATTGACTGGAAGGAGTGTTCATTTTGAAATTGCTAAACATCGCTGATTTTAGCGCCATTTTTAGCCATCTTTCATCACAATGCAATTATCTTTAAATCTTTCAAAAATAAAATATACTTTTTTGAAACTTTATTCCAGGAATATTAGCTGATTTAATGTTTAATTAATCTGATTTGAAACAAATATTACTTTTAGTTTAAAATATTACAGAAATACATTTTTTAACACGACGGTAGATTATTTATATTGATTGCTTTTTAACAGCTCTGTGACAGCTCGATGGCAGATAGGTTTTTATCTAATGTCGTTCCACGGGGGTTTTAACCGTAAACAAACTAATCGAGGAATATAACGCGAGCGCCTTTTAAGTACTCGATAATATTAAAAATTTAGGAACATATTTTCCATAATCTAATGTTTTATTGAATTCTAAAGAATTTTAGCTCTAGTCTAAATTTACTATAATTATCACACTAATTTTCTGGTAATGTCGTGTATGGACATCCGTATTTACAAAAGCCGGCAGGTTTATACACACACAAACAAAATTTCAAAATTCTTTTTAAAATATTGAGGGTCGATGAATTGTAATAAACATTTCCATATATGATTGGTACATATAGTTTTTACTTAATAACAATATCACCTCAACATTGCATAGTAAGATTTAAAATTTTAGAAATTATTCTAATTATTTTATTTTAAAAGTCATTTGTAGCTCATTAAGTTAGAGTAATGAAACTCTTCTGCTTTCAGTATGTGAGTGAACATGGCTCTCCAAATCATCCTTTAATTTGTAACTTTTATCAATATGTGTCTTTTCAGCGTCCATCCCAGTCCCTTTTCTACCATCCATTTAAACTTTTTCTGCTACTCTTGCCTTCTGCGAGTGTAAAATTCTTCAAACCCAGTATCTCTCTATATTTCTGAGATGAGGTATTATGTACACTATTTACATTATTCGGTCTCCCTTTATCGCCATATTTATTACGTTTCGTTTGTTGTACGTTCCGGCCTTCTTCAGGTGGTTGGAATGTCGAGCTGAACCCTTTGGAGTAGACTGTTCTAGTTCCACGTGCCGTGTTTAATGGATATCAGTTATCTCTTGTTAATTCCCCTCTGAAAGTTCTCCACTGCCTTAACTGGGTATTGAACTCACAGTCTTTGGGTCCTGTCACTGGATCTAACCAACGCCTTTATCCACTGTGCTATGTGTCCCTGAGGACATCTGTGTATGAATTTCTGGTTATTATAAACCTAATGTCTTCAGCAACCATTTTTTACCAGTGCTCATATTGTAACTTTTGTTGTTATCGCAGAACATGTTTTTACCAGAGCTTATATTGCAGTCTTTGTTGTTATTATCGCTTTTCTCTGGCACTCCTTATTACTAGTTCCCATATTGTATTCATTTCTATGCTTGGTCGGCTCAGGAGATTTTTGTAGCCTAGCATATGTGCTGATTCCTTAAATTTACGAATTTTTCAAGGACACATTTAAGTTAAATATTTGTTCCAAAGTAAAAAGTGATATGGGAGTTAAATCGACTGTTATGTATGTATCTAGAGTTATAAAAAAATTTTCTTTTCCAAACACGGTCAGCACATTGTGAAAAACTCTCTCTAATTGTTCTGATAAGAAAACAACTCCAGAATTTCCTGGTGAGGGCCTCATATTCAACACGGAGGCCTACATCAAGTGTCTTGGGAAGGTAATGCTGCTGGAAGACCCAATGTCTAGCAACAGGACTCTGCACCATGTCACATAAGCAGGAGAACCCAGTCATGGTTGTCAGTCGATTTCTGCGATCACATCACCCCTTACATCTGACCACGTAACTCCCCAGACTGCAACACCTTGATTATTATGTTTGGGGCGCAGTTAAGCGAGAGACCAACAAAACCCCTTGTAACACCAAAGATGAAGGACTGAAGGCAAGGTTTATGGCAGCATTCACCAACTTAAACAAGGAGACCGTCCAGAAGAGTTGCAGAAGATTCCCAAGTCGGAGGCCGTGGTTGAAGCCAATGGCAATTTTATTGAATAAATTTACTCTTTATTATTTCAAGATATCTTTGTGTAATTTTGGTAAATATATCTGTTTAAATGAGTTGTCAGTGTTATTTTCATTTTTGTGTAATTCAAATGACAAATAAAGGTTGGTGATCTCATATAAATTTTTTAACTATATATATATATATATATATATATATATATATATATATATATATATATATATATATATATATATACGCACAATATTGAAAATAAAATATACCAACTTTTATGGAAGTATTTTTGCTTTAGGTTGTAAATTTATTACTTAATTTTACAAAAACCAAAAACAACTCAATCGAGTTAAAAAAAACACAAGGATGAGGCAAAATTTAATATCGAAATTAGATTTTTTTAAATTTCTGTAAAGTGACGTTTTGTGAAATATAAAGTATTTTCTATAATAAGAATTCATTTTGTGATGGATAAAATTAAATTAAATTGACAAAAAAAAAAGACGTGAAGGATTGTCGGCAAACCTTTCATTAGCTCAGTCGACATTATCTTGCACTAAAATGAGTGAAAGCAATTTGTTTGTGTTTATATATTATTTAAAATTTGCTATATTTATTTTATTTTAATCAACTTATCGCAACAAAGGCGGCAACGCCCCTAAGATGCAAATGGGCTACCGGAAGTGAAAGAGAATGAGAAGACTTTAAAAGGAACCGGAAACCAATTCCTAAACAAGAAACAAGGGATAAACCTCCACTGCTTTAAAAAAAAAACTGGGGACAAGTGTGAACCGGACAATAAGCAAACCTATCTTATTCGATATCGGTGACAGTATTTAGAGATATAAACAGTTTGATCATGAATCAACACACCATGATCACTTTCAAATTCACGCATCAATCTTCGGGTTATAATAATATCTCCACATTTCATCACATTGTACCGATCTACATCGCGCGCGCGCGCGCACACACACACTTACATACATACATACATACATACATACATACACAAATACAAATCACATACAACGCCAAGCATTCATTGGTTAATTAATCACCACTACGTTATTATAGACAATTTACAAATTGCAGCAATGCGACAATTTTGTAATCGCTCTATTTTCATGTAGTCAATTTTGTGCACTTTTGGGAGAAACGGATCACTGAAGTTTTCTTAAGTCTCCTCAAAACTCGTTCGCTGATTGGTCAATGAAAACCAATCAGATCGTCTGCACGTGAAGTATAACTTTTTCTCGCGCAGCAATCTGGAGCCTATAGTCACTTATATAAGCAAGAATTTTTCTTAGCTAATTAGTGAGATTTCAGCTGCCAAACGAATCCACGACAGTTGAAACCATGCGCCAACCTTCTCACTCACACACACCACTCACATGCTGAACATTCCTTATACACTCACATAATCTTTTCTTACACAGCAAAATCTTCTGAGAACAGTCATTATAAGAAACTCTCATAAACATTCTTCCAGTGAACTTTGAAATACTAAAATTACAGTTAAAGAGAGACAACTCTTGTTTTATTCAACCTCTATTTACTTAAATGCATGCTTTCTTTCACATCGTTGTTTGATATTGTACATCTTGTTAAATACATATTTTATGTGTAACGATGTCTTTTGCTTATCCTTTTCCACGTCAGTCTTATTTCCTAATATAAAGTTAAATTAATGTGGTGAAGTCCGCCACAACATAAAATATATATTTGCGTTCAACCAAACTATCCCAGCTCATCAAAGAAAACAACACCGCAACAGACACCTACCGAAATAAACTGGCAAACGAATGCCATTAACATCTTCGTTTTATTGTTTTCATTTTGTTTGTACCATTATTTTAAGAAGGTTTATTCATATAATCAACCATTTCCTTTCTTATGTTTTATAAATGAAGTAAGGAAATAGTAAAGTCATTTATTTTGAAACTTACGGTCACATCACGTTGAAACACTGGTTGCCGTACGACCATCGAAGTTAAGCAACGTTAAACCTGCTCAATAACTATATGGGTGACTGCTTGGGAATACCAGGTTCTTTAAGCTTGGATGTCCGGTGGTTTAATGGATTCAAGCTCGGAATTGTTAATCGGAGATCAGAGTTCCAATTCCCGTTGGGTTCATTATATTCACTTACGCGCAAATACCACTGGGAAAGGTATCAATCAACCTCTTCTTCCCCAGCTGTGGATTAATTAGTAAGACTTGTATCACTAAATCATCATTATGTAAAAACAATCTCATAATTTAAAAATATTTTCTGGCTTTAAATAAACTGAAAAGGGTTGAAAAGACACAGAAAACGAATCAATCATTTATTTTGAAATTCTTAAAATCTTCGATTGATTGATTCGTTTTCTACAGTTTTTCAACCCTTTGCAAGTTATTTAAAGCCAGAAAATACTTTTTGTTGTAATGGAATGTCCCACTCTCCCTATCGCGGACTGACTATATTAGTAGATATATATAGTAAGCACAGGATATACCTGGCGGACTTGCTCCGGGAATTACTAGCCTGCTAACCGATTTCCTGTTTTTCAGTGGTGTATTCTCTTTTACAATAAATCACTCTTTCTTTAAACTACGCCCGTGTTGCTGTTCCTCTCACTCGTAACCTTCTTTAAGGATACAACACTTTTGAATTTTAAGAATCATTTCTTTTTAGATAATAATGATTTAGTGATACAATTCTTACTAATTACCCCATAGCTAGAGGAGAAGTGGTGGATTCAAACATTTCCCAAGGGAATTTGCGCGCAAATGAATACAAAGAACCTAAATGCAATTGGAACTTGGCTATCCGATTAATAATTCCGAGACATTATCCATTACACCACCCTCACATCCAAGTTTACAGCGCCTGGGATTGGTCACCCATCTAAGTATTGACCAAGCTCGATGTTGCTTAACTTTGGTGATCGTACGGGAACGGATGTTTCAACGTGTTGTAGCCGTAAGACTTCCAACCGAATCTCGTTACAAATACTTATGGAAAACCTGAAAGAAGATGAACATAACTTTTTTTTCTTTTTAAAAGAAATACACTTTATTCCATTGTACTTCCATTTTTTATTTTGTCAATAAATATTCATAAGTAAAAATGGCTTGTGGCGTCTATTTGCAGTTTTATGTATTGTTATCAGTTTTTCATGGTGAATGCTGGAGAAATGGATACTGATCAAGAGTTAGATAGGTGGTTTTCTGAGAAACCATCTGGCATGAAGATAACTGAGTCAAAAAGCGAAGATGATGTCAACAGGACTGAGTGATAGAGCCAATTATGATGACAAAAGAGATAACATAGTTTAAGTAGACCCCCAGGCAATCTAGGCGCTTTCTGGCCAGTTTTGGTGCCAGATCCAGTTCAAAGGTTCAGTACAGACACTGATGTGTGGTTTATATATCGAAGCCAATAGTCAGATCCTGTGCAATCTCAGACAGAAATCGAAATACTTGTAAAGCCAAGAACAAGGGACAGCTGAAAAGTTATCAGCTCAATACACTTCCTAAAATCTCACCAAATAAGAATTTGTTTGGAAAGTACTTCTTCGTCAGGCTGAAAACATTTCAACATCTATTTTTTTTAAATGTTCACACGATACAAAGCTCACGATTCGAATCCAGGTAAAAAATATTCAGAGGGAAAAATGAAACAGGACATGGTTAGCACCCAGTGGACAAAATCCCAGCCTCTTACCCCAAAAGTAGCAAAATATCAATCTCATAAATAAATTGAAAATTCAAGGAACTTTTAATTCAAATTGTAATGTCGGACTGAGATTTAAAGTCGGGTCTTATGAGATACTAAAACTCCCTATGAAATATAATAAATATGTCACCGTAGCATTATTAGAAAACGTTTGGTGCCGCTTTAGGGTGTATTCTCCTACTGATCAGTGTATCCTACCATCACATTTATATCCGACATTATCTAATGTAGGCACCTCCACTGAATTTTCGATACTTATGGTTTAAAATTAAATTTTAAAAATGAAAAATCATTCTTGAAGATTTCATTTTAGTTTTAATTGAAAGCTAAATGATTAAATTTATTATTTCCAGCAATTAAAATATTCTGGTCTATTTCCGATAGGAATTATATAGATTGCAATGTCAAATAATTGCTCGTTTAAAAAATATATTTTAAAAGCGGCCATTTTCTTAATTTTAAGAAATTTGTAAACAAATTTATCGTTTTTAAAAATCTTTCAAAATTAAATAATAGATTTGTGACACGTTGAGTAAAATTAGATAATTTAAAGTTAGTGATTTGAAATAAATATTACTTACTTATAGCATAAAAACCCCAATATATAAGCATTTCTAAACGATGGTTCCCTCTTTCTTTGTTCTTTATTGATTTATCGAGCTCTCAAGGTGATGACAACTATTATGGATGACATAAATTATGAAATCTTTTTAGCTATAAACTACCTTGTAATTTTTACAAATTAACATATTTTCAGAAATTATTTAATATTTTATTGACTCTTAGTTAGGATTTAAGCTTTATGAAATTTGCATTTCGTCTCTATGTTCATAACTTTACAACCTTAAACAAAAAATGAATTAATTGAATTATGACCCAAACTAAAATAAATATATAAAATAAAAATATTTAGTGAAATAGCAATTAATAAAAGTAAAATTTTTTTTAAATATTCAGAAGGGATGATCTGTGAAGACGTTAATGATGAAACAGACCTGAATTAAAAGTGAAGTAATTGCAGTGTGCGTCACGTGAACTTTTTAAGGATTATGTCATGTATAGATTCCCATAGGTAGAAATTAGGAACGTTTTTTTCACTAAAAATTATTTAAAAAGTTTTTAAAGAAATATTTAGGTAGAAACGACTGTTATGAGCTTTTCAAATTTTGATTCTTAGATGTACTTTTCACTTAACGATATGACCAAACCGCCGTCTTGAAAGCAATGAAGAATTTTAAACGATTTTTGAACTATTATATTATTATAATTAAAATAAAACAAAATGAAAAAATTCTTGTAAAAATTCATTGTTCATGGAAAAATATTATTTCTTCAGACAATAATGTCCTTAATATAAGTTATTTACAAGAGCAATTAAAAGCTTTTCTAATTAAATAATGTCATAGTTTTATTGCATTTTTAATTTTATGATTCAGAGTAAATTTTCAATGAAACAGGTAACTGTTTTACAAAAAATAAAAAAAATGCTGATTTACTTTTTCGAAAGTGTCCTGTTTTTAACTAATAAAAAATCTCCCCCCTCTTAAAAATTTAATTTCTCGAAATTTCATGAAATTAAGTAAGTGGGTGGTAACATATGTAAAAAAATTTTTTTTCCAAGATTTTCTAAAAGAACGAAATTCAAAAATAATTTCATTCATTTCTGAATATGTCCTGAAAGTTTCATTAAAATCTGACAATTTGAATTTTGCAAGAATTTCCAAATTAATGTGTTTTTCACCGGAAAAACGCAAAAAAATAACCTTTATCTTTGTTCCGCCGCTGACGTAACCTCCCCCCACCCAAAAAAAACCAAGATTTTTAACCAAAATTTACAACGTGCTACAAAGAAGTAAAAAATTTCAAAAAATAATAAAATATTTTGGTCTTTCCTCTAAATAATATCATAAATATTTTGATGACAAAACTTTGTTTTTATTGAGTTTGGGGCCTTTTTTCATCATACTATGCTGTTTTTACGCGACCAAGTGGAGGTACCTAAAATGTAAGGGGAAAAGCAAAAACAGTAGGAGAGATGCCATTTATTGTTGCATTATGAAATTTAAAATTAAAAAATTTGTAAATAAGAAATCTGACTAAAAAAATCATAAAACAAGATATTTGAATCCTTTAAAAAAGATTCTGTATGTCTTAACATATCGAGAAAAAAATTGGGACAATGCCTTTATAATGTAGGATACAAATGTGGTGGTGGGATAAACCCTAAAGCAAAAACTGATCAGTAGGACATATGCTCAAGCGGCACCAAACTTTTTTTTTTTGACGTTTTTTAATCTATTTTCGTATATGATCACTGTGGTTTGTTTACGTTTTGAGGCAAACTTTAAAAAAAACACCATTCATAAGACTTTCTTCGTATAAAGTCGGGTCTTATGGGATATTAGGATTCCCTAACGATGAAATATATCGAATATATGACCGTGACATTGTTAGATTAAGCTGTAAAAAAACGTTTTCTGTTTTCGTATACGATCTCCGTGGTCGCTTTTTGTTTTTGCGCAACTTTTAAAAACACCCTTCTTAAGGTTTTTTTTGCACATAAAGTCGGGTCTTATATGATAGTAGGACTCCCTAATTCTGAAATATATCGAATATGTCACCGTAGCATTAAACAAGGAGAAGGCACCAGAAAAAGGCAACTGAAGTTTCTGGGACACATAATGAGGAAGGAGGACCTGGAGAATCTGATACTCACGGGTCGAATAGAGGAAAAGAGAGACAAAGGAAAGCAGCGCGTGACATACCTGGCGAGCTTGAGCAGGTAGATGACAGAACATGGTCTGGGGGGAGGAAGCAGAGGGAAGGAACTTTTTGAGAGCTGCAAGGGATAGGGGAGGTGGAGAGCCATGATCGTCTACGTCCTGAAAGGACAAGGCACATAAAATAAAGAAGCATTGTCAGAAAGCGTTTTTAGAGGTTGGGTCAATTTACTATGAATTTCTGTTCCAAACAGTGCGGAGCCATACTCGACAGAATTAGATGACTCTTACCGGCCACTAGAAATTAACTGACTTTTTTCTTGTGACTTTATTACCGAACACCGAGATACCCTAAGGGTATCAGGGCTGCTGAGAGAGTTGTTGTATAGACGAAGCAGGAAGGAATTTTTTAAAATCGGATTTACCTTTACCAAGACACAAGTGGTTACTGGATGTAAAAGAATTAAAAAGCAGGAACATTAATAAGGAGCGAGCACAGTAGAAGAGTAATCAGAAACACAGTAGATGACGATTGACCTTGCATTTAAATTTTTCAAGATTAAAGTTAACTGGAAAGCATGGATAGCCCCAAAAGCTAGAAGTTTGAGAAATTGTTAGCATTGAACCAATTCAACTGTAAATCGATGAGACCTTGTTTCCAATCTAGTACTGCGCTTAAATTAATAAAGTCTAGGTACCATAGCGAAGTGCTTATACTTTCATTACTATGAAAGTATTTATAGAAAAGTCACAGGGAAGCAACGCTACAGTGGCGGGAAAGTGACTGAAGCCGAGATGTCGGCTCAGGACCAATAATATTGTTGGTTTTTCTTTGGATTTTATCAAGGTGCTCTAGATATATAGTAGGAGCACCGGACTATATGTGGCAACAATATTCTAAGCATGGATGAATCGTAGATTTATATAAGTATGTAAGATAGATTCTGGAGAGAAAAATTGTCACGCACGACACAGTGAAACAATTTTCTTAGTAGCTGACCTAGCAATGAATTCACTATAGTTTTTCTACTTCATGTTAACCGAGAATTTTAGCCTGAGAATGTGCAACGAATCACTTAGCATCATAGAGGTTAGCACCAACCATGCTGATAGAAGGCAGAAAGGGGTTTCTCAGATGATTAATAGAGAGCAGTTTTGGAGGTGTTAAAATTAACAAGCCATTCTTTGCCCCAGTTGCCTCAAATTGTAGACTGTTTTTTTACATCAGCCGCAAATTTGACCTTATCAAAGTGATCAGACTTACTATCAAGACAGGAGTAAATTGTTGTGTCATCAGCATAGATACTGAGTTGATAGATGATGTCATCTGGGAGCTCGTTAATAAAAAATAAAAACACATTAGGACCAAGGATAGAGCCCTGGGGTACAGAAGGATCTAGAAGAGTGGCCGTTCAGGATGACGTTCATTTCACGATTTCATAAGAAAGACAGCATCAGTTCAAAAATTCCTCCGGATACCACACCCTTTTAATTTGTGAAAAAGACCGGTATACCGAACCCTGTCAAATGCTTTTGAGATAGCCAAAGCAACAGCCCGAGCTTCACCATTCTTATCAGACTTGATAGACTCTTTGCAATAATCGTTAATACATCAGCAGTTGACTTACAGAAGCGAAAGACATATTGCGTGTCTGAAAGAAGGCCATACGGCGTGAGATGCTTAACTAATTCACTATTGATTAGGACCTTTAGTAGTTTGCCATAAAGAGGTAGAAGGATAATAAATCGATAGGTGGAATGGTTGCACGGTTCACCTGAGTTCTTAAATACTGGAACAAAAGGTGAAGATTTCCAACAAGCAGGAAAACAAGAGGCAGCGTAGCATTTATTATACAATTTGGAGAGAACAGGACTCAGTTCAGGAGCACCCTTATTAAGGATTATTACAGGGATACCATCAGGTCCACATTCTTTGTGGGGATCCAAATTATAGATGATAGCAGAAACCAAGGAAGGGGTCATATGCATATCGCTCAACAGATTCATCGTTTATCCAGAATTGTAAGAATAATTCTTTTTTTTTTGCGAGTGAATATTGTATTAACAATTTTTGAGAATAGAAATTATTTATCCAGACACAAGTTGCTTCCCAGTGCCTTTTCTATAAATACTTTCAAAGTAATTGTTTGGATGAGCTCTTCGCTATGGTACCTAAGAAGCTCAATAGCTGGAGCGGAAGTAGATAGATTCATACTTTTCCCATGAGTATTTGCGCTTATGTGTCAATGTAACTAACCTGGATGGAATTCGATCTTGGATCTCCGATTTTTTTATTCCGAGATGTTATCCATTATGCCACCCGCACACCCTTCTTTTAGAGAGACGGATCTTTAGAGGCTCATTATTATTCCTCTTTGTCACGTGGTATGGCCTTATATAAAGTTCGTACATGTGTGCTTAGCTAACAAACCCGCATCATTGCCAAATCTTAATTAGCCTTAAATATTCTAATTCGACCAATAAAATGGACCACTTCTCGGTCTCATCCGCCATATTTATGTTAATCTACATTAATCCAGATTTGAGAGATAATGGCAGACAAACGCGAGACGAGTCGGAAACAGAAAAAAACTGACGCATCTTTTCATAAAAAATAAACGGGACAAAGCGTTTGAAAATGTTATTTGATAATATAAATGTTAAAATTTCTTTCACAAAATGAATTTTTTTTTCTTTTTCGATCATTTAGATACTGAATTACTCGAACATATTTTTTCAAACCTCTGTTCCAAGGTGTCCGGATAATCGAAAAAGTAACGTATTGATTTGTTATTTCACAAAGACAACTGTTATACAAGGTCAAGTTTCAGAGTTGAGTGG
Source organism: Acanthosepion esculentum (assembly GCA_964036315.1). NCBI lineage: Eukaryota > Metazoa > Mollusca > Cephalopoda > Sepiida > Sepiidae > Acanthosepion > Acanthosepion esculentum. The sequence goes on along the minus strand of OZ038477.1, from coordinate 122,601,266 downwards.
AATCCGTGTCCCCACCTCTTAAGACACCAATTTGAATGATAAAAAAAGAAAACGAAAAAGGGCAGTGTTATCTGCTGAGAAGAAATTAAATGTTTGTGACAAGGCGCAGGAAAAAATCCCAAACTCGAAATGGTAACATGATAAAATACCAGCGGACCAAATACAGTTTCTTATCCAAAAACTGGACAAAATCCCAGTCTCTGAAAAAGGTCTCATCTATAATAAGAAGCAAATTTAACACTGAAAATTCAAGGAACATTATTGTCAGATTGAGACAATAATAATTTTTACAAATACTTTCATATTAACTGTCCGGATGAATTCTTTGCAGTGGTACCTGGACTGTATGAGATTGAACGCAAACCCAGACAGGCGACGTGATCGCATCACTATACAGTTGAGCTAGTTATATATAACAGTAAATTCTACGCTAACAGTTTCTTTTCTCGGACTTCTCGCTTGTGGAACTCCCTTCCAGCTCCATGCTTTCCGACCAACTTTAATCTGCAAGAATTTAAATGCAATGTCAATCGCTATCTATTGTCATCCTGAATGCTCTTTTCTCTTTTTATACATTACTAATGTTTCTGTTCCTAATTCATTCACACTCTGTAACCCCATGCGTGTTAGTGGTTGTACTGCATTGTTTTGGGGGTGACAATGATTTAAAAAATATCCAGGACACGAAAAAACCTATAAAACTTTAATTGAAGCCCCTAATTCGGCGTAATCTATCTTCGTATTTTCTAAGGTTTACAACAAAAGGTAAACTCTTGTAGTTAGTATTTATGAGGGGGGAAGAGTTCATTCTACTGTAGGAGGGTTTACCACAACAATATCGATGTCATTGTCTTTTACCTAATTTATCACTATTATACATGGATTCCTTCGAAATATTTTCCTTCTCCTTGTTATCTCCGAAATTGAGACAGAAAGAAGGCTGAAGAGTACGGCGACCGAAACAGTGTTATAATGATAACAAGGAGAAGGAAAATATTTCGAAGGAATCAATGTATAATACTGATAAATTAGGTAAAAGACAATAATGTCGATATTGTTATGGTAAACCCTCCTACACTAGAATGAACTCTTCCTCCCCACATAAATACTAACTGCGAGAGTTTACCTTTTGTTGTAAACCTTAGAAAAGCCCCTTTTTATGGCGTTCTTCAAATAAAGTTGGGTCTTATGGGATATTAAAACTCTCTAAATATAAAATATATCGAATATGTGATTAACATTGTTAGAAAACGTTTTTTTAAAAGATGAATCGATTCACAATGAATTTCTGTTGCAAGCAGAACGGACCCATAAACTTATGAAGTACGCGACAGAAATCGATCTTTCTTGTACATATAAGTATATATCATTTAGTTATGTGCCATGTGTGATACACGCTTAGGCGATACATGACTGATGAGGCAGAGTTTTCCCTCAGTAGGTTGCCATTTCTTTCTGCGGTAGACCAGTTGCCATATAAGGCTATAGCTGGGGAGAGAAGAAGAGGATTCATACCTTTCCCAAGGTTATTAGCACGTAAATGAATGTAATGGATCCGACTGGAATCTGATCTCGGCTCTCCGATTCCACAATCCGAGCCGCTATCCATTACTCCAGCGTGCCTCCTTATAAGTATATATATTGGATATTATTATTATTATTATTATTATTATTATATAAGTATATATATATAAATTGGATATTATTATTATTGTCTAAATTTGACATTAAAATTTGGATTAAAAGTCCCTTGAATTTTCAATGTTAAATTTGTTTCTTTTTTCAAAACATTTTTTTATTTATGAAACTAGGATTTTGTTCACTTATAGAATAAGAGGCTGGGATTTTGTCCGCTGCATTTGACGAAATATTGGGGAATCCACACTCAGCGATAATTTGAAAAGCGAGGTAAGTTTGAAGAATTTTAAATAAAGTGCGAATTGAGAATGTCCAAATCTGTCAACTGTTCATATATAAAAAGTGAAAAGTTCGATAAATTTCACTTTTTATGTATGTATCAATGTATAACAGTAACAACACTTCATCTCCGAAATTGAGACAGAAAGACGGCGACCGACACAGTGTTATAATGATAACAAGGAGAAGGAAAATATTTCGAAGGGATCCATGTATAATACTGATAAATTAGGTAAAAGACAATGACGTCGATATTGTCGTGGTAAACCCTCCTACAGTAGAATAAACTCTTCCTCCCCTCATAAATACTAACTGTGAGAGTCGGTCGGAGAAGCCGAGACGCTGTGTTAACCTACCGTTCGGACGAAACATCTATCTGCTTATTACTAACAATCTTGCTTTGTATATATTTGTTATTTCAATACACTTGTTCAACCTACCTTCGTCTTCCGTGTCTTTCTTCCTGGCCCCTAAACAGGCCACAACAGATATTAAACTTAAGCTTTTTATCAAGTTTGTTTCTTAAAAAAAATAGTAAATTTACTTCTACATTTTCAAAGTTATACTTTTCTCTCATATTAAGTCTCTGAACACCGACCTTTATTTATCTTCTATGATGTATGTACGTTAAAAAAATGAAGCCATGACTAAATCGCATCATTGGAAAGCAATATTCGTTACAGTACTGTGCAGAGGACGAAACGAAGACATGGCGTGGATTTCAAAAGTGGGGACGTTACATAATAAATATTGCTTGGCGTTAAACACATAAATGTTTATGTCACTTGCAGTAAACGTTTTACAGGAATCTCTTTAAAAAATGAAAGAATTCATAAAAGGAAATAATATAATAATAATTCTTTCGTTAATTTCTTTTAGATGTCTTTTTAAAGTAAAGCATAAATAATATCTCCAAGGAGCGACTGGCGAGTTTTGCATCAAAATTCAGCATCATTTATCTCAAGATGAGTTATTAAAGTCACACAAGCAAAAAGAATCAGATTAGAAAAAAAAAAGAAAAGAAACATTCATATTTCAGAATGACGAAGAAAAGGAAATAAATCCCCATTGCTCGAAAAGATTCCATTGAAAAAGCATACAGACGTATGATTTAAAGTAAGAGATCAAGCGTTTTAGGTTGAACATGGAATCGCTGTTTGTTTTTAAATAAAATGACATTTCTAGTTATTTGAATAAACAAACTAAAACATTAAACAAAGACAGAAACTCGCCACTTTTAAATTCCCGTATCTACCAAAAGATCAGGTGGCGAGAATTTTTATTCAGTAAAAGGACGTGCGCAAAAGAAGAGAGATAAAATATATGAAAGGCTGTACGCATAAAAACAGATAAAAATTGTCAACAAGACGGTAGAATAAATAGAAACTTCATTCACCTTGAAATTATCTTGTCATTAATGTCTGGAGAGGAAAATGAGTTTTTCAGACTTTGATGAACGTAGATACAGTAAATAGAATTGAAAATAAATGACAGGGAAGAAATATACAAAACTGAATGAAGAAAAAAAAGGATAAAGAGCTTTTCTGAGTTTCAAAGATTTTAATGCTAAACAAGTTGCTTTCAGGAGCTAAAGTGGAATTAAGGCAATATTTTTTCCCCTTTAGAAATTAATTTATTTGCTGAAAGAGGAGATTGAATTATGGCAATTTACTTAAATTTGGCCCAAAGAGAATATGAAAATCTTCGACATTTGAATGTTCAACTTTTCAAAGATTAAAGATAAAGAGCGAAAGAGAAAAATCCAACAAAAAATAGAATCGTAAAAAGCAAGCATGTACAAGTTGGATGGTCAAGAAAGAAAAGATAGAAGACAAAGAGAGAAAAAGAAAGAAAAAAAGAAAGGAGAAAATGGAAGAAGAAAGAAAGTCGAAAGAAGAAAAGAAAGAAAACTGAAAACGAAAAGAGAAAAGAAAGAAGAAAAAGAAAATAAGACAAGAAAGCGAAGAAAAGGAAAAGAAGAAAATAAAAGAGAATAAAGATAAAGAACAGAAAAGTGAAAAAGGTAAAAATAAAAGAATGGAGAAAAGAAAAAGAAAGAATGAAGAAAAATAAATTTGAAAAAGGAAAAGAGTGGTAAACAAAAGGAAAACAGAAAAAATGAAAAACGATCAAGAAAGGAAGGAGAAAAGTGTAAAAGAAAAGTAAGAAAAGAAAGGCGAAAAGGAAGCGAAGAGAAGAGAAAATAAGAAATCGAAAAAGGAAAGGAAAACAAACTGAAAAAAGGAAGTTAAAAATAAAAGAAAAAAGGCTAAGAACGAAAAGAAGAAAAAAGAAAATCAAGGTGAAAAAAGTAGATGAAGAAATGAAAGGCAAAACAATGAAGAAATAAAGAAAAGAGAAATGTGAGAACGGAAGAAAGTAGAAAATGGAAAGAAGTAAAGAAAGGGTGAAATGAAAGTCATTAAAGAACATTAAAAAAAAAAAGTAGAAAAAATAATGAAGAAAAGAAAGGCAAAAAATAATGATGAAAATAAAGACGAAAAAGAATGAAGAAATGAAAGAAGGAAGCTGGGGAGAGAAAAAAAAAGGAAAAGTGGAAAAGGGAGAGCGAAAAACAAAGGCAAAAGAAGGGAGAGCAAAGGAGAAAGGAAGAAAAGGGAGAGCGAAAAAAAAGAGAAAAATGGGGAGCGAAAGCGAATGGAGCAAAACGAAAGCGGGAAAGAATGGAGGAAAAAGGAGAACGAAAGTGAATAGAGAAAAAAGGAGGGCGAAAAACAACAGAAGAAAAAGGAGAGCGAAAGAGAATGGAGGAGAAAGGGGAGCGAAAGAGAATAGAGAAAAAAGGAGAGCGAAAAACAATAAAGGAAAAATGGGGAGCGAAAGAGAATGGAGCAAAACGAAAGCGGAAAAGAAAGGAGGAAAAAGGTGAGTAAACGTGAATAGAGGAAAAAGGAGAGCGAAAGAGAATAGAGAAAAAAGGAGAGCGAAAAACAATAAAGGAAAAAGGGGAGAGAAAGAGAATAGAGAAAAAAGGTGAGCGAAAACAATAAAGGAAAAAGGGGAGCGAAAGAAAATGGAGGAAAAAGGGGAGCGAAAGAGAATGGAGAGCGAAAGAGAATGAGGAAAAAGGAAAGAAGGAAGGAAATGAATAATGAAAGCGTAAATAAAGTAGAAAAGGCAAAAAAGAAACAGCGAAGAGAAGAGAGGAAAAGAGAAAACGACAGAAAAAGAACAAAGAAAAAAGAAATAAATGGTATAAAAGAAAAAAAATAGAAAAAAATATATGAAGACAAAGTTAAATCGAAAGAAAAAAACAGATAAATGTAAAGAGAAAATATATACGCAATTACAAACGCGCATACGAAATTACAGTCTGTGTACACAATGATCGAAAATAAAATTGTTATTTTAACGCGATTAAACATACAGTTTACATATCTGGATTATAGTAAATGCTTACATATATACAGGGTGACCATAAAGTCTGGATATATGAATTTGGCTGAAAACGACCGCTTCACAGAAGACAGTATGTTCTTCAGCGTACAAGCTTTGTGATTACATGAACGGTGGGGTTAACCGACAAAATGTTCGGTACTGGTCGTAAAACAATCCGCATTGGATGGACTCTTCCAAACAGCAAGGAATGCAATGGATTATGGTTTGGTGTAGATTATAGAAAGCTCATATATTAGGATAGTTTTTTTATGGTAACATAACTGGTGAGAAAACGTCAATGCTCAAAATTGAAAGGTTAGGTGAAGGCCTCCCTGAGTGGTTCCAACAGGAACCTGCCCATCACACAATGGTGGTAAGAGACTGGCTGAATGACAATTTGCCTAACTGGATTGGGAGACGTGACCGTATTGAATGGATTCCTCACTCAACAGTCCCCTTGACTTCTTTTTCTGAACGAGAAAGTGCACAAGTGTATCCAGACTAATCTTGTAGATTAGTACCTGCACAGGTCCCAAAATAAGATGTTTATCAAAAGACCCATACTAATACACAGTATACTTTCCATTAGCACGAGCACAAACCTGAGGTAAGAATTTCCGGGTGGATTAACTGAGTCAGATGTCGTTCCATAGATGTGCAAAATTCAGGTTTGGTGATTGTGCCAGTTAATATCTTGAGTAGCATGGTCTTCATGTGGGTAGGCATTATTCTGCTGGAACAGTAGATCGTCTTCCTGATGCAAGAGTGGAAGCAAAACGAATTGAAAAATGTTCTCGATGTACATGATGTTCTTCAACGTTCTTTTCACAAACACTAAAGACAATTGGGAGTTATAACTTATGACACACCACGTCATATAGCACGTCATATAAGCAGGAGTTTTGTGCAAATATATATATATATATATATATATATATATATATATATATATATATATATATATATATTTAAATCCTTTCACCTCAAGCAGGACGATAAAACCACAAAGATGCAAGGGGGTTTACTGAGTGTGAGAGAATATGAGAAAAAGAAAACATTATTAAGAAGAGAGGACAATAAAAGAACAGGCAATAAGAAAACAGAAGATAAAGATTGACATTGCATTTACATTTTTATATCAATGGGATATGCACATTTTCAAAGCATGACATTTATAAACAAAAAGTGAGTTCAGATAACTCTGTAAAAGTCATGAATCAATTTCACACGGTACCAATATTATAACCACCCCTTATAAGTTGATAACAAAATCAATATTTTTCGATTTTGACAATAACCTTCCTTTATCGCTCTCCATCGTCTCAAGAATGTGGAATACTCGATAGTATTTCTGACAGCATAGAGAAGGCTCTGGCTGTCTGGCTGTCGCTGTCTCTGTCTGTCTCTGTCTCTCTGTCTCTGTCTCTCTCTCTCTCTCCATCTGTTTGCTCACATATTAGTGTTTGGCGATTTTAACGCCCATCATACCAAGTGGCTTAGGAATGCTACTACTGACCTTGCAGGCATTCAAACACTTAATTTTTCAGTTTCTCAATCCCTCACGCAGATAGTTGACTTCCACACGCACTTTGCCAACAACCTCTAAGGCCTCTCTTCTCGATCTGTGTTTTCTCTCCTTCAACTCCACCCCCTGCAAAGAACCTCCTACCACTAGAACCTCGTTCTGCTATCAACGAGCTGACTGGGACTCGTTCCGTGATTTCCTCCGCGATGTCGCTTGGGATGTTGTCTTTACGCTCCCCGTTCAAGAATATGCTTCTGAAGTCTCCTCCTGGGTTAAAGCTGGAATCGACGCTTTCATCCCCTCGAGGAAATTGAAGGTCAAATCGCGCTCCTCCCCTTGGTTCTCCGCTGTTTGCTCAGCCATAGGAACCACTTCTTCCACATATTTCGTAGCGACATGTCCGACTGCAATAGACGTCTCTTTGCCTCCGCCCGTAATGAGTGTAAGCATGTCCTCAACGAAGCTAAGTCAATATTTGCTGCTCGAATGAAGGAACGTATTGCATCTCGCAAATTCGGCTCCAAGGATTATTGGCGTCTCTGCAAAAGCGTACTTAATAGTAAACCCTCTATACCTCCTTTGTTCAACTAGTTTGAGGTCCTGACCACCTCCACCGACAAGGCTGAATCCTTTGCTCGGAAATTCTTATTCAATTCAACGCTCGACTCTTCCGGTGTACCCATACGCGATTTCCCTCTTAGAACTGAGGCCCTATTGAGCGGGTTGCACATAATCCGTCATTGGTATTGGTCATTATCTCTGATTTAGACCCCCACAAGGCTAGTGGTGGAGATGGGATACCAGCCATTGTCTTGAAGAAATGCGCGCCTGAACTGGCGCCCGCCCTCTCCAAATTATATAACTACTCCCTCAAGGAATGTTGTTTTCCAGACTGCTGGAAGTCCTCATCGACTGTTCCTGTCTTTAAGAACTCTGGCCACCCCTCTGACCCTTCTAATTAACATCCTATCAGTCTCCTACCCATCTTCGGCAAAGTCTTCGAAGCCTTAATCAACGCCGAAGTGGTTAACCACCTTACATGCCATGATCTGCTCTCAGATAAGCAATATGGCTTCCGCTTTGCCCGATCTACAGCTGATGTGCTTACGGCCATCACTGAAATTGTCTACCAAGCTCTTCAAAATAACAGAGAAGCTCGTGCCGTGGCCCTAGACATCTCCAAAGCGTTTGATAGGGTTTGGCATGTCGGCTTTCTTCGCAAGCTCCAGGGTTATGATATTACAGGTCGATTGTTTGACCTAATACTATCATTCCTATGGAACCATGAATTGAAGGTCGTTCTCAACGGATTCTCCTCCAGCTCCTATCCCACGAACGCAGGTGTTCCTCAAGGCTCCATCCTAGGCCCTACTCTGTTCCTTATATTCATCAACGATCTTCCTGACGCCATAGATTCCCAAGTAGGCATCTACGCGGACGACACTACAATTTACTCCTGCCTCAGAAACAAATCTAGTGTCGCTGACAAAACTAACCTGGCCGTTGGTCTCGAAAAGGAGCTTCAATCGGTTGTGAAGTGGGGCAGGAATTGGCTGGTTAACTTTAACGCCTCAAAAACAAAACTGCTCTCTATGAATCACAACAGAGATCCTTTCCTGCCCCCCTTTAGAATGCCTGACGCTCAACTTCTCGAGAGCATATCTCTGCGGCTGCTCGGTCTCATGTTGACTGCTGACCTGAGATGGAACAAATACATTGAGTGAATTGCTTCGTCCATCGCAAGGAAAGTTGGCTCCCTGTGCCGCGCCAGGAAATTTTCTCCCCGGAATCGATCCTTCAAATCTACAAATCAACCATTCGCTCTTGCATGGAGTATTGCTGCCATATATGGTCTGGAGCCCCTTCTGTTTGCCTCGGAGTTCTTGATAAGATCCAGAGACGGGTATGCAATGTAATTGGCCCTGATCTGGCATCTCGTCTGCAGTCGCTTTCTCACAGACGCGTCGTCTTTTTTACAAATACTTTCATGGTAATTGCTCCGATGAGCTGCTTGCGCTGGTTCCCAGACTTCATCAATTCAAGCGTCCTACGAGGCTGGCATCCCGCTCTCACCCTTTCACTGTTGAAACTGTTAAATGTAACCGTCTCTTCTATTCCAATACCTTCATATCTCGCACCTCTCGCTTGTGGAACTCATTTCCCTATTCTTGTTTCCCTGATAGCTATAATCTCCAGCTATTCAAATGTAATGTCAATCGACATCTCCAGTTGCCTTGATCTATCCACTATCCTTCTCCTCATCCTTTCCTCTATCACTTCTATCTACTCTCGCTCCAAATCTACTGTAACCCCCTGTGTACTAGTGGCTTCCCGCCTTGCTTGGGGTGAAATACTTAAAAAAAAATTGTCGCGGTTTAAGGAAAGTACAAAAAATGCAAATCTACAAACCTTATTTTTAAAAAAAGTCCTTTTTTTTGCAAGTGGACCAGTATATTTAAATAGTGCCGACAATTACGTTGATGGCGAATAGATTTTGTGAATAACGAGTTTAGTATTACAAAATCGAGCATCACCAGTGAATAAATAAATAAAAAGTTATCTTTTGGCTCATATTTTCGAAGACATATTTGTACGTCATGTGAAAGAGGTCTATACCTGTGAGTTACTTATTATTTATTTATTCAGTCTGTCTGTCTGTATATATATATATATATATATATATATATATATATATATATAAAAATTACTACAAATACACACATAAATAAGTGTACACACAGTATGCGACAACAATGTACAGGTTACTTCAGTCTTAAAATGGATTCCTCAAACAAATACAAATTGACATGAAGGAGTTTGTTCGTGGAGTTATTTAAAAAAGTGTATGAAATATCTGGCAAGACATCGAATATTTTGAGTATCTTGACAGTACTTGAATAGATCGATCAATCTGTTCAAGGTCAGCGGAAGTTTGGAGACCAGATCACCTACACTCACAAGCACACATGTATAACAAACATTTTTCGAGTTGATGTTAAGATTGCTGCAAAACATTGTTGATTTATTTAAGATGGAATGATCTATTATGACATGTCTCTAATTATTTAAGATGGAATGATCTATTATGACATGTCTCTAATTATTTAAGATGGAATGATCTATTATGACATGCTGCTGATTTGTATTTAGATATCTTGTATGTATTTTCAATTTTTCTAGTTGAATTGTTCACTTATATTGCATATGATCTATTATTTTACATAATAGGTTACAATAAACTTGGTATTTTACGTTCTCCACTGACCGGAGTACATTGAATCAATTTTGAGGTAAAATATTTTTGCCATATATGGTCTGGTTACCCCTCTGTTTATCTCGAGGTCCTCGGCATAATCCACAGACGGATATGCAATGTGCTGGGTCCTGACTTGGGGTCTCTACTCCAGTTATTTTCTCACCGACGTAATGTGGCATCCCTCTGTTCGATAAATATTTTCATGGCAACTGCTCTGACGAATTATTTCATTGGAGCCCCAACTGCATGAATTTAAGCGTGCTACTAGATTGGCATCTCGGTTCCAACCTTTTACTATCGAAACAGTTAAATGTATCTGCGTCATCTACTCCAAAAGCATCTCCTCTCACACTTCCCGGCAGTGGATCTCCCTTGAACTCGCTTCCCTGATAACCATAATCTCCAAAAATTTAAATGTAATATCAATTGACATCTTCTGTTGCCTTGATCATTGTTCTTTTTATCCCCCTCCATTCTTCTTTTTTTTCCTTCCTCACCCACCGGTATACACTTCTTTTCCTTACATACACTCTTTGTAGCCCCTTGCGTATTAGTGGCACTCTCGCCTTGCTTGGGGTGAATTGCTTAAAAAATACTACCTTCTGAACACTGATATGTAGTAGAGTGGGGGGTCTATATCATGGATTCGGGTGTTGGCAAGATACTCTTGCACTGGCCCTGTTTAAGAAACACTGCATTAGACAAACTGAAGAGAACATCATTGCACACCGTCCAGACAGAACTGAAGAGATCATCATTGCACAACGTCCAGACAGAAGTGATGAGAACATCATTGCACACCGTCCAGACAGAACTGAAGAGAACATCATTGCAATCCGTCCAGACAGAACTGAAGAGAACATCATTGCACATCGTCCAGACAGAACTGAAGAGAACATCATTGCACATCGTCCAGACAGAACTGAAGAGAACATCATTGCACAAAGTCCAGACAGAACTGAAGAGATCATCATTGCACAACGTCCAGACAGAAGTGATGAGAACATCATTGCACACAGTCCAGACAGAACTGAAGAGAACATCCTTGCACACCGTCCAGACAGAACTGAAGAGAACATCATTGCAATCCGTCCAGACGGAACTGAAGAGAACATCATTGCACATCGTCCAGACAGAACTGAAGAGAACATCATTGCACATCGTCCAGACAGAACTGAAGAGAACATCATTGCACATCGTCCAGACAGAACTGAAGAGAACATCATTGCACAAAGTCCCGACAAAACTGAAGAGAACATCATTGCACAAAGTCCAGACAGAACTGAAGAGAACATCATTGCACAAAGTCCAGACAGAACTGAAGAGAACATCATTGCACAAAGTCCAGACGGAACTGAAGAGAACATCATTGCACACCGTCCAGACAGAACTGAAGAGAACATCATTGCAATCCGTCCAGACAGAGTAAAGCAGTATCGTATTATAAATAGAATATTTTAAAATGATATCTTCTCATCCGGCAGTTTAATGTTTGTAACTATGAGCATAATGTTCTGAAGCAATGTGAATCAACGCTCATTTGGTCATTTCTAATCATGACAAAAAAGGCACAAATCAAAACAAAGAATGGGAAGCAAACAATTTACAAAGTGAGGAGGGAAAAAGAGGCAATATTGAAACAGAAGTAACGAGAGAGAATAAAGTGTTGTTCTTAAGAGCGCAAGTGTAAAAATAAACAAACATTAAAAAATAAAATCACCTATGTCTAAATCAATAAAACAGAAAGGAAAACTGAAATAATCAAATAAAAAGAAATAATTAATCCTCAAACGTCCTGAAAATTAGAAGAAATATAAATACATAAATAAAAGAAAGTAATTAGTCCTCATTGATTTCGGAAACCTTGTCGAGTTGAATATTCAATAAATGATAAAACGTGGAAAAAATCGCCAAAAAGAAACTAAAAAATAAAAAAAATAAAACTATTTTCAGTCAATAAAACTGTAGATGATAAAATTATTTTAAAAAAAATCTTATTTTCGTTAATTTTCCCTTTTAGGCAACATCAGTATGTACGAATAATGAGACCCCCCCCCCGTGGGTTATTAACCAAGTGAAGAAGAGGGCTCACACCTTTACATCATCAATCAACTTGTAATTTAATTTGTCAGAAACAGAAAGAAAATTATCCCAGGATTTACATCTCCCTTCATTTTATTTCTTTTTTGGCTTCATAACAGAATAATGGCTTCATGTCGAGTTTCCTTGACAGAACCGATAATAATCCGATTTGTCCAAGACTGCCACAAGGCTACATTCATGGAGCATCCAAGAACTCGTGACGAAGAGATTGCAGGAGGAGCTTTACTCTTTAGTATCTCGATTTAATGAATTCTAGCGCAATACTCGATTGGCTGTTAGATCTCATCCTTTTATTGTGGTAATTTCTGAGTGTAACCATAAATTCTATTCAAATAGTTTATTTTCACGCATTTCTCGCCCGTGGAACTCTCCTCCAGCTTCTTTTATTTTCAACGACGATCTTCAAAAATTTAAATGGATTCGGGAAGACAGAAGTTGACGACTGACGTTAATCGTCTTCTCTCCCCTTGAATCCTGTTCTTTTTTATGGCCCTTTTCCCTTAGTAACATTTTCTCAATTTTCTTTACTCTCACAACCTCTTACGATTTAGTGGCTTTATCACCTTACTTGGAGTGAAAAAAAAAAATAATAAACATCTAACTACTGTATTTGTTGATCTAACTCAAATCTGGCACACCGAAAAACTCACGAGCAACAGATTGCAAGACGAAAACTGTCCGGTATTTGCTGGATTATGTCAATTCTGGCATGAGCCTTACTGCACGGAGCGCCCAGTGAGAAACGCAGTAACAATGCGAATTTACTATTTTTTGATTAAATCAGTTCTGGTATAAGGTCGATTGCACAGAGCACCTATTGAGAAATTCGCGAGAAATGTATTCCAAGGTGAGTTTAATGCTGTATTTGTTTAAATAAGACAACTCTGGCACAAGACCCATTGCAGGGAGCGCCCAGTGAGAAATAAACTAACAAGCAATATGTTGCAAGGCGAACTCACAATGGTATTTGCTGAATAAAATCAGCGCAGGCACAAGGCCGACTGCATGGAGCGCCCAGTGAGAAAAACACGAGCAATGGATTGTAATCTCAATACGATAATGTGGAATTAAGGCAACTCAGGCACAGGGTCCATTGCATGTGGCACCCAGTGAGAAACACGATAACAATAGATTGAAAGACGAGCTTACAATGGAATTTTTGGGATTAAGTCCATTCTGGTACAAGGCCGAATGCCTAGAGCACACATTGAGAAATTTGTGAGAAAAGGATCGCAAGGTGACCTCATTACGGTATTTGTTTAGATAAGTCCCCAGTGAAGAATAAACGGGCGTAGAATGGACTGCAGGATTTGTATTATAATCACTGCGTTATTGTTTCTTGAAATGAGTTTGATGTATTCATGTAGCATTCAACTAGTTTATACTATCTATCTG
>OZ038477.1:122510171-122582671 GCA_964036315.1 Acanthosepion esculentum | reverse complement strand
TTGACGGTGATTGGTATTTTAGTTTTGATTGTTTTTTTTACGACTTATCAACCTACTGGTATTGGTATGTAAATAAGCCGAAACATATTTTGGATTGTAAAAATACTTCTTTCTTTTTCGAGTGAATGTTGCATTGCGAATAACAATGAGTTTTAGAGATACAAGCCGTACTATTTAACCTATATCTCGGGGGGTGGAGATGGATATTTGCACATATGCGAATGTAATGAACACGACTGGAATTCGAACACGGCTCTCCGATTTCTCATTCCAAACCGCTATCGATTACACCACTCACACATCCACGGTATTTTGGGTTTCACTAATTAGGAAGCAAGAGGGAAATTAGAAGTGAGTCAGCAAAATAATAGATGCCAGAAAAAAGTTGCAAAAATTGCAAAAAGTTACCACAGTTACTGTTTGCTGAGAGGCGAGCAACATTTTGTCTGTGGGGAAAGGGGTTGCAGAATGGAAGATATGTAATTGCCCACAAGGTCGCCTAAACATGACGTAATTTAATTAAAACGAAATTCACTAACTTGTGATTTATTGATGCTGTAAATGACATGGTACCAGACGTTTTCGATGATATGGTAAGTGAGACAAGATAACGAACTCAGATAATTTTGAACGTCCAGGAATGTTCCTAGTCTCATTGATATCACCGGGTACATTGAACCTGTTGCACACACCTCTTATAGTTTGTGTGCTTTAGGGTATTCCGTAACCTTTCTCGATTGGTTGGCTGTACATCATGGACTTTAATCTTCATTTCCAATCAGTCACGATATTCTATTTATTACCCGATGCGTTCTCCCGCTGGAATTGGTCACCAAGGAGTGGGTATACCGTAGTGATAAACTGAGGCACGTAGTTAGCCATGGAAACTTTCTCAGCTGCACAGATCAAATTAAACTAATTTCTCATACATTTGTGAAGCTTGTTCGCAAAATGTCTCTACTGTAGCAGACGCTACACCTCGTTTTGCAAGACCTGCATGCGTCGAAAACCCTATTAGCAGCAGCGATCCCTTTTCAGCATTTGGACATGCTAATCCTCTTTCATACTGTGCCGGGGACGAGATAGGACGTGAAACTCAACGTTCCTTAAACAAACGGACTTGGCTCGGACAAGACACCACATCCACTCTTTTACACAACAGAACAAGTTCAACCGCATTCATTTCTTCCTTTTACAGGAACTACCATAAGAACATTCCCTATATCTGCACTTTCTTTCAGGAACTATCCTTGAACATTCGTTATACTATTAGTTCCTGACAGAATAGAAATTTCGATTTAGTTTTTTTTTATTTTCTTGCTTGTTTATTTCTCTCAGCCGAATCAACACTTGTAGTTTTTGCTTGTCGACACACGACACCTTCTCAACCTCAAACAACGACCCTGGAACACCCCTAAGTAAATAGATGGACAAATAACGCGCATGCAGGATTGTTATTTACACTTGTTAAACTAGCGTTATTGTAATGCGGCCCAGTTTGAACAGCGTCCACCATGATATGGCCCTATATTTGCCCACACCTACAATAAAAGTAGACGGTTCATCATGTTATTGTATCTACATCTGTAGATATAAATGGCAGAATAACCCAACAAACAGAATTGAAAAAGTTTGCAATAAATAATAACAAGAAAAGAAACAGGAAAAAATAATATAAAACGAACAAATACTATACCTAAGGCAAATTAGCAGTAATAAGGCAAAACAACAGTAATATGGCAAAAAAGTTCACAAAAAAAGAATTGGGAAATTGATACACAAGAGCGAATTCGGATAAACGAACGTAGCATTCTGACTTCAAGACATGACGGAGGAAAGTGTTTTGCAATCATTCCCCATAAAAATTGGAACCGACAGCATATGTGTGTCTAGGATTCAAGTTTATATAATCCGGATTGTTCTTTTCTAAAAAAAAACAAAATATATGGTAACAACGAAGTGTGATTTGCAGCTTCTTTGAATCTCCCATTTTTAAAATTTGCGCAGCTACTTAACCTGAATTCGAAGACTCAATTAAAAATGACAAATTAGTAATTAGTAAATACAGACACATAAATCGTTGATTTAGACTGGCCTGTTATAAACCAGTGAAAGAATATATTTTTTATAATATCAGGAAGTAGGTGGGAGATAATCAATAAAGGATATTATGGTTACCTAATAATTAATCTGTCTCTTTATGTCTGACTGGTTTATTGTCTGGCACTTGGACCTTTCTGTACAAATGTGCCATTTGTGTGGTTGATTTTTTTTTTTACGGTTTATCAACCCTTTGTAGGTTATTTAAAGCTGAAACATATTTTGGATTGTAAGGTTATTTTTTTTATTTTTGGCAAGAGAATATTGCATTAACAATTTTTTTTTAAGATAACGATTTTTCCGGAAAAAGACACCAATATTTAACCCGTAGCCGGAGCGAGAAGAAATGGACTCATACCATTTCCAAGAGTATTTGAGCATAAGTGAATGCAACAAACTCGATTGGAATTCGAACTCCGCTCTCCAATTTCTCATTCCGAGCCACTATCCACGACACCACCTGCACATTCACAGATGTCCTGACTTGACATCTGCTTGGATTTTCACTTGTTCGCTTACACTTCTTACTTTCCTGCGATCTTTAAAATATAGATGCAATGTTTTTGGCCTGGTAACTCGGCTGCGGTCACTTTCCCACCGTTACAACGTATATTCTGTCTTTTCTATATATATATATATATATGTTGACAATTGTTCTAATGAGCTCTCTTCCTTGGTACGTCGACTGCATGAATTTAAGCGTACTATTAGATTGGCAACTAGGTCTCGTCGTTTTACGGTTGGACGAGCTAGATGTGACCGTAAGTTCTATTCTAATAATTTATTTTCTCGCAAACTTCTCGCCTGTGAAACTCTCTTCCAGCTTCTTGCTTCCATGCCACCTACGATCTTCAAAAATTTAAATGCAACACCAATCACCATCCTATGTCTTCCTGAATCCAGTTCTTTTATTGTCCTTTCTCCTCACAAACGTTTTCTCATTTTCTTTCATTCTTCGTAACCCATTGTAAAAACAAAAATAAACAACAACAAAAACGTCAATCGTCATCTGTCTCTTTCAATCAGGTTCTTTTATTATCCTTCCTATTCAGGAGCGTTTTCTCAGGTTTCTTCACTCTCAGTAAGCCCTTGCGTCTTAGTGACATTATCACCTTGTTTGTGGTGAAATAATAAAGAAAAAAGTCAATCACCTTGTTTGTGGTGAAATAATAAAGAAAAAAGTCAATTGTCATCTGTCACTTTTAACCTGTTCTTTTATTGTCCTTACTCCTTCGTAATGCTTTCCAGTTTCCTTCACTCTCATTAACCACTTGAGTCTTAGTGGCTTTATCGCCTTGCTTAAAGTGAAATGAGTAAAACAAAACTTTGATTATTCTTTAATTTTTATACGACATTTAATTTTCAATCGTAAAATCCTGGAATCGAATTTAAAATTGTAAAGACATGGAAATTTAACAAATTAATTTTTGTCCTTCTGCTTGAATTTCAAATTTTAACTTAATGTGAATAAAAAATGAAAATGCTGACATTATATACGATTAAGCATTTTTTTTCTGACAACTGAATTTGATGGTATTTAAAACCCCACTTAAAAAAAAACAGGACTCAGAAATTATCTTTCGGGTCGGATATAAGAAACTTGAGTAAAAGGTTAATGTTTCCCTAGGCATTGTAGACAAGGGGAATTTGTATCTAAGACTAAAATATCTTAAAATGGTAGGATCTACACGCATACACATACACACACTCTCTCTCTCTCACACATATATATTTAGACAGTAACCTTTCTTTTGTACACGTTTCATTGAATGTGACAGACAAGGAAAATCTTTTAATTTTTTTGATTAAGTTTTTCTAATGTTCTTGAATTTTTTTGAGGGGCAAAGAATTGTGAGTAGGGATTATTGTGACTAGTGCTTTCGACCAATCCATTAGCCATTTTAAGGGGTTCATTATTTTATATATATTTTAAACGATGCGTTTCGTTGACGTGATATGTGTCGCGTTCGGCTTTTTCAGGTTGGAATGAAAGACAAAATTGTGTTTAAGGGAAAAGCGTTGGGATTTTTGTAGATAAGAGAGGCAAGAAATGAATTAGCCTTATCAGGTCCGACGAGCAGTGACCAGAAAGTTTGTTTTATATATATATATATATATATATATATACACATATATATATATATTTAGTTTACGAAAAACTAGGTAATCCGTATGGGTAGACCCAAGGAGGATAAAATCC
Source organism: Acanthosepion esculentum (assembly GCA_964036315.1). Taxonomy (NCBI): domain Eukaryota; kingdom Metazoa; phylum Mollusca; class Cephalopoda; order Sepiida; family Sepiidae; genus Acanthosepion; species Acanthosepion esculentum. Next base: position 122,578,371 of record OZ038477.1, on the reverse strand, counting down.
AGAGAGCTCAATGTAAATCAGAGCTAATAATTTAAAAGGGCTGTGGTGAAATAATTTATTATATGGAACCTTAAAGTGGTCTGTTTTTATTTTTATTTAAATATATATATATATATATATATATATATATATATATATATATGTGTGTGTGTGTGTGTGTGTGTGTGTTGTGTAGAAGGACGACCGACTTTCGCTATACTAAATTGTTGAATATAGACTCTTCCATACTCTATGAGAGGAACGTCAGTTAATAGAAAGGGAGTCGTAAAGTGTGTTGCACGTATCGCTGCACTAACTACAGTGCTCGATTTTATTAAACTTTGATTTTGAGATGGGGTATTTACTATCAAAGAAATTGGGATAGGTAGATGATATGTCCAGATTAATCTCAAAATTTAAGGAACCTTTTGAGGAAACCGGTGACTGCTTCTTTAATTTCTGAAAAGTAAATAAAAAGTGTTTTGTGTAACACAATAAGGGGACTATCAGCGATTTTTGACGAAATTAAAATATAATCTAAGAGTGATTACATTTTGAAAATGATGAATGACGTAAAAGTGAGATGGAAAGAAATAAAAAATAAACAGGTGTTACTGAAAATAAGATTTTTTTCCATCTGTGATGATGTACTGATGTACGCGGAAAGAGTAGTATTCCTGCTTTCTTACAAAAAACAAAACAGAAAAAAATGAATTTTTAAAGCTTAATGTTTAATGTTGGACATTCTGGAATGTCAAGAATGAAATCCCTTATGGGAAGTGACGTATATTGACCTAAAATGGTCCGGGATATTAAAAATTTGGTTAAGTCATGCGGAGGCTGTGCTCTACTATCAAAATTACCGCCTTTAAATTATCAACTCTGGCCTAATAATGATAAATTTTGGTCTCGGTTGCATGTTGATTACGCGGGACCTATGAATGGCGCGCATTACTTAACTGCCAACAATTTTTCAAATTGGAGTGAAATATTTAAACATAGAAAACCTACTTCCACTGTAAGTGAAAATTGTCTTCATGAACTGTTTTCGAGATTTGGAGTTCCAGATACTATAGTGTCGGATAATGGTACGCAATTTACCATGTTTGCAAATACTATGCACTTGAACATACAACAAAGTTGCCATACCAAACAAGATCAAATGGTCAGGCTGAACGTTTTGCGATGTTCAAAAAGTCGTTAAAGTAATCAAACGTGGAGGAGATAGAAGAAGCATTGCTGCAACAGTTTTTGAGAATTTATAGGCCGACTCCTAATACAGTATCGCGGATGTCACGAGCGGAACTAAAGTTTGAAAGGAAAATTTAATCGAGATTTGACAACTTACTATTTGGAAGAAAAAGAAAAAGTTGGCATAGTACGAAATTAACTATAAAATCTTTCAAAGCTGGAGATTTTCTACAGGTTTTACGAGACAGAAAAGGAAAGTTGGGAAGATGGTGAAATAGTAAATCGCACTGACAGGATGGTGGATACAGTACAGGGTCGAAATTGGCAACATAAAAGGCATTTAAATCAATTAAATCCAAGATATGCCGAGGGAAAAAAACAACAAAGGGATTTACTTATGGAAGTGGTGTACGGTATTTTTCATTTGACAACTCCAATTATAACTACTCGAGAACACTGTGTTAGTAAAACGGAAAAAAAATCCAAGAGAAATTTTTGAAGTGAACCTCAAAAGAAGACAATACGTATTCAAAAGGTAGGTTTAGCGCAAAAAGACGAACGACCTTCGCTACACTAAATAGACTATTCACTACACTAGGAGAGGAACGCCAGCTCATAGGAAGGGAGTCTCAAAGTGTGTCGCATGCATTGCTGCACTAACTAAGGTATTCGATATTATTATATTATTAATCCATGGGATTAAACAGTTTCTTCACTAATCTTTCAGTGTCTTCCTTGGAATATTATTAACCAGAACTACTAGCATTATAATATATATATATATATATATATATATATATATATATATATATATATATATATATATAAGTGAACATAGAAGCGACAGTCTATTTCATGCTAGATGCAATCGTCAGGCCACGAGTGCTGTTATTTTTCTCGTCTATTTATATATATGGGTCAGTGGTGCAGTGGTGGGTAGTCTATTTTGGCATATATTTTACCGGAAGTCGTTTATTTGTGTCAAATTATTATTATAAACGACTTCCGGTAAAATATCTGCCAAAATAGACTACCCACAATGCACCACTGACCCGTATATATAAATAGCCGAGAAAAATAACACCACTCGTGGCCTGACGATTGCATCTAGCATGAAACAGACTGTCGCCTCTAAGTGTTGACTTCTATGTTCACTTTTATATTTACACACGCTCTATCTCTGATATTGAGCACTTTATCCCATAAATATAGCACACTTTAAGACTATATTTCTTCATATATATATATATATATATATATATATATATATATATATATATATATATATAGGGTGGCAATAAAGTCACAGTTACTTATAATAAAAAATCCAAGGATTGAAGCAGGTGGCTTACAGTTCGAACAGTATCGGAAATTTCTGGACTGTTGACTAATTGCTTTGTCTTAATTGATACTGTAACTGTATAGTGACTTTATTGTCACCATATATATATATATATATATATATATATATATATATATATATATATATTGTGATGTTGGACGGCTTCGCTTGTCACTTTTGTTATGTCAAACGATAGTTCGTTACCACTTCAAAAAATGCTCGTTATATTCGAGACTTCGCAGTCACTGGTACCAGTAGTAATGCCATCCAATAATATCCACACTAGTAGTACTTGTTCAAGTAGCAATCGCCAAATAGTATAATGATCAGAAGATAATCGTAATCCGTATAGTAATAGAGAGAGTGAACGTATAGCAATAGTGGATAGACAAGAGTGAACAGAGATCGGTGATCGTAACGCTACTTCGTATTTATTCACTTCCTTTATGATCACGTGATCTACTTAATAATGGAATCGCCCGTGTTACTCACAGGCGATCTAGTTTCAAACCACAGTGTTGACAACGACACTTACTCTTACACAGCAATATATATATATATATATATATATATATATATATATATATATATAAATGGCGTCCCAAAAATGTACTCTTTCTATAACTTCTTGATTTTTTTGATTTTTTCAGATACAACACACTCTAATAATGGCAAGATTACCACTAAGTTTTTAGGAAAGGAAATCTGTCATAATGTGTTACTGGAACCACGAAAAGATTAAAGAAGGGAAAAAGCAATTTTAGAAGACAGTATTACAGAGATCCACTAACACGACGCACTGATACTTGCCTCAGAAATAGGTTTGAAGCAGATGGAACGGTTCACGACGTTCATCAGCAACATTCAGGAAGACGACGGTCATCTACCAGCCAACGCAAAAGAAGAATAATTGCTGAAAACCTTCTTTCGATTTCCAATGAAATCTGTACGACAAATGGCTCGTGAGACAGAAATCGTAAAACCGCACGCCCATCGCCTTTTGAAGCGAGTCCCTTGGTGATGTCACATTCCAACATTAATGCACGATCTAAATGAAGATGATCCTGACCGAGGAATTGAATTTTGTGAATGGTACCTCGGCAAATACGTCGAAGATGCTGCATTTCCATCCAAAAATGCCCGGAGCGATGAGGCCATCTTTAAGTTAAATGGCTCAATTAATTACTGGGCTACTAAAAATCCATATGTTACTATGCAACACCATTTGAACTTCCAGGGGTTACAGTGCAGTGTGGGATACCAGCATCGTAGGATTTTTTTATGTTTACCTAAACATGCTGCAAGAATTCGTCTGTCCACGAGTATCCAATGATTTCCGAGTTGCATGCGTGTAAATGTTTTTCTAAGTAAATTGCTAGCCTAGTGAAGAGTTCCAACAAATTAAATAAATGTTTATTAAATTTTCATTCTTTTAGCATCAGAAAATAACGTCTTTAGAAAAATATGATTTCTGAAAATAAATCATATTTACCATCATGTCTCCTGAAGAGCGGACTTGATACTCCGAAAGAGCAGAGATAGAAAGGCTTAAAGAAAATATAACTTCCTTTCGGAATATAACGTTTAGAGAAATAAGAAATAATATCGGATTAAAAAATCCATTAAATGCTTAGAAATTACGATATATTTTTCAATGAATGTGACAGACAAGATTTTGACAGGATTAAGGGTGTGCAATGTATTGGCAGTGACACGTTTTAGTTATAGAAGTGTATGATTTTGGCAGCATTTACTTTTGTATAGTATAAATTTTATACGTTTGTAAGATTCAACTTATATTATTCTATAGAAAAGGAAAAACTTCTAACCTCATAATTACAAACACGTCTATAAAATCCAAACATAAAAAAAACACCCAATGTAGTATATGAATTTAATTGCCCCGGACAGGATCGCGTCTCTTACCACACGACCAATATCAAGATGGTCTCCCGTGACTAAATTGGTCGTGGCACATTTTGGCGATAGAAACGGTTTCCCTGATGATGAAGAAGAAAAAAAAACAAAACAACAAAAAAAAAAAAACACGATACGGGTTCAATTCATGTCGAGAGGCACATTTTTTCGTTAGTAGGGCTTCGGTCGGTTGTTAATTTGATTGTTTAATAAAAATAAAAGTAATTCAAACACGTGTAACCACTAAAAATAAGGTTTAGAGTAATAAGAAATAATGTCGGATTAACAGATTCATTTAAAGGAATTACTGTGTTTACGTTCCGGGTACAAAAATGAACCTAGCCGAAGTCCCAACTAGAAATATGCGTTTCCGATAAATAAGTAACTGAACTTCGTTTATCAAGATGGACTCACGTGGTCAAAGTGGTAACTCTTGGAGTGGTTTTCCTGGGGGGAAAAGGGGGTACATATTCTATTCCTGGTGGGAAGCACCTTTTTCTTTAGTAGGAGTTCTCGATCCAGGCCGATTGTTATTAATTTAACGCTTTAAGAAAATTAATTAAAACAAAAAACATGGATAACAACTCAAACACGTGCACCCACTAAAGATAACGTTTTCTTCTTGTGAAATACAAATAAATACATTTCAACTGGTTTAACTCAACCAACAAAATTTATTTAATTATCGGTTGAATTTAACAAAAAACTTGAATTTGAATGAATTCTTACGATCTAAATTTGTGTACGTGCCTTCCCAAAAGCGACGCCCCGAAAGTAATGCCTCCTGTTTATTTCCACAAAAACGAAGAGAGACAAAGGGAACAGAAAAAAAATCCGTTTGATCGAGCATTTGTTCAGTTACGAAATGCTATTTTCCTACACAGTCACGAACATTGGAAATGCATTTCCGCCAGCAATGAACAAAAGACTACGGGAGCACTCGTAAAAATCTGCACCAGCAGAAACGACGCATTTCTTTCTTTCTTTCTTTCGGAGCAGCAATGACGTAATCCGCCTATTCGCGCGGATAAGCTGATCGAGGCGCTCTTCATCACGTGGCTTGACAAGTGTGCAGGGTCGCGCAGAATGTGGCTTGTCACACACGTTACTTGTGGCACTGCTGAAACGCCTTAACCACCGCCTAACACTGTTCACATACACCGTTTGAAACCGTCCCACCCCAGAAAACCGGTTTTTTTTTTACATAACAAATATTATTTGTTGATGCACTTTATCCAGTAGTGAATGGTGATCACTGAGACTGAACATTAGAGAGTGAAATTTTGCGAATAACTACATGTAAGGTAGCCGCATCCAATTTATCAATCTCTCTCTCTCTCTCTCTCTCTCTCTCTCTATATATATATATATATATATATATATATATATATTGCTGGTGTTAATAAAACAAGGCTCGATATAATACAACAAAACTATTAAGTGTGTATATGTGTGTATGTGTATATATATATATATATATATATATATATATATACAAAATTAGGTATTGCCAAAGAAAAGTGATACCTAAGGTTTAAAATGCATTTTTAAAAATGTAAAATCTTTCTTGAGTTTTTATTTTAGTGTTAATTTCAACAGATTAAATTTAATATTTCCAATAAACAAAATACTTTGCTATATTTCAAACTGAATTGAAACTGATTGGAATGATTTTTTAAATCCTTAAAATGGATGATTTTAGTCATATTTACAAATCTCTTAGCACAGCGTAATTTTTTTTTATAAAAAATTTTCAGAAATAAAATATACTTATTTTTCCGAAACTTTATTTGAGGAATATTAGCTGATTTAAAGTTTAATTAATCTGATTTGAAACATATATTACTTATTTTTAAGTTAAAATATCGCAGAAAAGCAATTTTTAATACAGAGGTGGTTTTTTGAGGTGTTGCAACTCTCTCGATAGATTTATATTTGTGAATTTTTTATAATTACTTAGCGAATATAATTTTCACAGATTTTTATATATTTTTTTTTAACTAACCAGTGGCTTATTATCACTTCACATTGAAACATCGATCACCGAAGTTAAGCAATGTCGAGCCTGGTCAGTACCTACATAGGTGACAGTTTGGGAATATCAGGTACTGTAGGCTTGGATGTACGGCTGGTGTAATGGATAATGATTCGGAATTTTTAATCGGAGAGTCGAGTTCCGGTTCCAGTTCGGCTCGTTATATTCACTTACACGCAAATACCCCAGGAAAGTATGAATCCACCTCTTCCCCCCACCCAGCTAAAGGTTAATTAGTAAGAGGTGTATAATTAAATCATTGTTATGTCAAAAGAATTCTTACATCTAAAAAATATTTTCTGGCTTTAAACAATCTGCAAAGGGTTGATAATCCGTAAAAAAATCTATCAATTAATAATTTTAAAACTTTAAGAAAATATTCTAAGCAATTTAATATTTTATTGAATTTTAGGTACTTTGGCTTTATAGTCTAAGTTACGAAGATGTTTTGAGGAAACGATAGAAAATTATCAATAAATTCTAACTTTATTAGTTACCGCTCTTATTTTCTCATAATGTCGCGTTTGGACATCCGTATTTACGAAAACCATCACATTTGTAACTTTTTGTTGAATCGTATTGAGCTTTTTCATTTAGGATTAGAAAATAAAGTCTTAATTTAATAACAATATCACTTGACCGCTAAAATTAATACAGAATTTTATAAGATTTAAAAATTTACAAATTATAATTAAAATTTTAAAAAAAATGTAAACAATCTTGTAAAAATTCATTATTTACCGAATTGTTTTCTTTATAATAGTGTCCATTACATATTACTTTTATATAAAAGCAATTTAAAGCTTTTCCAATTACATAATGTCTTAGTTTTATTGAATTGTTTTATTTTACGATTCAGAACAGATTTTCTGTAACTGGGGGTCCTATTTAACTAACCAAAATTTCATGATTTGAATTCTGTGAGAAAACTAATAAAAATTACGCTCAACAAAAAGAATTTCTCGAAATTTCCTAAAATTAAATAAGTGGGGGTCAACAGATGTAAAAAAAAATATTTTTACAAAAAGTTTCTAAAAAAGGAACATTGAAAACAAAATTTTATTAATTTGTGAATAAGTTATGAAAGTTTCATGAAAATCAGACAATTATCCGATTTTTCCAACATTATATGACAGATATGTGTGAGAGAGAGAGAGAGAGAGAGAGAGAGAGGCCCCCCCCCCACCAGTTGGGTTTATTAATCAACGGTTCTAAAGGATTGGGATGAAGGTACTAATTAGTTGGGTAGAAGGGATTTCGAAGTAATTCCAGAAATAAGTTTTTCATTTTACTTAGTTGTTTCTGGGATTGAATTATTAATTAACTAGGTGAATTAATTCCAGAGTAATTAATGGACGGGTTCGTTAAGTAAAGCTTGTGATAAATGCTGAATTGGATTTTGGGTGGTCTGCCGGGCGGTATCCAGCCAGAGCCCTCAGATGAGATAAGAGCTTTTCGCCGGGCTTAAATGGACGTTGTCTGCGGAAAACCCAGCAGGGAGTTCGAATTCGATTTTAGTATCTCTTGAAAACTGGGTTCCCGCGGAGTTTCGGAGAGAAGGCGGAAACACATGGTGGTCCAGGCGATTTGCATATTAAAATTCGTGGGCAGTGCCTAAAAACTGTTTAGCTCCGCCTCTCTCTATATAGGCGGCATGCACGCTTGAGTTGGGCAGATGAGATCGAGAGACGGCGGAGAACGAGATCGGAGAACGAGACCGCAGATAAGGTGGCAGATCGAGAGCCGGCGGAGAACGAGACCGGAGAACGAGATCGCAGATAAGGTCGGAGATGAGATCGGATCGGAGAACGCGTCGGAACGCGAGAGAAGCAACAGAAGCGGCAGAGAGAGAGAGAGAGAGAGAGAGAGAGAGAGAGAACGGGAGAGATCGCAGATTAGGGACCGCAGATCAGAGAACGTTAAGGAAAACGCGGCGGAAACGGCTTAGTGGGTCTTGCTGATGTGGCCAGTTGTTTGCCTGCGTCAAAAAATCCGAATCGTACCCAGAGATAGAAATCGAACCCATGCGAATCCTGATAACTTCGTCAACAAAGCTGAGAAAAGTCGACTGCTATATCGGAGGGGGCGGACGAAGAACCACGATTTATCTCCCTTAGTACAGCTGAATTTCGACCGGCATAATTGTGTCTTTCTCTCTCTGTGACGTTCCGACCCAAACGAGTGAACCTCGTTAAGACAGTTTGTATTCGTGCAATTTCTTTGATAGTGACATAAAAACAGTAGTCTTAAAGGGCTCTTTGTACAGGAACCGAAAGTGTTGTTTATTTCTTTCTTCTTTGTGCCCTTGCGGTTACGACAAGAACTTTTCTGCACGAATAGCGATTTCTTTCAGCGTGGAGCCCAGCCATTTAATTCGTCCCACCTCCGGATCGTCCTGAGGGATCGAAATACTGCTGTTCGGATCAAAAATACACAGCGTGGCGGATAGTGGTGGTTCCTTCAATTCACCGGAGGAGGACTGGGTGGTTTACTTTTCGGCCAGAACCACCGGAGAGACAGGACAGAGCTGCCGCCGGCAGGGCTTCTACGTGAGAGAGAGAGAGAGAGAGAGAGAGAGAGAGAGAGAGAGAGACAGAGACAGAGACAGAGACAGAGACAGAGAAAGAGAAAACAAATTTTGTCCGATGAAGTCCTAAAGGACGAAACGCATCACACGAAAGCTTTTTCCACTTTGTCATGCATCTTTACCCAAAAATTGTTCTTAATATATAAAAAATGATATATCGTTATCCCATATATATATATATGATAAAATACAGTTTTAAGGTATGCTATTTTTACTGGTTGAAGTGCTCAATATCAGGGATAGAGCGTATGTAAATATAAAAGTGGACATTGAGGTCAACACCCTGAAGTGAAAGTATGTTTCATGCTAAACGCAATCCCCAGCCATGTGCGTTGTGTTTTTGTTCGACTATTTATAAATATAGGTCACTGATGCACTGTGGGTAGTCTGTATTATTCTAACGGTTATTTTGGTGGGCGTTGTGTTTCTAATTATTCTAGAGGCTATTGAGTAAGAATAATTTTTAAAATAAAGAGAATTAGGTTGTGAGGAGAGATGGCTAAAAAATTTCTAAACAAAAACCCCTTCCAGTCAATTTAAATTAGTTTTGAAACACAGAAAAGTATTTTGCTTATTGGAAATATTAAATTTAATCTATTAGCTTGAAAGTAAGCATAAAATAAAAGCTTCAAAAAAATTTTATTTAATTTTTAAAAATTTATTTTAGACCTTAGGTATCACGTTTCTGTGGAGGTATCTTCTGTAAAGTCATTTAAGCAATATATGATATCAGTTTATAAATTCAATTGTACAATCTAAACTGATGAGTAGATAACATCTGTGAAATTTGAAGTAGGGAAGATAAGTTTTTTATATGCTTATTATTTGTCAATTTATAAATTGGTTTTTCTCTCGCTAAGATTTTCATTTGTTCATTCATCAAACTTCTTTTTCGTACTGATTCCACTTCATTTCCGTTTCTCCTTTGGCTATTATCACTTCGCTCAAGTGCTAAACCCGAAGATTACTTTCAGGTAATATGATCATTTCAATTTTAGAGATTTTTTCACACAAGAAAATCCATTTTAATTCTTCTATAACCCGGCTATCATTCTTTGACAGAAGTTGGCACCGATCATTTTCAATTAGATTCTCCTATCAATGTTTTTTTAATTGGCTAAAAATTGTCACATGACTGTTAGTTGTACTTTTAGTGGCGGGTTCAACTGTTAGATCTTGTTTACAGCCCGGCATATCACAGATCTGACTAACTACTTTGTTAGCAATTAAATTCTCATACAAAATCAATCTCGTAATAATTGGCTCTTCACAACATACTTAGATATGATATAAAGCTAATATGAAAGCATTTCTCTTGCGTGTTTAATGAGAATATTCGTTTTTTTCTCTTTCTATCATCTTCCATTTTGATACTTATTGTTTAATGTTCATAATTAGTTTTTTTCAGGTACAGTAACACACACTTAACATTAAAATTTAGTATTGTCAAATTAGGGAAATAATTATAAATGATAGTTTTAGAATGAATTGTATAAAAAAATTTCATAGAAAAAAACGGAAATGCATGCTTTTTTTAAAGATAAAAACAAAAAGTCGTAGCGAAGAAATAAAAAAAGGCAGGCCAATCGCCAGTCTTTTGTGTCAGGGATGGCCTTTTATCCGTGGCTCGCAATAAAGTCACGAGAAAAAATAATCACAATTTTGGCGATGAAAAAAGTTACAATTCATTCCGGTAATGAAGTCATCTATTTCTATAGGGTACTTCACGAGTTTATGGGTCCGCTCTGTTTGCAATAGAAATTCATAATAAATCGATCCAACCTCTTAAAATGGTTTTCTAATGCTACGGTCACATATTCGATATATTTCATAGTTAGGGAGTCGTAGTATCCCATAAGGCCTGACTTTATGTGAAGAAAGTCTCAATTTGACATAAAAATTTGAATTAAAAGTTCCTTGAATTTTCAATTTATCTATGAGACTGGGAGTTTGCCTACTTTTGGGATAAGAGGCTGGGATTTTGTCCACTGGGTGCTAACCTTGTCTTGTTTCGTTTTTTTCCTGTGATTTTTTTACCTGGATTCTTTAAGACAGGGTGGCCAGGAGTAAGGATTTACGTACTAAATTTAATTTGCATCGGTTTCGTATGGGGTAGAGGCGAATAATTTTTTGGAGGGAACGGGTTTGGAGAAGGTTACTGAAAGATTCTCAGCCCAACTCAGACGGGATTAAAAAAAATTCTCTTTAGTCAAAATGTGGGAACATGGTGGTCCGAGAACATTTCAGCCCATCTCGTATTTTCATTTAAAATAGGTAATATTTTTAACCTTAATAAGTATTTTAATATGTCTTACATACTGAATATATGAAATTATTATTATTATTATTATTATTATTATTATTATTATTAAGTGCCGTATCCTTTCAGAGCTTTGGCGATCATGACTCTTCACAATTTCCTGTCCTTTGTAGCTCTTAATAATTTTTGCTATCTTTCTTAAACCTTGTTCCGCCATCCATTTACTCAAGCTCGCCAGATAGGTTATGTATTGTTTTCCTCTGTCCCCTTGCCTTTAATCTGTCCTGTGGGTATCAAAATTTTCAATCCCTCTTTCCTTGGTATGTGCACTAGAAATTTCAACTGTATCTTCTTGATGTTAAGCATACACCCTCCTTGTGCAAATTAACTGAAACAATCGCTTTAGTTTCCTTTCTTTCACGATACGGTCAGTTTTAGATCCCCTGGAGTGATAGGGTGTAATCGATTTCTATTTCATTCTCAGATTAGGCCATTTGCAGTGGTGTGCAGTAATATGAATTTATTTTCGCGGTGTATCATGAAATTTGTTTGGCCTTGAAAAATATTGCGTCATCCGTGATTGCATCAGATTTTCAACACGCCCAGACACCACTGTCTCGACTGTCGATTAGTTGTCCTACGGCCATTGTCTGCGATGGACGTTACTCGAAGGAAGCGTGCGAAAATTGTAACGCTGCACGAACACACTGGCAAGCCTTATCAGTGAGCATATCAGAGTACTATAGATTGGCCCGGAACCTTTCCTGATTTAAATCCCATCGAGAACCTGTGATCAATCTGCAAGGAACGACTTCGTGGAATGGTCATACGAAGTACTAACATGAGCACTTGGTCATGTTTCAGTGGAAAAATACAAAAAAAAAGAGTAAATAATAATGGAATTATTCGTTTTGTTTCAATTAATTTGCACAAGGGTGTAAGTCGATACACCAGTTGATAGACGACAAGACATGCAAGAGTGTAAGTGTCCTTTTGCTTTATATTTTCTCTAAAAACTTCGTCGTTGCTCACATATTCGGTTTGTGGTATTCTCAATATCCTTCTGTTGAACCACATTTATGTTGTTTCAAGTCTCTTCTTCCTCGGTGAGGAGAATGTCGTGCATTCGTTACCACATAGGAGGGTTTGATATTACGTAACATTTTAATACTCTTTTGTTTCTCACGATTTTTTTTCTTCTTGTTTCTTAATAATTTGCTTAGCTTTTAGAAGGCATCTTTCGCTATCCCAACGCGCCTTCGGATTTCAGTTTCGCACTTTTCGTCATCTGTTAAAACACTTCCCGGATATTTAAATTGTATTTGTATCCCCAATTTATATGTTGGACAGTCCCTTTTGCTAACAACCATACATTATGTCTTCTTGCAGCTTATGATTACTCGTTTGTTCTTCACTACTTCCTTAGAAATTCTTGTCGCCTGCTATCATCACTGTACCATCTATATATCTTATGTTGCTAAGATTGTAGCCGCTAATAATCAATCCTGGTTGGACATCTAATTCTCTCAGAATATGTCGAGTAAGTCCAGTGAGAAGACACATCCTTGTCATACACCCCTTTCTATTTTTGCATATTTACGGAATTCCGTATGCAGGCGGTTTGCTACCCGTACGAGTTCTAGATTGTTTTAATATCCTACCTAATTCATTAAACGAGTTTCTGTAAATATACAAATTAAATAAGTCTTACAAGTAACAATATTAAAATATCACTAATTTCATTACTTTAAAATTAAATACGATTTTTAATTTAAGCTATATTCTTCTTCTGTGCAGTCCGTTTATCATGGCTCTCCACAACTTCCTGTCCTTTGTTACTCGAAGTAATTATTGATCATTTACCATCTTCCTTGTCTCTCTATTCACGAACATCCATGAAGTTACTCGGTGTTTTCCCCGGCTTGATTTCAATGTTTTGAGTGTTAAATTCTCTAGGCTTCCTTTCTTCATTATACATCCCCCAAAATATCAGCTTTCTTAGTGATATTAATTATAAGTGTCCTTTCAGTTGCCATCTTCCTTAGGGCTTCCTTGTTTCCTTCATATTCTGTCCATTTTATTGTTAGCATCCGTCTACAGTAACTCATTTTTGTCGCTTTTCATCTCTTCTTCATCTGTGAGGAAACTGTTATGAATAATCAAGAGTGGTGTCCCCTTGTTTTGTTACTCTCCTCTTTGAGAGAGCTATTTCTGTTTACTGGGACTATAAAAGGACACTATATGCGAACCTTGTATTCTCAGTAGAATAAAGCTTTCTTAAATCCTACACCTGCGTACTTTTGTCATTACAGAAACACCCACAAGCATTCACTTCTACATAACAGACTAGGTATTATACAGCGGTTCTTTTCGTCATCTCTAACACCAATATTTCCCATGTCTTAATACCTAGATCCGATTTAGTAAGGCATCTTTTGTTTTGTCGAAACGATTTCGGATTCCTGGGTCACATTTACCGTCGACACTGCCCACAGTTAAATTTCTGTATCTGCCTTATTCAGACGTCCCCTTTACGTAATTCACACCTTGGGCTGTATTTTTTGTTGGTGACTACGCATTACATCTTCTTAATCCATCTTCCACACTTACAAATCTACTATTCGTACGTGCATTGAATATTGCTGCCATATCTGGTCTGGTGCTCCTGCTGTACATTTCGAGATTCTTGATAAAATCCTACGACCAAAAAAGATCTGTAATGTAATCGATCCTGATCAGGCATCTCGACTTCAGTCACTTTCTCACCGACGTGACGTGGCTTTTCCTCTGTCTTTTCTGCAACTATTTTCATGGCAACTGCTCTGACGGGCTTTTTTTCCTGATGCCCGACTACATGAATTTAAGCATGCTACTAGATTGGTATCTAGGTCCCACCCTTTTTCTGTTCTTCTCTAATAGTTTCTTTTCTCACACTTCCAGTCCGTGGAACTCCCTTCCGTTTCTTTCCTTCCCTGATAACTACAATCTTCAAAAATTTAAATACAATGACAATCGCCATCTTCTATCTTCTTGAGTTCCGTTTATCTTTCGTCCTTTCCTCCAATCCTCCCTATTCTCTCTCCCTTTCACTCCCTGTAAGCCCCTGAGTACTAGTAACATTTCTGCTTTGCTTGGGGTGAAGGATTAGAAAAAAAAAAGTTAAAAATCCTTTCTTCCCGCTTTTGATTACAATCTTGTCTAAGAGTTTTTTTTCAGTTCCCTTTCAGAGTCTGCCACCAAAACAATGTCCAGCATACATGCGAGAATACAAATAAATATCTCAGACTTGAAGCAGTTTTAAGTTTCTTGAAGGAGCAGTCGTTTTTTCATCTCTTGAGACAGACCGGAATATTCTTGCGATAACGGAATTTAAAAAATACAAGAAAAAATGCTTGTTGATTGACAAGATTGAATCAGTAAACAGAGCCTCGATTCAGTTTTAGGCTTTTTGCAGGAATGCTCTTAGAAAAGGCATGAATTCAATTTTCTCTAAGCACTCATTGTCAGTCATTTTGACTAATATTTTGTTATTGGCTTGATACATTGGGAGAAAGAAAATATATGACAATGAATTTCAGTTTGAATTTATCCAAATAAAAGTGTTTTAGTAGCTACGCATGTATCGCTTATTTTTTGTCTTACGTCATTTTGATCTTTTTGTAAATATCGCGTCTTCGCGCATCATGCCAGTCGTTAAATGTATCGCGTCTTCATACATCAGTTTATGTTGTCATTTCTTTCTTAAGTTATTAAAGACGATATATATTAAAAATCATAAGACTGACATACCAAAAAGCCAAATAAAATAAAGATACATGTATAAATCACAAAATTATCGGCAAAAACTCTTCAAAAATGGCTTATAAAAGCCGGAAATAATCAGATATAGTATAAATTATATTCAAATTTTAACGGAAACCAGGAAAAGCCCTAAACACAAAGTTCTTATTAGTCTTTAAACAAAAATTCATAAATTAAAAGTTACTACCAAATACACTATATATATATTGATGATATCCTCTGACAAGTGGACGGAGTGATTCCCGGAGCGTCCGGCGACGAAACTCTGTAACGTGATATTAATGTGTACATGATTTGTCTTGATGAGTAAAAAGGAACATCCCGTTCAGTACCACAGTAAGGCATGTCCCTAGTAGTTGACGTACAGTACGGATTGACGAATTTTTAAGGCTTATCAACCCTTTGTAGGCTTAAATAACATAAACCAAAACATATCTTTTATTTTCCGAGCGAATATTGCATTAACAATTTTGGGGGAGATAACTGATTTTTCCACAATCAAGTCCTACTTGAACCCATATCTAGAGGGAGAAGAAATGGAGTTCTAGCTTTCCCAAGGGGATTTTTCATCCTTTCATAGTCAGTTGTGCCCCCCCCCCCCCCGGATCAGGCTTGGGACCCCAGGTTTGGTAATACGCGCCGGCTCTGCTGACTACACAATTGTCCTGAAGGAAATCCTTATGTTTTGGTACCTCGTTCAAGAGAGTTGAAAAAGTTCAATTCCTTGGAAATTGAATAACGGAAATCTGCAGAATTTAGTTCTAATAACTACATGTTAGATTTTATGCCGTCTTTCCATCGTTTTTTCTGTGTGTGGGGGGTTAATGTGGAGGCTTACTAGAGACCAGCTCTCCACAGAAGAGATATATATGCCTGCACACATTTGAAATACACACGGAGAGAGAGAGAGAGAGAGAGAGAGATTTACAAAATCAGGCGTGTCCGCAAGAAACTTTTGATTTTGTCGTTGAAGTTATTGAGTGTTAAGTTCTTGGCAAGGACCTGAACGACTGGTACGAATTTTTTTTTATGTGCGGTGCCCCCTCAGGACGTAGACGATCAAGGCTCTCTAGAATTTCCTGTCCCTGACGGCTCTAAATAAATTCTGTCTTTTCTTTATTTGTAAACCTTGTTCCGACATCCATTTTCTCAAGCTCGTCAAGTATGTTATGCGTTGTTTTTCTCTGCCCCTCAATCTGTCCTGTGCGTAACAGATTTTCTTACGAATAGAAATCTGAAAAATAGTTTCAGAAATAAAAAGGAGTGGGAAATAGGTGAGGTCAACAAACAACAGGTGGAATGAAGCTGAATGTTGGAGGCAAGAAGCGGATTTTTTTTTCAGTGTTGCAAGAATGAAATGCTGAATTTTTTTTTAAGTAAGTGAAATGGAGAAAAGCGAATCAAGAGATATGAAGAAGAAGTAAGTTAAAAAAAAATACTTAAGACAGAAACAAGTAACGAGCATTGGAAAGAAAGACTACTGAGAGAATCAGACGATGAGAAGTAGGAGGAGAAAGAGGTAGAGAAGGGAGAGAAAAATACGAAAAAGGAGAGGATAAAAGGAAAGTGATGGGAAAAGGGGGAGAAACGAAAAAGAAAGACAGGGAGGAGAAAGTGGAAGAGGAAAGGGTAGAGCAGGAAATAAGAGAGATAAAAAAGAAAACTACAGAAAGAAGAGATAACGAGAGACAGGTGGAGGAGAAGAAGAAAGAGAAGCTGGGAAGAAGAAGAAGAGAAAGGAGATAAGAGGGGAAGAAGATGAAAAGATAAAGCGGGCACAAAGGAAGGAAAGAAGGAAAAAGACAAGAGGAGGAAATAAGGAGACGGAGAAAACAGACACAAGAGGAGGAGAGGAAAGGAAAGAAAAAAAGCAAGAGAAGGGAGAGGAGAAAAGTAAGATAGGAAGAGAATGCGATAAAGAGGCAGAAAGACAAAAAGATGACAGGAAGAGGGAGGGAGGGAAAGAAAGAGAAAACGGACACGACAACGAGGAGGAGAAAGGAAGAGGAAGAGAGAAAGGAGAAAAAGGATACAAGCGGAGTAGAAGAAAGAAAAGAGAGGCAAGAGAAGGAGGTGAAAAAAATGGAACAAGCGGTAACGGACATAGGAGAAGGAGAAAAAGAGAAGGAGGAGTAGCATAAAAGTAAGATAAGAGAGAGAGAAAGAGAAAATTAACAGAGTAACAGAAGAAAAGGAAGCAGAAATGAGAAGAAGACTAAGAGATAAAAAAAGGATGTCATTTCACAGAGGGGGAAAAATAGATAGATGCAGTCAAGAAAACGTTCTTTATCACCCGGTGTACAAAAATAAACAATAATACAATTAATCGCGATTAACAAAAAGGATAAGAATAAACTTCTAATTGAAATGATAGACATATCTGACCGGGCTTCGAAATGGCAAGTGGAGATAACTCTAGATACAAGACAACAGATTAATTTCTCGTGCTAGTGAGAGATTAGTGATTGTCTCTACGTGTGAATGGAATGAAAACTGCATCATGGAATTTACATTTTTGAAATTTTTCGTCTCCCAAGAGACAAAACTTTTCAGCAAAGGGCGAAAAACTAAACAGATATACGTCAAGCAAAATATACAAAGAAAAAGGCAACCATTCTGTGCACGAATTCCCTAAATGAGTTCTGAGATAAAGTATTTTTTATTCGTGGTGTGGAAAACGGACATATTTAAAATATGGTATTAACTAGCAAGAGCAAAAGCAAAAAGATAAAATAAAAAAAAATTTGAAGTTAACCGGTTTCGCTCCTCTCTTATCAAAACTCAACGGAGGAAAATAAAAGTACGTTCAGATAAAAAAAGGAAACAAAATACACACGTTAGTGAATATACTAGCAATAATATACTTAAATACAAATCACATTATATTAAGACCACACAGCCATTCCTTCTGTTGACACAGAGAAGGCTGCCTAGATAGCGAATATTGTTATCAACACTTTGAGATGAAATTGGGAATGCGTTCTTCACAATACAGAGAACAGGTTCTCCTGGTACATGACAAATATTTATCAGGTGTTTCGCAATTGCAGGCCCAGATACAACAGTTGTATGCAAATTATCGCTGAGCTGACCACTCCTGATAAATATTGAGAAACTCTCTTCTCCGAAAGATGAGTTATCCAGCCTTCATATTCAGTGTCTCATAAACATTTAAAAGAATAAATAACTAAACATTGTCCTTTTATTTATATCTTACACGCGGACGCCACGATAGACACTAAATGCGCATGAATATTTAACGGAAAATGATCGGCACAATTTTAAAGTGTGTTACTTGAAATGTATAATATTTCTAATTATACATGCTTAAAAACAAACAAACTTTGCTGATTTGTTATGTTTTAAACGATGTGTAATTTCTGTCATTCTCCATAACTTAATTGAATTTTATTTAAAATTAATATCCAGGGATATACAGTTGATATATAGGGATAACGTATCTTCTTAATAATTTTCAGTAAAGAGACGTTTTATTTTGCCTGAAACTGATTAACAGAATATGTTCAGATAATGTGTCCGTTATCATTTTAATCTGTTTGTTTTTACAAAATTTTAACTTATATAAATTTTTCAAGTTTTTCTTCACAAACACCACGCACTCATTTCTAATAATCGACAATCACTTGACACGAGTTGTTGCTAAGAAGAAAGATTTAAAAAAAAAAACAGTGCCTCTGGAATCAGTTTATAGTGGCAGACAAGAAGCCAAAAAAAAATTCATCTTTTTTAAACCTGGAATCAACGGGAAATTCACATCCAGAAGACACTGCATTATAACGACAAAGATGCCAAGACAGTAAATTGTTGACTACATACAATAAGTACAACCAGCCAACACCAGAATCAGAACTAGGCAAAATTAACACCCCGTGAAGAACAGAAAATGAACTGGTTCAAATACTGTGAGAAAAAAAAATGAAGACAGTTACAAGAGTTAATGAAATATTTCTACTTAATCTGGAGTCTATAATTTTTGCATACCGAGTGTCACGATGTAGTATATTAATTATATGGGATAATCTTTGCGTACCGAGTGCCACGGTGGGTGATATTAGTTATATGGGACAATATTTGCATACAGATTGTCACGGTGTGGGATATTAGTTATAAAGGATAATCTTAGCATACCGTGTGTCACGGTGTGAGATATTAGTTAACTACCGTATTTCTAGTGTTGTAAGACGCACCCTATAATTAGCTAGGTATTTTTTTGAAAAATGTCTGAGGATTTAATAGCTTACCGTACTAGAGAGTCTAATTTGATAACTCTACGGTGTCGTTTTTCATTCTGTTACAACTTATCACATTTTGGACCTGTTACAAAATATTTGGCCTTATTATTACTAAGATTTTTTTCACGAGTTCAGCACAATGCTTTGTCTATTCAGATCAGAAATAATGCCGCCACAAGCCACAAACATGGCGAATAGTAGGCATTGGTAATTGACAGTACATTTAGAGAATTAACGGTGGGACTATTACAATAATTGGTTTGTTTCTATAGTACACAAATTGCGGTAATAAGGTTGGTATTCTTGGTGTACATATGAAATGTAACTGTCAGCCTGTATTATGTGGCTGTGGTTGTGGTTTGTGAAGATACCGTAATGTATGCTGAGAAGAACGAAAGACAAACAGTACTGTTAGGGAGTTGCCTACTGGTTATCATCAATACTCGGAAAAAGAAAAACAATATACATGGTGTGATACTAACGGGATATACGGTATTTATTACATAAGAATGATACTTGTAGGCTAATATTATATGTCTGGGGTTCCTGACTGACTGTATCTTGCAACTAGGGCGTGTGAGGGTTGGCAAACTCCACTCTGCAGCATGACCTTTCAGTCCTAAGACGCAAGGTGAGTTTTAGTGCATTTTTCATGAAAAAAACAATGCCTCTTAGCACCCAAAATGTATTAAGCTCTAGTAAATCAATCCTCATTGGGCACTGCATGACTGATGACATATTAATATTGGTAAAAATACCATAGTAACTGTGAATTTGTTCCATGATCAGTTTATTTTATGTGTTATGCCCCTTCAAGGACGTAGACGATCATCGTCCTCCATAATTTCCTGCCTTTTGTTGCTCTAAAATCACTTTTGTTTCTTTACCAACCTTATATCTTTGTGCTGCTATCCAAACACATAAATTCCTTTTCTCGTTGTTTCCCCCATTTCTCTTCACTTCTTTATGTCCTACGAGTGTCAAATTCTTCAGGTCTTCTTTCCTCATTATATATCCTAGAAAAGTCATGTCTTTCTGACTGTGTATATGTTTCCTTGTAGGTCTTATGTTTTCTTAAGTCTTCATTACTCGTCTTCTGTCTATGGCATTCTGAGTATTCGTCAGTCGGTGCAAGTCTTGTCTTCATCTATTAGAAAATTATTCTGCATTAAATGCCATATAGGAAATTAGATATTACATAGCAATTCAGTATTCTTTTCTTTGTTTCTAATGACATAGGCCTCTATTTCTACACGTTGTTTAGTTTCTGGGAGATATATTTCGCTATTCCGATGAAACTTTGGATTTCTGTGTCATGTTTCCCGTTATCTGCTAATAAATGATCAGTTTTATGGTTTGTTTCAATGGGGATAGCCACAGAAATAAATGAATACTGGTTGTTAGCGTTAATAAAAACTTGATTAAGTCTTAAGAATAAACTAAAATGAGTTATTAAAAACCAAAAAAGAAACCAATTTAAATTCAACAGATCAGACAAAAAAAAGTTCCGTGAGTGAATAAAGGGTATGTACCACCAAAGATTTACTAAAGAAAAACAAACTGGTCAAGTGGATAAAAGCGTTGACTGAATCCAGTGACTCTATCCAAAAAGAGATAAATGAGACATCCGGAAGAGGCATGGCACGTGGATTTAGAACACTAACCCGGTGGAAGAAATAAAGGGTTCAATTCGAAATTCAAATCACCTGAAGACGGCCGGAGCGTACAACGATCAAAACACCTTTTTTTTTTACCTTGGCTGATGCTAATCTCCAGGAGAGCGATTCACTGTGCTTTCTTGGTCGTACGTTTTCCACTAACATAAAGTGGAAAGATTATATTGAATCAACTGAAAAGTTTTCTATTAGGAAGGCCGGTTCACGATGTCGTGTTAGACAATTTCTCTCGTCAGAATTTATCTTCAATGCTTGTAAGTCTACTTTTCGTCCGTGTATCGAATATTGCTCCCACCTCTGCTATGTGTCGAGAGAGTCTTGACAAATCCGAGAGAATCAGCAACATTATCAGTCCTGAACCGGCATCTCGGCTTCAGTTAATTTCCTACCGCCGTGACGTACCTTCCCTTTGCCTTTTCTATAAATATTGCCATGGTAATTGTTCTGATGAGCTTTTCTTTTTGCTACCTCGACTTTGATTGATTTAAGCGAAGTACAAGATTGGTAGATGTGACTCATAATTGAAATTGTAAGTTGTACAATGTCAGTAACCTCCTGTCGCCTTGATTCCTGTTCTTTTATTGTCCTCGGCTTCATTCACTCTCAGTAAAAACTTGCATCTTATCGTTATGCTTGAGACGAAATGATTAAAAATAAAATAAAAGGGGGTTAAAGCTCATCTCTAGAATAAAACAAATAAATTTACGAATGTAACAGTTTTTTTTTTAACATTGGAGTGGTACCTTGACCAAAGGGTACTAAAAAGTCCATTTCTAACAATGAGTGAGATCTTCCAGGTAGAAATTACCAATAATAAATAGACTATATTTTGGAGAAAATTATACCTGAAGACCAGATGGTAAGCAATGCAGCCAAAATGATGATGGTACGAACGGTATAATGATATTTAACAGATTTGAAAACAAGCCGGCAGAAGTTCCTAACTTCGTTTTATCCCAAGCTCAGCGCCATATCACCTCGGCTAATAGACACTTATGTAGACTTGAAGTGATACGTGCCGTTTTCGTGTAGCACAAACTTGGTACTTACTTATCGTTCACTTATTTTCAAGGGCAAGCCTAATCTTATAAAAACAAACCAAGAATGAATAAAAAAAAGTCATGTACTTCTCTACTTCTCAGATACAAAAGAACGTCAATATACAAGGGCAGATAAATAAATCGGTTGCCTGAAATCTAGTTGTTTACTGAAATTTTCCTTGTATTATGTTTGATCTATGTGTTTAATATCCATCATATCCTCTTGTCGTCAGTTTAAACTGACGCCTACCTTTTTGCACATAGTTTTACTATTTTGCTTGAAGTTCGTATTTTCTTAATTACAGGTGAAAACTATTAATTTTTTTCAGTTAAATGTTCTTTTCCGTATTATAGTTTAGATATATGTCAAAAAGAAAAGAAGTCAACAATTTAACCCATATTCTCCTGCCGACGGATTAATCTGACGCCTTTCTTTCAATGAAGTGTCACCATTTTGCTTTAACTTTCTTGTGTGGATGCGCGGTGGTGTAACGTATTGCGGCCCGGAATGAGAAACCGGAGAGCTGAGTTCGAATTCTAGGCAACTTCGTCACATTCACTTACGGGAACGGTATGAATCCATCTCTTCATTTCCCACATCTATGGATTAACAGCAGAACAGGCTGGGCCCTATAGCCTTGGTTGGCAACTAGTGTAGGAAAAAGAAAAGTATGAATTCAAACTATCCTGGAGAGTTTTGGGTTCCGTCAGGCTATCTTTCCCAAGATACCCCAACGACCCTCAGGTTCTAGGGGACGCGTGGTCCTGATCATGGTTTTTGCTTAAAGCTAGTCAAACATGTTTCACTTTTGCGCGAGGATCTATTCATATTTCAATTAAAAATGATAAATAAGACAAAGGAAATTATGACCTTTTTTTCACTCTTTTGCCCTGACAACACGTCATGCAATAAGTTGTTCGTAAAACAAATTCACCTCTCAATCAAGCAAGGTTATCGGATGCCAATTCGGTCCCGCTGGTCACTGCACTTTGTTATTTTAGTCATGAAATATCGCCATCTTGCAAGCTCAGCGAGCAGCCTTTTCCAGCGCCATCGCAGGTTTCAAATTGAATTGTTCTTGTTCTAAACTGGTTGACAACCTCGGTTAGCAAGCCCAAATCTTCTCTGCTATTTAGCTCAGAGCTGGAAAAGGCGGAAAAGATGGATACACGCATTTCCCAAGAGCATATACCGGATGTAACAGCAAAATTGGCCAAATCCAACATAATTATCCATCTCAAAATGCTTAATATCTAGAAAAACACTAAACTAATTAAGTATTTTTTTCAGGTTTCCAGATAAGGCGTTTGGCCATCTTGACACCATTTGTCGTAAGAATCATTGAAAAAATCCTTTAGGTTATTCAGCCAAAAAGAGAGCAGGTTAAAATCGTTTTGTGTCAGACACACTGTCTTCTCAACTGAGCAATGGTGAAAGGAAAAAGATTATTCAGGCCTTCAGTAATGGTACCAACATTCATAATTTAGCTTCCATCTTCAAAGTCCATTCAAGAACCATCGAGAGAATGGTGAATAAGTTAAAAAAGAGGGAACAGTAGAAAGGAAAAACAAGAAGAGGGAGCATCATTTCAACTTAGAGCTAAAGAGATCAATTATAAAAATATCCAACTCAATTCATAAAACGTTTGGTACTTGAGAGAGGAGTCTCAGTTATAACAGTCTAAAGAGTAGTGAAAAAAGACTTGAAAATGAAATCGTACGTGAAACCTGTGAGGCACCTTGTTACTCCAGAACAGAAAAAGGTTAGAGATGGCGAAGATCATATTGAATAAGTTGAAAAATGATTCTGGAATAATAAATATATATTTGAACTTTATTTCAATACTTCATGAGCTTCCGATCCTTAGCTATGATTAATTAATGATGAACATGTCATTTTCGTTTATGATCCATTTCATCATGATAATTCTGTTAGACTTAGATAGTAATTATACATTATTATTGCTCAAAGTAGAGACCAATAGTGTTAAAAAAAACTCCAGTAAAATATTACTAATCATTTCTAAGATACAACGGTTTATAGTTTAATCTAACAATTGGAAAAATTTGCTGTCACATGATTTTGCTGTTACACCCGGTATATGCAAAAATGAACGTGATGATCTCGACCGGAATTTGAACTCCGCACCGCGTAGATCAAACTTCCCACGCCGATGACCAGTTCGCTACGCGCACATCAAATTGAGAAGTGAAAAGAAATCATGACGTCGGAAATTAAAAACGAGAAAAGCTGCTTCTCACATATGTTTCGATCTCGAATAACAAGTATGGACTGGTGCTTCCGCTGTACGTCTCAAGGTCTTCGACAAAATCCAGAGACGAATATGCAATATGGTAGGCCCTGATCTGGCATCTAGTCTATAATCGCTTTCCCACAGACGTGCCGCGGGTTCCCTCTGTCTCTTCTACAAGTATTTTCACGGCAACTGTTCCGACGAGCTACTTTCGCTGGTTCCCAGATTGCATGAATTTAATGAGCTACCAGGCTGGCATCTCAGTCCCACCCTTTCACTGTCAAAACGGTTAAATGTAACTGTCTCTTCTACTCAAACAGCTTCTTCTCCCGCACTTCCCGTCTGTGGAACTCCCTTCCCCTTACTTGCTTTTCCGATGACTATAATCTTCAAATATTCAAGTGTGATGTCAATCGACATCTGGCACCCTGAGATTGTTCCCCGACCTTCTCTGTATCCTTTCCTTAAACACGCCTCTTTACTCTTGTTCTCAATCCTCTGTAATCCTTTGCATGCTAGTGGCACTCCCGCCTTGCTTGGGTGAATTGTTTTAAAAAAAAATGTATAGACTAGAGAGTAGAGAGTAAATTATAGCGTACAAAATATTTCGTTGTCTGTTTCACGATAATAGGATGTCGATGCTGTTATCAAAATAAAAAAAATAAACCTTTTATTGTTTTTATTTCGTAATTTATTCTGTTCTTTAAACATTATTATAGCTAGTTTCCCCGCCTAGCATAAATATACATTTTATAATATACATTATAATATATATTTTATAAATTAGCATACATTTTATAATATAAATTAACATACATTATAATATACATTATAATAATATATATTTTATAAATTAATATACATTATATGATATACATTAATATATTTTTTTAAATTAATATACATTTTGAGACATTTTACGATTTTTATGTACATTATTTAATTGCGTTTTTATCTTTGTTATTGTTATATTCGGCCGTTGTGCCCTCTGGCCTTCTCCACGTGCTTGTCGATCCGGGTAACCTACACGGAATTTCAAGCTGAAACCTTTATTTAATTTACAAGGATAGATTGTTCACATTCTCCTGTCCATGGCTACGGATACCTCGTCTAGTTAATGCCCGCTCTGTTTCCACTGAGTTCAATTTGTTTTTTAATTTATGAATTATATAGCTATACATATGCGTGTGTGTGTGTGTGTGTGTGTGTTCGTGTTCGCGCGTGCGTTTTCAAATATATTTTATAGGTTAAAAACTGTAAAATTCGTTTTTTTTTTTTTTAAATAAGAAATATTTCTCCGTCGCTAGAAAGTTTTCTTTTGAGTTCGAAAGATGATGAAAAAGTGGGAAGGGAAGTGACGGAATAGCTGTAAATTCAGTGGGCAGCGATAAAGTGAGCCGGAATCTAGACGACGTGTCCGTAGCCCAAAGGTGAGAATTATTCCCTTAATTATCGTTTCGTATTTGAATAGTCGCGTAAAAAGGGATAAAACACAAACATTATTTTAAAGCAAAAACAGGAGGGAAACTCTTTTTGAAAAGCAATTGCAAATGTTGAATTAATGTCTATTTTTATGTAAAATTTTTTTATTAACTTGTGTATGCCGAAGAAAATGATAACATTTCATATGTAATTTCGTTATATAGGAATAAATTGTCGCTGCCGACACTTGAGTTTGGATATAGATCGCCAGTGAGCAAACACAGGCGATCCCATTCGTGAATTAAGTAGACCATGTGACCATAGAGGAAACGCATATATGTAGGAAGTAGCTGACGACTAACGATCTGCACTTCTATCCTATATTACTATACGGTTCGCTATTCTCTATACCAGGGGTTCTTAACCGGGGGCATCCATACCCGTTGGGGGTATGGGAACCAAATGCTGGAGGTATGGGACTTGATTTCTGGGTACTGGTAGTCCCCCCCCCACTTTGACAGTTTTGCATTTTTCTCTGCTTACCCAAGTTTGGCAATCAGGGCAATGCATGTTTGGGTTCCCTTCACAACTACGTATCGCTGTAAAACAGGATTCTCTGCATTATTAAATCTGAAAATCCAAGTGGAGAAATCGACTTGATGTGTCAGATAAAATGCGAGTAGGTTTGTCAGTAACTGTACCACGATTCCATCTTTGATTACACAAAAACAACAGCAAGTATCTCACTAGATTAGTAAAAGTCTGTTTTATGTTGTCGAGATACTGAAAAAAACTTGCACATTTATGTTCTCTTCCTTTTTCTTGTGTAATAAAACTGAATTATAACTTTATTTTGCTTTCAGTAAAAAAAAATTATAATAAAGTTATCAATGCTTATGGTTTTTTTTCATGTTCTGTTCCTAGCAATCCATATCTAAAGTACAATAAATTCAAGCGATTGAAATATTTGGAAGACATACTGGCAAATAATAGGATTGGTGATAATTATTTCGACAGTCAAGTGACGGGGGTAGGGGACCATATTGGACAATCCATTGGGGGTCTGGAATCACCAAAAGGTTAAGAACCCCTGCTCTATACTATTTCTCTATTCGGATCATTATACGGATTACTATTCGAGCGAGTATTATCGAACAAATACTATTAGTGCCAGTGTTATTTGAAGGCGTCTGACACCAGTATTGTTCAACGGCGTTGCTATAGTTATATTGGCGATTACAAAT
Organism: Acanthosepion esculentum; assembly: GCA_964036315.1. Taxonomy (NCBI): domain Eukaryota; kingdom Metazoa; phylum Mollusca; class Cephalopoda; order Sepiida; family Sepiidae; genus Acanthosepion; species Acanthosepion esculentum. The sequence continues at coordinate 122,551,369 of OZ038477.1, read as the reverse complement.
TCTCTACGACAACGAGCATTACGAAAGTGACAACGAGTGTTCGTTAACATCACAAAAAATTTGAAATATTATGGTAATATTTAATATGTAATTTGAAATATTATGGTAATATTTAATATGTAATTTGAAATATTATGGTAATATTTAATATGTAATTTGAAATATTATGGTAATATTTAATATGTAATTTGAAATATTATGGTAATATTTAATATGTAATTTGAAATATTATGGTAATATTTAATATGTAATTTGAAATATTATGGTAATATTTAATATGTAATTTGAAATATTATGGTAATATTTAATATGTAATTTGAAATATTATGGTAATATTTAATATGTAATTTGAAATATTATGGTAATATTTAATATGTAATTTGAAATATTATGGTAATATTTAATATGTAATTTGAAATATTATGGTAATATTTAATATGTAATTTGAAATATTATGGTAATATTTAATATGTAATTTGAAATATTATGGTAATATTTAATATGTAATTTGAAATATTATGGTAATATTTAATATGTAATTTGAAATATTATGGTAATATTTAATATGTAATTTGAAATATTATGGTAATATTTAATATGTAATTTGAAATATTATGGTAATATTTAATATACAATTAGAACTCGACATCGATTCCCCTTTCTGACGCAGATAACAGCGACACGATTCGTACATACAATAAAATATTGAGGGACACAAACGAAGGTTTTGTCCTGACCCTTTTTATCTATGAATGTCCGGGTTAGACCGTTTCAATATAATCAAATATCCATATGGTGTTCGGTCGATCAGATTTGACCGGTCCGTCTAGAAAATATAAGTTTCGTTTTTTCTGTAGACCGTAGTTTTTCTGCACCTCATGAGAAGTGATCTTTAAAAATGACATGAGCAGAACTTATATGTAAATATTTATAGCCTCCCATAGGCATATATTAAGTTTGACTTAATCTGATAAAAAGCCACAAGTGTCGGAAACAGAACGAGGATCGAACTGAGTCCGCACATATTCGTAATAGACTCTCAGGATAGCGCCCTATTATCCTACAGCTATAAGCCTAAGCTATTTTCTCAAATTAGATTAGTCCTTACGCAATGCTATAGTAATGGGAAACTGGCTTGTGATATTGAAGGTTTCTAAAACCAGCCGAGTAACTTTTCATCATTAACGAACAAACCCTACTTTTACTCCACGGTTGTATTTTCAATAAAGACTCTTGCCTTGGACGTCTACTGGGGCTCAGACTCACTCCAGAACTCAAGTGGAACTCATATATCTTAATTTCCCATGTATAATACGCCTTCATCCATAATACGCACACTTAAAATTGTGCTGAAAGTGTGGGAAAATGCTTCTACTCACGCATAATACGCACTCGTTGTTTGGCAATCAAACGCTATAAATTGTACTTTTCCAATTTAATTACAGCCAGCGTTTTCTACTCTTATTTAAAAATGGTTTTAAACATAGAATAATATTATTCTAGTTTTATGATAATTCTTATTTTATTTTACATTTGTAAGTATTGCTAGGTACATATGATTGTATTTGACATCCTTATGGGGTCGCAATCGCCGTATGTTTGTGGTGAGTAGTCATTTTCCAACTGAAATCGACCTATGAAACGGAAAATTTTTAAAGATTATTTTGTGGCTGTGAATAATATGCAATCCTAATTTTGCTTATTATTTTTTTAGAAAAGAAAATGCGTATTATACATGGGGAATTACGGTATACGATTTATCACTAAAGATGTTGGGAAAATAGTCGTCACCTTGTACCGCTTCAGAGAGTCCATGATGCCTCTTGCTATGCTTTATCTTTACGAAGAGTCCAGATCAGGACCCAAAATAGAGCATCGCTGCCATATTCTGGGCCGGGGTGAGCCAATCCTCACTTTTCAGCCTTGATAACGTTCGAAAGCGTTTAACGCAGACTTGTGGGTGATGAATTATTTTCCACCTTGCAACCCCCTTTCCCACAGGCCAAACATTACTAACTTCCACTAACTCTGTCTTTACTTCCACGGCAAAAGTCCACACCGACTAAATTCCTTAGCTCCACTACTCCAGATCTTCACAGCTAAGACCTGCCATACCAGGTACACAGGGTCGACACATCTTCATCCCCTTCGTTTTGAATCGGTAAAAAGGAAGTTCCATTTAGACAGCTTCTTCCCCAAATCTGTTACTTTGTGGAACAGATTCCCGAGATTGTGTTTTTCCGATCACTACAATCTTACCGTCTTCAAGTCTAGGGTCAACCGTTATCTATCCTACATATACTCATAATAAGCATTTCTTACTGCCTCCTCTTAGGCCCTTAAATCAACGTAATTTAGTAAACCTCTACCTTGAGTGGCTCTTGGGACTTAATTCTACAATAGTATAAAAAATAACAGCGAGAATCGAACTTACAAACTTTGCAGATGAGCTTGTGAAGACAAATTACTGACAATCACAAGTAAGTTTTTCATAGCTTGCTCATTAACCACTATCTCATAGAGAAGCATTCCATAGCTTAGTCTGGTATAAGGCTAATAAAGTGGAATACGAAGAGAAAATCATAGTTACCAGGTAATAGTAAGTATTTCTTAGATTAGCTCTTTACTATAACTCTGCAACAAAGCGATTTTAAGCTTCATCTGGCACAAAGCTAGCAAAGTGAGATACTCAGAAAGGTTCAGTACACACTACTAATGGTCTGTGAGATAAGCTCGATAACCTCTTTAATTCTTACATAACCAACCATGGGGAATAGTTCCTGCCGCTTTTTTTTTTTATTTTGCAAACATAGCAGTTTAGAAACTTCCGGTTCATTTCTAATGCATATTTTACAAAAAGAGAAACTGAATTATTACAAAAGGAATTACGATGTTTCATCATGGAAAATACGCAGCCTATGTAATTTTAAGTTAAAAGAAATAAACATTTAAAAAAGTTAAATATTTCAAATGTTTTAATGAAGAAAAAAAAAGTATCAATTTTAAATTAGAAAAATAATCTAAGAAGAACATTTCACTTGCTTGCGTAAAGTTTATTCACGATTGGAATCACTGAGTTCGTGACTATCGTTTTCAATCGCAGACAGCTCCACTGCCACGATAATTCAACACGTGCTTGCTTAGAGTACTGTCAAATACTTGCCCGGGTGTAGAGTACGCAAGTATTTTTTTAGGTGCTGAACTTGATGGGAAGAAAATGTAGGACTTGAAAAACAGTATTTGTTTTTTTTTAGAACGAAATCAAACATACCAAATAGCACTAAAACGCCTCCTTGATGACTAGGAAAGAAAGTGAAGCAGATAGTATCGTCTGGTCTCACCCAAAGTTAAAAGAAAATGAAAATAATTTGCGGCACTGTTAAAATAAGACACTTAACTTAATAAGAGTATTCTATTTTTGTTTCTATCATCATCAGTCGTATGACCGGGTGTGGTTATTGCGTAGCTAAGCAACTGACAAGCTTCCTCCATATATCTCTGTTGCGTGACAATGTGTGAGTCTCCGTAAACGATCTTCCAATCCCCACTCAGCGACGTTGTCAGCCCTTCTTTTCAGTGTCTGCCGCTTCTTCTTTTGCCTCAGGTGGAACTCTGTAGGGTGGTCGGGAAAACATTATTGGCACTTACGATGTGCCCATCCCCTTTCAACATTCTCTTGTCGACGGTGGATATGAAGACTTCCAACAGCCCTGCTTCTTGTCTGATGGTGTGTTTTTTTTCAATGCAGCAGATATAAACGTATAGAGCTTCATTGGTTGCATAATCTTAGAGAAATCTTAGACTTGTCTTTATGACTTATTCATTTCTTTGTTGCATATATATCCTTTAGTCTATTGTAATCATCTGTGGAGAAGCTCAAACCCCACTTTCCAGCCTTGATAAAGTTAACTTCGTCTCTCTGCAATTTCTTTCCCACAGACGTAATGTCTCATGCCTCTGGTTATTCTATCGCCATTCTGATGTCAAATGTTCAGATGAGCTCCACTGTTTAGTTGAAATGTTGAGTTCACTGTGTGCAGTGAACACAACACTTCCTCAACAAGTTTTCTGTTGACTTGCAAAACCTATTTTTCCTCACCTAAGAAAGCGATACAAAAATGAAAGATTGGCATTCCTGGTAAAAAGACTGCTACAGGAAGTAAAACGTTGGGTTTAGTTCAGAAGCGAAAGCTAATGAAATCAAACCCTCTCTTTTCAAGTTTGTTTAGTTAAGCTCTGAAATACACGTTAAACAACAGACGTAATTTCTTTTCGAACATCCTATCATTTTGATGAATTTAATTTACATCTGCTTTCATATCCTTTACAAAAAGGTAATTATTTTTTGAACTGACTACTATTTCTGTATATTTAATTTACATTTGCTTTTATATCGTTTCTGGTAAAATGTCATTACTTTCCGAACAACTTAATATTAACATTTACTCTAAAGAAAATAAGTTATATAAGTAACACTAATTAATTGGCAACTTTGCAGTATAAACTTGTTTTAAAAGTTATTAAGCTTAAATTATTTCCACGATAAGTCACGAGTACTGAGCACTCAGTGTCACTACAGCAGTAATGGTCTGCAAGACGCGACAGGTATATTTTTAATCTTACAATGTTAGTTTAATTTGGCACAAGAAGTAAAATTTGAAAAACTCACAGATGATCGAACTCACTGCAGTTGTAATAACCAACACTTCACGGCACACTGCTATCTTTTGAAAGTGTGCGAATTACCCACACTGCTATCTTTTGAAAGTGTGCGAATTACCCACACTTGATCTGCCAAGACGGCCGTTAGATGGCGCTGTTTCAAAACTATAAAAGCTCGGATATAAGCTTCCTTTTCTTCTTTCCAACCTAGAATGCTGCAGGGAAAAGACTTCATTTTCCTCGAATGATTGATGCATGAACCTCTACACACATACTCACACTCACAAAGAGAATGACAGATACACAGACATACGAGTATATTTTTTCTCATTAGTTACATGAAAATATCTTCGTGTTGTAATTTCTTTCTTTTTTTATTCATTTTATCTCTACAAATGATGACAACCCGTCAATTACATGGGAAACTTTTGGTTGCCTCTGCTTTTACTTGAGCTAGAATCATATTGTAAAGTTATTTTTGATCATCTATCATACTGTGAATATATTTGAAAAACTTCCATAGTCTAAATGTTCATTACAGGTGGTAAATAGACATTTTTAAACAAACTTATTTAAATACCCAGCTGACAAAATAATTTTAGTACAACGCTTCTCCAACGTTGCACAGAGATAACGAAAACGTTTTTTGTAGACTCCCCAAAACGTGCCCAAAACTTTACCTTTTAACGTCGCAAATACGTTGTCTTGTATCGTTACATTAACAGAAAACCGGATAATAAATCCGATAAAGATATTAGAACAAGAATTCATCATCGACATTAATGATTCCTAATTTTAAAAAACAAACAAAAAAAAAAAAACGAAATGCATTTTAAATTAATTCAACAGAACAGGGGTTCTTAACCGGGGGTATCCATACCTCTTGTGGGTATGGGAACCAAATGCTGGGGGTATGGGACTAAAAGTAAAAGTCTGTTTTATGTTGTCGAGATACTAAAAAAAACTTGCACATTTATGTTCTCTTCCTTTTTCTTGTGTAATAAAACTGAATTATAACTTTATTTTGCTTTCAGTAAAAAAAAATTATAATAAAGTTATCAATGCTTATGGTTTTTTTTCATGTTCTGTTCCTAGCAATCCATATCTAAAGTACAGTAAATTCAAGCGATTGAAATATTTGGAAGACATACTGGCAAATAATAGGATTGGTGATAATTATTTCGACAGTCAAGTGACGGGGGTAGGGGACCATATTGGACAATCCATTGGGGGTCTGGAATCACCAAATGGTTAAGAAATCCTGCAGTAGAAAGTATTCTGATGTTATTTGACCAGCGCCGACTTTTCATGTAGAGAACTTGGCAACATTATCATAATGTTGTGACAACGTTGGTGAGTTTGGGGTCAAGAAATTAGAGCAATGTCGCCACAACATCACATCTCCCAACTAAAATACGTGTCTGCAACTTTGTGGCAGAGTTCCGTGTCAGCTTCGTAACATCTGTGTTTTTGACACCCGGTGGTTTAGTTTCTGAACACAGACTATTTGCATGTTTTAAAACTTTCCTTTCAAGTAAAGAGAAAATCGTCTCAATATTCGGCTTAAAGGTTTGGTAGTATAACGTAACGAGACTGCTCATTGATTTATTTGTTTTTTTTTTACGGCTTATCAACCTTTTGCAGGTTTTTTTAAAGCCAGAAAATATCTTCAGATTGTAATTTTTTTTATTAGATAATAATGTCCTAGTGATACAAGTATTACTATTTAACCCTTAGCTGCGGGGAGAGAAGAGGTGGATTCATGCCTTTCCTAAGATTATTTGCGCGTAAATGAATATAACGAACCCAACTGGAATTTGAACTCGGCTCTCTGATTAACAATTCCAAGCCGTTATCCATTACACCAACTACACAACCAAGCTTACAGCATCTGCTAACGGTCACCCATCTAGTTACTGACCAGGTTCGACGTTGCTTAACTTTGGTTATTGTACTGGAATCGGTCTTTCAACTTGATGTGTCCGTAAGCGGAGCGTAACATGTTAGCTCGTCCAAGATTGTATTATTGTGTCGTAACTTCGATTCTTACTGGGTGGTTTGACAAATGGTCTTGTGCCGTACTAGGGAGGGAAAATACTGATCAACAGAATGATGATCAATTTATTCTACATATTCCCTGTCTCAGCCAAAAGCCGATCTTTGAAAATGTTTCAGAAACCAAAGTTACTTTTAACGAAAAGTCTTCTCCTATATGCCGTGTCCCTTCGGGATGAAGGCGATCATGGCTCTCCATAATTTCCTGTCCTCCGTAACTCTTAACAAATTCTGACTTTTTGTTATTTACTGTAAACCTTGTTCCGCCATCCATTTACTCAAGCTCACGAAGTTGAGTGTGCGCTGTTTTCCTCTGACCTTCAATCTGTCCTGCGAGTATCAGATTTTCCAAACCCTTTTTCCTCATTTTGTGCCCTAGAAATTTCAACTGCTTCTTCCTGATGTTAAGTATAATTTTCCTTTTTGTTTCCATTCACTCCAAAAAAACTCGTTGTTGCTCACATGTTCGGCCCATGGTGTCCTCACCATCTTTCTGTAGAACCACATTTCTGTTGCTTTAAGTCTCTTCTTCATCTGTGAGGACATTGTCCAGTATTCAATGCCATATAGAGGGACTGATATTACGTAACAGTTCAGTACTATGTTTCTAAAGAAATGTTTCTGTTTCTTCATACTTTGTTTTGCTTTTGGAAGGCACCTTTAGCTATACTAATGCACCTTTGAATTTCCGTTTCACACATTATTCCGTCTTATGTTAAAACACTTCCCAGCTATTTTAATTGTTATACTTATTTGATTTTGGTATCTTCGATTTGTAATTTGCATTTTGGGCTCATCGTTTTGCTAACAACCAAGCATCCATTACCTTCTATCGGAGTTCTTGTAGTTTTCTTTCCGTAGTTCTCGTTAACTTTTGCCCATTTTTCATTAGTGGAACATATTTCAAAACACTTTTTTTTAATACCAAACCAGCATCAATTGTATTTAATATAATGTGTAAGCACATATTGTAATCTAGTCTTTTGCGTGTATATTATCGATAAAATAATCACAATTAATACTCCTCTGGTATTGAAAAATATAAAATTTCTTTAGAAACAAAAAGAAGGAAACTGTGCGGACCTGTTACGTAATATCTGTCCTCCTTATATGGTAGTGAAGACTGGACAATCTTTTCGCAGACGAAGAGATTGAGGAAAAATAAATATGGCTGAGAATATCATGGACCGAACTTATGCACAACAACGAAGTTTTAAGGAAAATGGAAACTAAGATAACATTTATACTTAGAATCAGACAATTGATATTTCTCGGTCATATAACGAGGAGCGAGGGCTTGGTTTGGTTTGTTTTATGGCATATCAACACCTCAATGGGTTATTTAATGCCGACAAAATTTTTATTTCTGGTAATATTTTTTCTTCAAAAATGTATTGCTGGTAATAAATATTTTTTACAAAGTATTTCTGGTATTATTTACATTTACATAGTGTTTCGATCCCAGTTTGGGTGAGAGTAACTATTTGCCCATAGTTGGGACCATAACAGGTGCTACCACCCCGGGTCAGGGTGAAACTGGGAACACCAGCAATTAAGACGTGGTTCCACGCTCCTCAAAACCTCCTGATCAGAGGTCTTGCTGCTGGATGTAGTTTATCGTCTTACCCAGGATGCGGATGTAGTTTATAGTCCTACCCAGGACGAGAGCGAGTGCTTGGAGAATTTGACACTCATAGAGCATACTGAAAGCATGGACAGAGTGAAGCAGCGAATAGCCTAACGAACTGTTGTATCCTTAAAGAGGTTACAAACAAATAAAGGTGGTACTCGAGTGAAGGAACAGCAACAAGCGCGTAGATGTAAGAAAGAGGGATTTATTGTAAAAGAGAATACATTACTGAAAGAGAGGGAATCGGTTGGCAGGCTAGTAATTGCCGAAGCAAGCTCCCAGGAATATCCTGTACTCACTATATATATAGCTACTGATATAGTCAGTCCACATAGGCAATAGGGAGTGTGGGACATTCCATTAAAACACAAACATAGGTAAATGGTTGCCAAAACAGAGACGAGGTGGGAATAGCAAAAAGACAAGCCTTACTAAGAGGTATAAAGTTGTGGATAGCTATGATCGCCCACGGCCTGAAAGGACACAGCACGGATAAGTGGAAGAATAGGCACGAATAGGTTTATTCATAAGGGAAACCATTTTGAACGTTACCAAATAACCTTGCATTAAATTTTCTCTACGACTGTGTAAGGGTGTGACGATTTCGGATAAGTTTACACTACAGGATGTTTTCAGTGCCTACAAAGTGTATGATAGAAAAATGCTTAAGGCTAAACAGTTGCATTTGAAGCCTTCCGCATCAGTCAAAGCAGACGAAAAACCTCAACCTTTGACATTGTGGCAAGCTGAGGTTATACTTATCCTTGGGCCATTGGAACATCGGTCATTCGTGACTGGTGTATCATAATTCAGCTGCTTAGAGCATCACCAACCTCACTGCACTAAGAGGAAAATAAAGTTAATCTCTGGTGCCTGAGGTGTCCCTAGCAAAAATCTCAAGGGAGCTGGGCAATTTTTAAAAACTAATCTCATGTACGCGTAGGATTCCCATTTAAAAAGAAATATTCTGGTCTCGTTTGAAAACTGATAAATGTCGTCTTCACGACATTTATCAGTTTTCAAACGAGACCAGAATATTTCTTTTTAAATGGGAATCCTTTACCGATAATTTAAAGGGAAAATCTTTTGGACGTTCACAGAACAAAACTAACATTGAATGTTCACAGAACAAAAATAACATTGAATGTTATTTTTGTTCTGTGAACGTCCAAAAGTTTTTCCCTTTAAATTATCGGTAAAGGCTTTTTATTTCGCTTCACGCCACTGTTAACAGCGAGTGGAGAAGTTGTACTAATAACGATCTTTTGTCAAAATATCGTAAAACGAAAAACGAAGATTCCTATATGAGCTTAGATCAGGGGTGAAAAAAATGAGGCTGGTCTGATGGTTTTATATGGCTCGCAAGACCGCAACAAACGTTCGTGTATTTTAGTTACAAGTCGCACAAGATAGTAACCTATTTACGCTATTTACATCGTTCGTTCGGCCGTTGTATGCCCCGACCTTCTTCAGGTGATATACGTTGAAATTTCGAAACGAACCATTTATTTAATCCACGGAGCCATGCCTTTTTGGATATCCAAGTTATTTTTCCTTCTGTTGTGGCCAGGTATTGAACTCAGAACTCTTTGTTGTCAAGTCACCGGGTTAAGTTACTTTTTTGGATTACTCAATCAACGCTTTTATCCACTGGGCCATGTATCCTTGTGAGTTCAATACCTTAGAGAGTTGAATTACTAAAGTATGTGAACCTTCCTCTGTATTGGCGAAGTAGGTACTAAATTCAGCTGAGAAATATTTGAATGCTTAATTATTCAATTTAAGCTGACCAATCAAATAAAACATCCTTAGTAAATTGGTTGGGTAACACAGATTAAAAGAGAGGGAAACCAGTTAAGCTACTCTAATTTCAAAATATAGCCTCACAGTTTAACAATGGCGAGAGGAAAGAAGATATCCGAAGACATCAGGAAGAAGGTACTGGCTTTTCTATAGTCTGTGAAAAGACCATATCAAAAATATTGCATCTTCATCCATGCACTGACAAATGACAATTTACAAATGGAGGACATTCAACGCGACCGCAACTCTGCCTAGAAGTGGACACCAATCAAAACTATGACCAAGAAAGACTAGAAAAGTAATAAATTAGATAAAGGCCAATGCGCACATCTCCCCGAGAGAGATCAAGGACTCTCTGACAGCATCTAGAGTAAATGCATACACGTGTGTCCAATCAAACGAAAATTGAATGGGCATGTCATTTATTGGAGGTTTGCTAGAAGGAGGTTTCTACTTTCAATGAAGAACAATGCTGCCCGTTTAAACTTTGCCAGGGGATACTTGGACAAACCAGAAACAATTTTGTAGTCCTTTCTCTAGACAGATAAGTCAAAGATAAAATTGCCTGGTCACGATCAAAACTGCTATGTTTGAAGAAAAAACAGCACTGCCTACCAAGCAAAGAACCTCATTCCAACAATGACGTGTCCTGGGTATGACGATATAATACATCCGGCAGTAAAGCCGCTGATCGGGAGGTTTTGAGGAGCGTGGAATCACCTCTTAGTTATTTTTGTTCCCAGGTTCATTCTGATCAAGTAAAACTTGTTAGGGCCCCAGCTATGGGCAAATAGCTACACCCACCTAAAATTTTGGTCAATACACTATGAAAGTATAAAAACAGATTTTTACACTAAAAATACCAGCAATACATTTTTTTTTTAAATGTTACCGGTGATACATTTGGCTCTCGACAAAAACCCTCTTTATAAAAATATGTCAATGAAACCTGATCTACAAACTGATTTCTTACAATGAATACATATTTTATTCATACGAACCTATCCTAAAATCTAGTCAGCATTAAATAACCCATTAAGGTTGATATACCGTAAAAAAAGGGCAAACCAAACCAGCAATGACGCATGGTGTCGGAAATGTTAAGATTTTCTGCCTCTGAACCTGGATAACTTCATATTATCCAAGAAAACATGAATTCTCATTCCTATCAATAAAATCTGGATCAGAATCTCTTGCCATCAGTCAGGGAGTTGAAACCTGGCCGAAAATGGGTTCTGCAGCATGACTATTGTCCCTAGACATACCAGCAAACCTACTAAGGAATAGCTCAAAAGAAAAAGGAGGCGTCCTTTGGATTAGTCAAAGTTCAGATCTTAAACCAATAGAAATGTTGCGGTTCGATCTTAGCTGGCGGTTCATGCCATATATCTCTCCAAATTCTCTCAACTGGTTGAGTTTTGCATGGAGGAATAGGCAAAAATCCCTATGCGAGAGACTGGTCAGTGGTTACAGAAGACGTTTGGTTTAAGTATATCACTCTAAAAAGAGGCACCGCAAGCTATAAGCTGAAAGTGTTTACATACTTTTGCGCGTACACGATTTTCAGTTTTTAGGAGAAATAAATCACTTTTTAAAAAATAAATAATTAAACTATATCCTTTTTTTTTTGTTTGTGTTCATTTGCTGGAAAATTACTTTAGAAATTGGTGTTTGGATACACATTTAATAGGCTTATTTTCAATTTTTCACAATAACAATAACGAAGGGGATCACAAACTTTCGTCACTGTATATAATTAATAGCGAAACCCTGTTCTTAGGAAACTCACTTCCTACAAAATCGACACATCGCGTTCTACACAATCACGAGCCCCTGGATTGCTATTGTGCATCGCCAATGCTTAATCATCTGTTCAGTGTAAAGTGACATAGAGATATAGGTGTCTGTGTGTACTCCAACTGGAGATAAACATATGACGTCATTTCTACATTTTGCTATTAACATCTCACGTGATTTATCGAGAATTTCTTATTATTGTAAAAGACTTTTCTCAGCTGCACAAATATCACTAATAGTAATAAATGTATTAAATATAAAACTAATTTCTCATACATTTGTTCATAGAATGTGTCTAATGTGCAAATAAATGTGCAAATAACATGCGCATATATGATTTTTATTTATATTGCCTTCGTGAAATTTGTGTTATTGTTGTGATGCGGCTATTTTACACACAGCCGATAATGATGCGGCCTTCCATGAAAAAAAGTTTACCCACCCCAACCTAAGATCGTACGAAATCTTTGTGAATTTTTCGTGCAAAAAAAAACAAAAAAACAAAAAAAAACATACACACAAAAAACAAAAACAAAAAAAATTGCTGAATCAACATTTCAGTTAAAGGGGGGCGAAACTTGTTACAAATTTTAAAAAAATGTCAAATTGAACGTAAAAGAGAAAGAATCTTAGACTCAAACACATCCAAATTAAATCATTTAACCCCAAAAACAAATGCAGGAGAATTAATTCGTCTGGACACTTGTGTTCATTTGCTTAAGCACGAGGGAAAATGCATTTGTCATGATTTTACAAGAATGTAAATACGAACACAGAGATACTCAGCGGGTGTTAAATGGATATACAGTGTGTGTGTGTGTGTGTGTGTGTGTGTGTGTGTGTGTGTGTGTGTGTGCGTGAGCCTGTCTCCCTTCCCAGTTCTCGCCAAAAATAACAAGCTAAGACCCAAAGAAACAAAGTGATATTATTAATCTGTTCTTTAAATGGAAACAGCAGCAGCAGCGTGGGAAAAAGAACATCGGGCGGAGAGAAACACGACGAAAAGCTGCCATTTTTGCTGTCTTCAAATCCAAAACATATTTGCCAAATCGTTTTCAAGACACGGATTAGTAACAAGGGACTTACAAGGACCGATGATGAAACGAATAAAGAAATTATCACAAGAACAACAAAGACTGACTAAACAAAGCAGAAGACGGTTAAACGAAGAACAAACAGAACATTAACGTTTGAGGGGAAGAAAACGCGACATAGAGAAAGGAATAACATTTAGAGAGAGGCATGCTTAAAAGAAAAGAGAACAGACGCTGGTTAGAATTCTTATTTTCTGTGCCGTGTCCCTTTATTCTTAAAGTTCCATCTTAATGTCTTTTGGCTTCAACAAAACTTCGACACTGGGTTTAGGAAATTTTTCAGATCGCAAACGAAAATCAAAATTATTTAGTATAGATCCAAGAAAAAATAACGACCCCGTCAAGCAAAATGATGTCTTGCGCAATCATGGCACTCCACGACTTCGTCTTCTTTGTAGATGTAAGCCATCTCTGTACTATAGTTCCCAATTCCTGCCTTGCCACCCATTTACACAAGCTCACTGGCTAAGTTACTCGATGTTTCGCGCTGTGCTTATTATATGAGTTTTAATTTATGAAATACAAGTGGCCCTCGACTAACGTCAGAGATCCGTTCCTACGATGCGACGTAACCTGATTTTCGATGTAGGTCGGAATTCACTCACATAAGCACCCACGTGTCTGCCTTATGCTTGAGAGCCATAATGAAGGGCAAAAAGTTCCCCCCCAAATTACACCAACAGCGAATGTAGCACAATCCAATATGGCGTACATCCGGTGAAGAAACAACGCCGTCTTCCTCATATAGCGCCGCATGACGACTTATATTATGGGAGATGGCGCCGTAACCACGAAACGCCGTACGTCAAGTTCGACGTAACCCGATGACCTGCTGTATAAGCTTATTCAAATTTTAGGTTAAATAAATTCATTTTTAATCGTTAATTTTTCCCTACAATCAGAAAAATATTTTAGCAACGCAGAATATGACTCTTGTTAAATAAGAGAGTAGCGAAATAAAGATAAAGTCAGTGGGGAAATAATGAGAAAAATGAACACTTAAGATGAACACTGAATGCCTGTGAATATTATTCATTTGGCATTCCTCGAATCTTACTGATACAATTTGTTTTGGCAATCACTTAATATATAAAGATGAGAGGGGATATAATAAGACAAAGTGTAAAAGCTTGTAATCGAAAGACTGAAAGACAAAACTGTGTGGAAGGAAAATGCATTGGGTTTTTTGAGGATAAGAGGGGCAATAAATTAAATTACCTTATCAGATACGACGACTAGAAAGTGTTAAGTGTTATAAAGTAATACTTAGGCTTAAGTCGTTTCGAGTTGAGTCATTTTCGAAGACACGCCGGTTTTTCTTAAATATTACATGGAAAAATAAAACACTCGTCTTAGGTCGTTTTACTCGAGTTTAGGTCGACCAGGAAAAATATTCGAAACGTCAAAACACTAAAATAACAATAAGAATATACAAAATCTCTTAAAATAATATTTTATATATATATATATATATATATATATATATATATATATATATATATATATATATATCATAAAATCATCAAAAACCAAAAAAAATCAACATAATAAAGTATATTCAGCAGATGTTTTTATTTCAAATTCCTGCCGATAGGCGGCACTCGTGCGTTGTTTTCCGCTCCCACGTCGATTTTGAATCCAGACTTATTTACATCTATGCTCTGTCGTTGACGTTCTTTTAATTACATTTAAAATAGATTTTTATGGCTCCGAAGAAAAGTCCCAGTACAAGTGCTAATGCTAAGCGTAAGACTGTATCCTCTGGAAGATAAGGTGGAAATTAATTATTTTATTCAGAATACTGTACGTACATATCATAAATACTGTAATAGGCAAAGGGGAGTGCTTATTTGAGGTTTATAGTGTGGTTACTTCAACCTAAGTCGTGACCTTAACGGCGTAATGTGAGGTATACCTCTGTATGTATATATATATATATATATATATATATATATATATATTAAAATCAAGCATTACAAACCACTTATACTACCATGCTTTCCACCGGCATTAGAATTTATTTTCCCCGAACGCCTTGTTTATTTATTTGAACTAAAGTCAAGGAATACTAACCACTTATGCTACCATAGTTTTAACCTGTAACGTTTCTTCAGGCAGTAGAGGTTAATTAACCCTACCAAAAAGAGTCTCACTTAAATACCTTAGGGAACGATATGAACCCGCTAACCAGCTATGGGCTAAATGGTAGGACTTGTATCTGGAAAAATCATGGTTATTGTAAACTCGCAGAAAACAGACAAAATCAGATATTCTTACAATAATGTATTCGCCTTTAACCCACAAATGGTTGACAAGCTGTAAAAAACAAAACAAGCAAATCAATCAATCAATTCTGCAGGGGCTACAATTAATTTACAGAGCAAACTGGGTCCCACCTATTAACTTTTATAAAATTGAGTAAAAAAAATTGATCTGGAGTGTTTAATTATCGATATGGGGAAAAGTTAAATTATTTTTGGTCGCAGTGCTTATTGTAGAATAGCTTTGGCAAAAAGAAAGTGGGGAAAAAAAAGAAATTTCGTGGAGAAAGTGATAAACATTTTTTAAAAAATGGAAACCACTGTGTTTAGCAAAAAAATAAAAAATAAAATAAAATAAATAAATAAAAAATCGCTTCTTCCTATGCTTCTAAATATCAACTTTTCTCCGACCGTTCTGACCCCAGCAAAAGAGCCACAAATCTGCGTCTCTAATTCGTTCCCCTGCAGCCACTAACGGCACCGTCCACAAAGACGATGTCGTTTGCTTGATCTTAAAGCGTTCGTTTTGTTCAACAACCTTTTTCCAGACTGAGAGAAGCCGTGTTAATCACAAGCCGTAATTTTCCACTGTCATTTGTACTTGAGACGACAACCAAGCAAGCAGACATTAAGAACAGGACCCACACCCAACCCGTTCTGCCCTCAGGCAAACGATGCAGACAGTGACTCGGGTAAAACAGTTGGTGGATTCAGATACGCTTAGCAGGGACTAAACAGTGGGACCCGGGTGTAATGTTTGGGGAAGAGGGCAAGAGAAAAAGATGGTGAAAGAGAGAGGAGAAGGAAACGTAAAAGAATATCACGTCACTTATTTTGTGGTGGAGGAGCCGGGTGAGGGAATCATTTTTTTTTCTTTTCGTCACCTCCCCATAACCCACTTAACTTACGAAACCCCATCTTTTTTTATATCTGCTAAGGGAGAACTATGTCAGTAAACAAATGGGCGCAGACCGATAAAAACTCCCGGCAAAGATATTCTTCTTCTCATAGTTCCCCCTATACTTTTATGTGCCGTGTCCTTTCAGGATGTGAACGATCATGACTCTCCACTACTTCCTATCCTTTGTAAACTAATAATGTTTGCCCTTCCCTTTGCTCGCCCACCTCTGTTCTGTCATCAATTTTACCCAAGCGCGTTAATAGGTTAATCGTTGTTTGACACTGCCCCTTCAATATGCCCTATAAGTAACAAATTCTCCAAGCCCCTTTTCCTCATTATATGTGTGTCTGTGTGTACTCCAAGTGGAGATAAACATATGACGTCATTTCTACACTTTGCTATTAACATCTCACGTGATTTATCGAGAATTTCTTATTATTGTAAAAGATTTTTCTCAGCTGCACAAATATCACTAATAATAATAAATGTATTAAATATAAAACTAATTTCTCATACATTTGTTCATACAGTCTGTTCATAAAATGTGTCTAATGTGCAAATAACATGCGCATATGATTTTTATTTATATTGCCTTCGTGAAATTTGTGTTATTGTTGTGATGCGGCTATTTTACGCACGGCCGATAATGATGCGGCCTTCCATGAAAAAAAGTTTACCCACCCCAACCTAAGATCGTACGAAATCTTTGTGAATTCTTCGTGCAAAAAAAACACACACAAAAAACAAAAACAAAAAAAATTGCTGAATCAACATTTTACTTAAAGGGGGGCGAAACTTGTTACAAATTTTAAAAAAAAAGAAGGCAAATTGACCGTAAAAGAGAAAGAATCTTTAACCTCAAAAACAGATGCAAGAGAATTAATTCGTCTGAATTTCAACTGCTTTTCTGATCCTAGGCACAAGTGTTTTTTTTTTGTTCACATTTACCTGAAAACTTCCGCACTGTTCACATGTTCCGTTCATGATATTCTTAGTATCTCAGTTATTATTTACTTTCTAAGAATTTTTTAAAACCCTTTTTTTTTAAACGCACTTGCACTGAGAATGGGGGCGTTCTTTTCTTATTATTTCTCTTTTTTTTCTCCCTATTCTTCTCTGTTTATCTTCCCGGTCGCATTTTTTTACTCCCCCTCCTTTTAACTTCTCTTTGCCCTTTCATTCATTTCTCTATACAGTGAGTCCCCCGTATTCTCGGGGGTTAGGAACCAGAACCGGACGAGAATAGTTAGAATCCGCGAATACTTGTAACCCCCCCACCCCCACCCCACCCCTAAAAGTGGGTAAAGTACCTATTTTGATTGCTAAAAGCCCATATGCCTTAAACTTTCATCCTAAACACGTTAGAAACATTTCAAACCCTTTAAAAACATTTTTGAATAATAGTATTGGTGTCCATAGACTTAGCGTAAATTTTCTTTCATGCGTATAATAACAGTTTTTAATTACGCATAGATCGATACAGCCATTGAAAATACTGTGGAACAAGACATAAATATAAAGTTTAAAACATTTTCTAAAAACAGAACTGTGATGATGCCCCCAGACTTAGCATAAGCCATTTTACGACCCCAGCCGCAGCCCCTAGCAAAGAACAAAGCCCAAGCACTACGCATGTTTTTGCATTTGTTTTTTACAATGAAGATGTACAATTCTGCCAATTTTTACCATAAAAATGAACTGTTATATGTTTTAAGTCACATAAATAACAGGAAAATAATACAGGAATATTTTAAATATGTTCTATCAAAAAATACGCGAATTGAGGAAGTTCTCAGCGAATAATTTCTACATATGTTCATCAGAAAAACACGCGAATATTCGGGGTTTCCGCGAATAACAAGTACATATGTTCTAAAGAAAAATCCGCGAATGTGTGAAGCCGTGAATGCTGAAACGCGAATAAGCGGGGCTTACTGTACTCTTTATTTATTTTCCCTTTTCATTGTCTTATAAACGAGGTCAGTCCGGAAATTATGCAACCATTTCATATTAAGGAATAAATAGCTTATCTAGTCCTCTTCAAAGTACCTGAAGCAATCATCCCAGCATTTTTGCACTTTTCAAAACAGTCTGTAAAGTCCTCTTTTTGTATTACTATCAACTTTCTCGTCGAATTCTCCTTATTCTCGTCCACGTCCTTTTTAACGATATTTTAAAATCAGAAACTGCTGGGAATCATAATCTTGACTGGGTCCCGTCTGACAGAATTTGAGGATGTTATATTTAGCAACAACAACAACACCAACAACAAGAAAAAGAAGGAAACAATCTTCAGGAGACGTTAAGAATATGAATTAAACAGTAACTTATTCAATGACTTTTCACTGACTGCGTTGTAAAGACCCTTTTGGTTTGGTTATCAACTTACGAAAAGGCCGCGCGGCCGTTTCTCAAGGTATTCAATATAGCAGGATATAGTCATGACAAACTTCATTCACTAATTCATCTCCCAATTGGACTGCAATTTTCTTTAGTTACTTGGAACGCTTTATTCTTGGATAGCGCGGGAAACCATTTTAATTTAGTCCCCAATGAGGATTGATTTATTACACTTTAGTAATTGCATGCTAGATGAATTAGTTAATTAATCTACCACTCCGAGGCACTCGGTATGCGAAGACGTAATATAGACTTAAAATTAAATAAAAATATTTCATAACTTCTCATAACTGTCTTCGTTTTTTAGCAACAAAAGGCAGGAACTTGTAGAGAGTCATGATCACCCAAGTCCTGAGCAGTCATAACATAAAAAGAAGATACAGTTTAATATTTACCATCTGGACTCTGAGTTAGTTTGATGCACAATACTTGTCTTAAAACTATGCAACGCTTATTAAATTACTATTTATTATTTATTTATCAGCCTGACCAATCATCACGCACATTATGATTGGCCGATTTTTACGGCTTATCAACCTTTTACACGTTATTTAAAGCAAAAAAATATTTTTAGATTGTAAGAATTTGGGGTGGGTGTAATAATGATTTACTGATAAAAGTCCAATTAATTAACCCATAGCTGGAGAGAGAGGAGACGGATTCATTCCTTCACTGAGGGTATTTATGCGTAAGTGAATATTACGAACCCGAGTGTAATTGGAAATCGGTTCCCCGAATTCCAATTCCGAGACGTTATCCATTACCTCATCTATACCTAGTATTCCCAAGTGGTCACCAATCTAGTTACTGACCAGCCTCGATGTTGCTTAACTTCGGTAATCGTTTCAATGCACATTATGAAAAATGTATTGTCGAAATGAGGCTAACAATAATCGTAGGCAATAAGTCTGTGTGTAGAATAGCGATTCATTCCAGGGAATAGAAGGAGTCTAAATTGCATTTAATGTCCTTTGATGAGGAGTTGATCTGTAGCGACCCCAATGTGTACTGGCTTCAACCAAAGAGATACCAGAAAAAAAATGTCAAAGAAGCTTTAAAAGTTGACCTAGAAGGAAGCCGCCTCATATATCCACCAAGAATCGGGCCTGAAAGGAAGTCAGCGGTTGCGCCGACATAAACAGGAAATGAACCCGTCTGAACTTAGGATATACGTATACAGAGTTAACTGGAAGGCAGAGTCCCTCACGAATCCAGGACAAAATCTCAGCCTCTTATCCCAAAAGCGAACAAAATCCCAGTCACATGGATAAATTGAAAATTCAAGGTACTTTTAATTCAAATTTTAACGTCAAATTGAGAAATCAATATGTATCAATATATAGACATATATACCAGAAAGATCTATTTCTGTCGGATACTTCAACAGTTTATGGGTCCGCTCTGTTTGAAACAGAAATTTATAGTAAATCGATCCAACTTCTAAAAAACGTTTTTTTAACAATGCTACGGTCATATATTCGATATATTTCATAATTAGGGAGTCTGAGTATTCAATAAAACACGAATTTATGTGAAGAAAGTCTCAATTTGACACTGAAATTTGAATTAAAAGTTCCATGAATTTTCAATGAGACTAGGATTTTTATAACTTTTGGGATAAGAGACTGGGATCTTGTTCGGTTGCCGTCCCTCACATCAGCGCAAAACGATTAACCGTTCAGAAAGTCCCGAGAACCTCATCCCCTCCAAGGACGATGTTAATATGATGGAGTCTATATGTGTGTCAACAATTATTTTACATATGGAAAATGTAGTCTCGCATTAATTTTCACCTTTACTAACATAATATTTCCCTTCGTGTTCAGCGAATTTCTTAAGTAGAGAGAGCTAAGATTAATTTTTAACTCCCTAAAGATTTTTTTTTTTTAAATCTGAATTTGAGCTGGCCTAAACTGGACCTGTGTGCTTATCAAGTGATAGAAAACGGATTTCATCTTAACCGCCATTATCATCAATCAGTTAAAAAAAAAACGCTCAAACAGTCAGGTGTTTCCATTAAACGTCTTCCACAAGCACAATTATCTGTGTCAGTCGGCGGTTCTTACACACTGCTCGCCACAGCACAAAGGATGGTTGGCTCCTTTCATCTTACATCTGGGGTTCGTCATCTCCAATTCCTGTGCGACGTCTAGACTTACGCTTGAACGAATACCAGTTAAGCTGTAGTCATAAAAAAAAAAAGGTAGTCGGGCACAGACTGTTGATACTCTGTACAATATCTTTACAGCGGGCAACAATATATCTATTTATCGCTATTATAGCAATTATCTTTTTTTTCTATCAACAACGTTGCGATGAATATATTAAAAACCAAACTAGTGACGTTCCAATTATTACCGAGTGGAGCCCGGAATTTTCACTGGAGTGCCTATTTGTACTTAAACTCAACCCAGACCTCGAGACGCGTACATACGATCCATCGCTAAAGATGCTGGACAAATGACCGCGGTTCCTTGTGCCGCTTCAATAATAACTGTCTCCTCCCGCAATCCTCTTCCTTAACAAGAGCCAGGTAGGGCCATATATATATATATATATATATATATATATATATATATATATATACACAGTGTAACCCGGATATAAGAGAAACCCGGATATAAGAGATTTTATCTGGTCCCAAATTAGAGACTGTGTTAATGTATATATAATGACCAAACCCGGATATAAGAGACTTATTCTCCGGTCCCGACAACTCTCTTATATCCGGGTTACACTGTATATATATATATATATATATATATATATATATATAGTGTAACCCGGATATAAGAGAAATTCATCTGGTCCCAAATTAGAGTCATACTTACCTAAACAAAATAGACCAAACCCGGATATAAGAGAAACCCGGATATAAGAGACTCCGTCTCCCGTCCCTACAACTCTCTTATATCCGGGTTACACTGTATATAGGGTGACCCAAAAAAACTGGAATTTTTTAAGTGCGTATTGCCAGACATAAACATTTCGCCATTTTAGTAACAAGAATGAAATTCACAGTATCCCAGCTGAGATGTTGCAGCAGTCAATGAGGAATCTCAACAGCAGATTTCAAGAATGCATTCGTACAGGAGGACGCCATCTACAGGACGTAATTAAAAAAAAATGAAAATTCCATCATTGTTTCTTAAATGGCATGTTTTAAGGTTTCAATTACTATGAATTAAATATTTTTCTTCCATCACTCTTGGTTTTATTGGATTGTTAAAAAGTTCCCGTTTTTTGGGCTCACCCTATATATATATCTTTATATATATATATATATATATATATATATATATATATATATATATATATATATATATATATATATGAGATAGGAAAATGAACAAGTAGGAAACAGATCTTAATTTAACATGTTTCACTTTATACATCTTAGATTAAGATCTTTTTCCTACTTGTTCATTTTCCGAACATTTTGTCGGATTCCTAATATTGTAACAGCATAATTGTCCACCCCACAAAATGTGTAATTTCTAAAAAACCACTAAACTGAGTTTCTTTTTACCAGATTTTCAGATGAGATGTTTAACCATCTTGACACCATTTGTCGTAAGAATCACTGAAAAACCCTTTGAGTTATTGAGCTAAAAAAAGAATAGGTTAAAATCGTTTTGTGTCAGAGGCTCTGTCTTCCAAATAGAGCAATGGTGAGAGGAAAAAGATCATTCAGAACTTCAGTAATGGTACAAGCATTCATACTCTGGCTTCCATCTTCAAAGTCCATTCAATAACCATCAAGAGAACGGTGAATAAGTTTAAAAAGAGGAAACAGTAGACAGGAAAACTGGATCAGGAGGTCATAACAGGAAGAGGACTCATCATTTTAAGTTAGAGCTAAAGAGATCAATTAAAAAGATCCAACTCAGCCCAAAAGACGTTTGGCACATGAGAGAGGAGTTTCAGCTATG
This sequence comes from Acanthosepion esculentum, assembly GCA_964036315.1. Taxonomy (NCBI): domain Eukaryota; kingdom Metazoa; phylum Mollusca; class Cephalopoda; order Sepiida; family Sepiidae; genus Acanthosepion; species Acanthosepion esculentum. Next base: position 122,528,834 of record OZ038477.1, on the reverse strand, counting down.
ACAGTTTAAATAACAATAAAAAAAAAGACTTGAAAATGAAATCATACGTGAAACCTCTGAGGCACTTTGTTAGTCCAGGAGATAAAGTTGGAAGGTTAGAGAGGGTGAAGTCCATCTTGAATAAGTTGTAAGATGATCCTGGAATATATATATATATATATATATATATATATATATATATATATATATATATGAATTTAATTTCAATCCTACAATCCGCTCTTTGGCTATGATTAATTAATGATGAACATGTCATTTTCATTTATGATCGATTTCATCACGATTCTTCTGTTAAGCTTGGAGAGTAATTATACATTCTTATTGCTCAATGTAGAGTCCAATAGTGTTATAAAAACCTCGGATAATTCCAGTAAGATATCTTTAATCATTTCTAATATACAATGATTCAGAGCTTAATCTAACAATTGAACAATTTTGCTGTTACACAATTTGGACAATTTTGCCGTTACATCCGGTATATATATATATGCAGGTGTTGCACAGTCTTCATTTTCCAGTCTTGATAGAGTCCAAAAGCGTCTCCAAATGTAACAAATTATTTCCCACTCTAAAACCGCTTTTTTAAAAACAAAACATCGCAAGCCTCTGTTCCATCGCTATTTCCGTAGAAAGTATTCAAACAAACTACAAAACATCCGCGGCTAAGATCAGCCATACCACGCACATTGTATCATACCAGCCTCAATCCCCCCTGTATTTCACTGGCGAGATGTAAATTCCACTTCTTCCCAGAAACCGCTTTTTGAAGGACGTAACGCGTTACATTAATGCTTTCCATTTTCTCATTAAATTACCTGCCCCACATAACCACCTTCATTCCATTGTTGAGATGTAAGTTCCATTTGAGCAGTTTCTTCTCACGAACCGCTGCTTTGTGGAACCGACTCCCAAGTGGATGCTTCCTCGATCACTACGACCCGTTCATGTATAGGGCCAGCCGTTATCTTCACAACATATCCCCATAAATTATGTCTCCTACTCTGTAACCATCTACCTTGAGTGGCTCTTGGGCCTTGTACAGGGTGACCATCACTGTAAAAAAAAAATTCAATAGAAGATTAACTTGATCGCACCAACAGAAATCAGCCTTCTTTTAATCAGCAAGAAGTTCTCTAAATGCCCATGGTTTATTTACTCTCAAGACGAAGACAAAATTAACTATGGCATCTCAAAGCAGAACAATATTTATCGAGCTAGCCTAGTTAACTATTACTAATGTGTACTCCATACTTGTAGCCTTGTGTCAAACTACGTTTAGTAAATAGCATTTGTATCGCTTCATCCCATGCAAGGCGATAGTGTCACTAAGACTCAAGGGGGATTAATGAGAATTTTAAAAAATGAGGAAGACGATAGTGAGGAGAAAGGACAATAAAAGATCAGAATTCAGGAAGACAGAAATGACGATTGTTTTTTGCACATAAATGTTTGGAGATCGTAGCTGACAGGAAGACAAGAAGCCGGAAGAGAGTTCTACAGGCGAGAAGTGCCAGAAACGAAACTATTAGAATATAACTTACGCTTGCATCTAGCTAATTTTCTTTTACTGTAAACAGGGCTACTCGATGGTGTAGGGTTACATTAAGAGGCAATTTATGCAGAAAGAGAAGATAATGGTTAACCCTAGACTTGAACACGTTAAGATTGCCGTGCTCGGGAAAGTATCATCTTCGGAATTAGTTCCATAGATCAGTGGTTCGGAGGAAGAAGCTGTTTGAGTGGAACTTACTTCTCACCAATGGAACACGGAAGAAATGTGGGTGCAACAGTAAAACGAAGAGACCTATTTGCCAATCTAGTACTACGCTTAAATTCATACGGTCGAGGTACCAAGGAGGAAAGCTGATCAGAGCAAAAATATTTATAGCAAAGGCACAGGGAAGCTATGTTATGGTGGCGGGTAAGTGACTGAAGCCGAGATGCCAGGGTAATAATAACAAAGACCAGGACATTAGTCCGAATGGAAATATAAATGATTTGTTACTCAGTCCTCTCTTCTTTCACACGCAACTGCTAATATATAACTATGTAGGCTACAATGCTGCAAGAATGGAAAACTATTGTCTCCCAATGACTCTCATTTATTCGAAGACCTATGCTCTAATCATCGATAAGGACACAACAGATTACAAGGACAGCTGAAAAGGGACTTCGTTTCCTGTGGTATTGACTCCGTTCAGTGGAAAACAGGTAAACGCGATGATAATGATGAGGATGCGAAAATATTCTCGTAGATGTTTTACTAGCGACCTGAAAGCATGCGACATACGCGAGACTAGCACAGCGGAACGAAGCTTCAAACACAATTTTAGATTTCATAAAAAGGTAATAGTTTTGATTAGAGAAAGAATGATTCGTTCGGATTTTCAGGCAATGAAACTTGGACAACTACATTATATGAAATAAAAGTTTATATATGTGGCCAGTAAATCGGTATTTTAACGGAAAATGTGACACCGAAATCCGAAGACACACTGGAATAGCGAAAGATGCTTTCCAAACACTAAGCAAAATATTAAGAAACATGAACATTTCGATAGAAACCAAAAAAAAAAGAAGAGTGCTGAACTGATATGTAATATAGGTCTTTTATTGTAACAGTGAATGCTGGACAGTCTCTTTACAGATGAATAAGAGACTTGAGGCAAGATCGAAACACCATTATTAACTTTTATAATTTCCTTTTAAATATTCTTGATCTGGAATGTATAGTAATATGGAAAATATTTCTGGTAGCAATACCGATTGTTCACACAACCACGCTCATGTGATGTGATGTGTGTGTGTGTGTGTGTGTGTGTGTGTGTGTGTGATATACCGTAGCTATGAATACTAATGGGTATGTCTCAATCCTCATAAATACGTTGCTATCTAAGTAGTCCACCACTAGCAGTAGTTTACCTGCTACACGCCGCTTTTAAGCATTGTATTTTGTTGATGTTATAAAGATTACCATTTCATTTCCAACCCCCGTTTTGGTTATTCCTCATTCAGTAACTCTTTCTAGGTTACAACAATATATATATATGTGATTATTTTTTACGGCCAAAATAGTCGCACTATAAACATGTAATTTTTGCATTTTCAGTAATCGGTTGCACTATACACAAGTATTTTTTTATGGAGGGGTTAAAATTCTTGGCAAAAAATTCAGGGGTCGCACTATACATGAAGTTGTCTTATATATATGTTGATATAAGCTCGTCCTAGGTATGACGATAAACTACATCTGGCAGCAAGCCTCTGATCGAAAAATTGGAGATTTTAAAGAGCGTGAAACCACCTCTTAACTGCTGTTGATCCAACGTCCACTCTGACCCGGGGCTGGTAGTACCTGTTTGGGTTCCAGTTATGGGCATTTAGTGGACCCCCAAACAAAACAGTACACATTTTTGTAAAATGAGCAACAATGTATTTTTATAGAAAAAAAGGACAATCAATGCAACACTAAAAAAATATAAAGAAAACATTTTTATAGTAAAATTACCAACAAACATTTTATGATCTACAAACTATATATATATATATATATATATATATATATATATATACACCTTTACCCTGAAAGTATAAAATTATGTACCAAATATCTGTAGTTGAAAGCATAAAAGTACGTAAAAATTATTTAGTTTTCGGTATTAAATAAGCCATAGACGCTGATATGCCGGTAAAAAACGTTATTTTTAGTCGGTACTTAAAGATAAAGTTTATTAAAAGCTACATGGGACAAGAAGTTGTAGAGAGCCATGATCGCTGTTTTTTTCTTAAACAGTGAAATTATTAACAACCGGTCAACTTTTAGAAATCTTCCTCAAGAAAGTTCGTGCCTCCGGCAGGAATCGAACTTGCATGCCCCTTTCTATAAAGGACACCGTTTCTATAATCTAAATATGCCTTTACCGATGCGGCATTCCTTAAATAAGCAATTCAAACCTTCTCTATCAAATGGTCTTCCGAAGCCGAATTGGCTACTGTTTCCGTTTTAAACCTGTCTTGTCGCTCTATTTGGCCTGAAACATTCGCCGACACGATTGGTATTTGCGAACATCATAAATCATTCTATGACATGAATTATTCTCATGTATCTACATTTTATATTATTCAACACAACCATCAAGTTACCTCGCCTACTGATCCTCTTGATATCTCAGAGTTTTGTTTTCTACGGTTTCAATTACCTGCAATCAAACCTGGAGATAATTTATAAGTTTTACTTGACAGTGGTCGCAATGTTGGCAATCAAAGAAAAAAAAAACTTCCTTTAAGTCAAAAGGTAACATTTTTTGACTTAACAAAGGAAGACAAAATAATATGTTGAGGTTGCTAAAATCTACGGCAAATCGGATATTCTCCCTGTCGAGTAACTTTTATTACAGTATAGTGTTATAATTGTTCTATTTTATTATTACCGTATTTGACGGTATATAATGCGCACTTTTTTTTTTACTAAAAATATCTTTCAAAATTCCGCTGCATCTTATATGCGATATGTAGGTTTAAAATTCGCGATAGTCGGCCGAAATTAGCTACCTGGCAACTCACATTAGCTTAGACTTTAGGGTAACTTTCATATACCTATTGTCATTATTTAAAAGTGTTATCATTGATAATATTCATTATATTAATTTCATCACGTTCAATATTAGTACTTTGTTTCACTAAAATTATATCTAATAAATTCAAATTATATAGAGTCTGTCTATATTTCTGAGATGGGGTATTATGTACAGTATTTACATTAGTCGGACTATTCCAACCACCTGAAGAAGGCCGGAGCGTTCAACGGACGAAACGTTGTGACAAAGATGAGGACAATAGTCCGACTAATGTAAATACTGTTCAAATTATATATTTGTAAAACATATTTGTTCCATCAATATTTTTCTTGCGATAACTTCCGATTACATTGGTATAAATACAATCTGAATTTTTATAACCTAATTATTCCAATAAGACTTTTACAAAATGTTACAAGGTTGTACAGATCATATAAAGGATATAATAAAGTTTTTATAGGCTTGTGTTGTTTTTTCCTATTATTTTTCGTTTAATTGTAATCATGGCGTGTTTAACCAAAAATAATACCTCATAAATATAGCCTAGGCTGTACCATTTACTAATAATTTTACTAATTACTAATTTTTTCTCGATTTGTCCTGATAAAATTGGGGTGCGTCTTATACACCCGTGCGTCTTATATGACGTCAAATACGGTAGTTATTGATGCTTATTGTGCCTAATAAAATCTATGGTAAGAACGAATCTTCTGTCATATAACTTTTATTAAAGTGTATTGTTATAATTGTTCTATTTCATTATTAGTTGGTTTGGTTAACATATTACTTTGCCTAATTAATAAACTTTTTCAAAGGTATATATATATATATATATATATATATATATATATATATAGTATAATATGACAATTGGAAAAATCTTAGATTTTGCCGACGCGTTTCGTCTTCTGATTTTTCAAGGCAAAAATGAAATTGAAATATCTCGATGTTGTTATAGTTACATTAAAAATCCAAATTTAAAAAGATAGACGCTTCTGTCCAAGCCTTTTTTTCTGGTTAATGTAAATTACCTTTATAGTAAGAGTTTTTTTTCCCCATGTCGACAATAAAGTTAAATTCGCAGATCAATTCTGTGGACAAGAATCTCTTGCTATAAAGGTAATTTACATTAACCAGAAAAAAGCCTTAGACAGACGCGTCTATCTTTATAAAGTTGGATTTTTGATGTAACTATTAACAGCAGAGATATTTCGATTTCATTTTTGCCTTGAAAAAGTCGGAAGACGAAACGCGTCGGCAAAATCTAAGATTTATCCAATAGTCATCTTATACCAATCTGTCTTGTCCACAGAATTGACCTGGAAACTAAATATATATATATATATATATATATATATATATATATATATATAGGTTTTGTAGTGCGTATTCAATTTATGTAACGTAAATCATTCAAACGAAAAACAAATACTGAAGCTAATTATATGGCGAGAATCACTCTCACAAACAATATTTAATAATAAAATACAATCAACTTCGAATCTGTTAATGAGTGATTCTCGCCATATAATTAGCTTCAGTATTTGTTTTTCGTTTGAATGATTTACGTTATATATATATATATATATATATATATATATATATATATATTAAATAATTTAATTAAATTATTAAATAATTTTAATCCCTCCATAAAAAAATAAAACTATATATATATATATATATATATATATATATATATATATATGGCAGAAAAATCGTAGTATGTCAAAGACAGTGGTCCTCAACTTTTTTTTCAAATGCACCCTATATGTCAGAATGTCATTTCTCCCTTTCCATGACTATCCAAATCAAAAGATGCCTTGCAAATAATATGCATCTATGATTGAAAATATTCATTCTGTTCCTTTTACATGGATTAATTTTTAACGAACTCATGATGGGTTCCAATTTCCGTAAATAAAAAAAATAAAAATTAAAACATCCCCCTCTCTTAAACCCTGAAATTCCACCTTGGTTGAGAACACTTGGTCTAGGATATCGTACGATCCGTAGTTTCAGGAATCCTTCTGTGATCTTAAAATATATCCCCCACGCGAATAATGGGATGTTAGTATACATATGTTGGTGTTGAAACGAAGAATTTGTTCAATTTAGATTGTAACTCTTCATAGTTTCTAAGGGAAAGATTCTGAAATTCATTTTCAGCTATTTATGAGGCTGCATTTCAGGAGACGGTGGACAACAACGAAAAATACTCTGATGATGATGCAAATCATCGAAGTTTCATTTCTGTTGTTCGTGAATCAGTTGCGTTACAAAACATAATTATCTGCCCTTGACTGACACACCTATAATTTATGTACATGTCAAAGGGTGAAAAATGCACCACGTGACAGTTTGGTTAGAGGCGTAAAATGTAAGTCACATAGACAGTTGGGATCAATTTCATTAGAACAACGCCACTTTTACCCAGGTCTCTATTTTTTCTCTCGTTTGACATGGCAAAGGCTGAACCACCGACGAAAAGAAGGACCAAGACAACTATCAAGTAAGATCATAATATAGTTCTCTTTTTTTATATCTTTTAATGTGTATCCGTTATCGCTGCATGGAAAATCTATTGTCTAATTCCAGTTTTGTAAATATGTAAATAAAGTGTTTTCTTTCAAATATATATGATCGCCTTTGTCTGTATTCACACATATATGCAAGTTATATTATACTGCGAGTATAGTGAGGCGATGTTGGGAGACTAAGGTAAAATTATCTCCATCAAATATTCCAGTTTATCAAATCCCAATCGCCAATGTGCAAAACGTATGATTCAATAATAGAAGATCGATAAAATTGATCGAGTGAGAACTATTCGAAGATGCTTAATACGAAGGCAACAAATTTAAAAGAATGCTTCATAATTAATTCCTGCTTCTTGCATTTTCCAAATCAGTGATTGAAGAACCGTGTCATGCACGTTCTCGCATTGTATCAACAGGGGGCGATAATCAAGGCTATTGAAGTTTAACAAGTAAAAAAAGAAAAGACTAGAATACTATATGAATGCGCATTGGATGTTCAGAGGATCTAATCAAAACGCCAATGATTATTGGTGAGTTGAAGCGGTTGATGCTGAAATAGTTTTTTCTTTCCCTTTTCGAATGCTACATTAAACATTTTTTGAGCTTTCACGTTTCGGAAATTTTGCCCTTTACGCCACCGAGGTTAAGTTCGCCGCTGAATAAGTCAAGTAATAATCATATTGCATATTGTAATATATATATATATATATATATAAGAAATATAGTCTTAAGGCGTGCTATATTTATAGAATAAAGTGCTCAATATCAGAGATAGAGCGTGTGTAAATATAAAAGTGAACATTGAAGTCAACACTTAGAGGCGACAGGCTGTTTCATGCTAGATGCAATCGCCAGGCCACGAGTGTTTTTTCTCGGTTATTTATATATACGGGTCAGTGGTGCATTGTGGGTAGTCTAATTTGGCGGTTATTTTGCCGGAAGTTTATTTGTTTTTTATTCATTTATATATTTGGGTTAAATTATTTTGCTTGTATTTATTTATTTTTATTTTTTCTTATCTTATATATTTATTTTATTTTAATCGGTTTTTTATTGACGTAATAAAAATTTATAAATAAATAATCAAATAAACGACTATGACTACTACTGCTAATACTGCAAAGCTCTTCCATGAATTGAGTCCTCTCAGTCACTGGCGTGTTTATTCGAAGGTTAGTCTTCCTCTTAACCGATAGCTCAGGGGTAGAATCTCCGACTGATGCCAAATCAGTTAGGTTTCGATCCCGGCCTGAGGCAATCGGATGTCTAGCCACACAGACAAGCTGTGTTACAGCGAAACTGTCTGTGTGTGGATGACTATATATATATATATATATATATATATATATATATATATATATATATATATATATTATTGTAAAAAAAGAAGAACATTAAGATATGTAATCCGGTGTTCTTATTGATATTTTTATTTTTACAAAACAGTGCTCAATGTAAATTTACAGAGCCTAAATATTATAAACTGATTTAAAAATATGGTTTGATCGCTACACAGGAATTACCATGTTTCAAAAACAGAAACCAAAAACTTCAAATTCAATTATATTAAATTAAAAGCATTAGCTCTGTTTCATCTTCAAGCGAATTTTGGAATTCCAAAATACGCTTGAATTTATTATATATATATATATATATATATATATATATTGGTATTGATACTCAGTAGTATGATCTGATGTTAGAAAACCTCAGCCATTAATCGACCTATTCTTCCGTGTATTCATCTTTATGCACCGTATAGTTATGTAATAAAAATATCCGATAATTTTACTGAGGTTAAAATATTTGGCCACTGTATATATTAAAAACACAGCATTTACTTCAATAAATTCTATCTATAAAAATGACGTATAAACAGAAAATATATTAAAGAATTGTCGAACATAATTCATTTACCCATAGCTGGGGGGAGAAGAGCTGAATTCATACCTTTCGCAAGGGTATTAGCACGTAAGTCAATGTAAAGAACTTGAATGAAATTCGAACCTTTTTTTCTCGCCAATTAACGTAAAAAATACCGTTAGTTACCATTTTCTCTGTACCAAAATATCTAGTGAAAATTTTCATTTTACCTTAGTTTTTTATCGAATAAATTCACGGTTGTCAGATTAGAAAATGAAAACCTAAAATCATAATCGACTCAGATAAAAGTAACCTGATATCTCAATGGTGAATGATGGCTCTATAAAAAATGGAATTTTATCATAATCCGACCACATTTTAAAGTAAATAACAATGTGTATACGGTTGATATATCAGTGTACATCAGTTTTCAAACTATTAAACGATATTCATAACCAAATATTCATAGTCTTATCAGTAGTATGCATCTATTTTTGTACGTGCTGTATAATTATGAATATGAACCGTATAATATAGGTTTGGTGTCTTATATGAATTTATTGAATTTAGTTGTTATGCAATGTATGGTGTTAAGTATGAATTGAGGACAAAAATAAAACTTTATTTTACTTTGTCTCAAAATACAATGTTATTATGACACTGTTTTATTTCTGAACCTTAATACCAAGACATTGACTTCAAGCAGAGGATACAAAAACATTCCCAATGTAGCAAGTTTATAACAACCAATAACAGAAAACCGACAAATGATTTTGTCAGAAAAGCTTATGTTTACTTCGAAGTGAAGCTGGACGTTCAGAATAAATCGTGGGCACCACATAAAGTTTGCAAAACATTCCAGAAAGACTGATGCCGGTGAGCTAAGGGTACTCGGACTTCATTTATTTTTGGTATTCCAATGATTTGGAGGGAGCCCCAAAATCACATCGATAACTGTTACTTTTGCTTAATTGACATTGACAAGAAAAAAAAAAACGAAAATCTGTGACATATCCTTCTCTCAATTCAGCTATCAGACTTGTACGACACCCCGATGGAATCCCGATTCCTGTCTTCAAAGGATTTACGTCCAGTGACATTGAAGAATCAGACCACGATGATGCGAATGACTTCGTTGATGTGAATGATAAGGGCAATGATTTTGAGGGATTATCATCTGAACTGATACTGTTTAATCAGGAAGAGCTGAGCGACTTAATCAGGGATGTACTTTTCTTCTTACGTCATACTTGAAACATTATTTGATTTGTTTAGCTGTTTATTTTTCAATCAAATGATTTAAACAATTTTCCTGTTCTTGCCGATCACATGAAGCAAACAAAAAATCTGGAGCTAACTGTGAAAAAGGACGATGATAGTCGTACTCAGCGCCATGAAATTGTTTAAAATTAGCTATGATATCCCTTGCACCATTTCAAAAAACATTTTTGTAGGCTAGTGTTATGTTTCTCACTATACACCATTAATGCTTATTGTAATTCCGGTAGGAACTATAAAAATTTAAATAAAAATCCAGTATTAATTATCGGTTTAGAAAATAATCCGGTATTAATTATAGGTTTCTCTCTATGACCCATGAATGCTCACCATCCTAAAATTAAACGTTGGCTATTAACGAATTAAAAGATTAAAATAATACTTTATTCTGTGTGTAAGTTCAGAGTGGAGCTTCAAACTGATCTCGCCTCCTGGGACGATATACGCAGTCAGTTATGTGCCATGCGTGATACACGCTTAGGCGATCATGTATCTCTCGATACATGATTGACAAGGCAGATTTTTTTTCGCAATAGCTTATACCAAATATACTAAACCTTTCCTGCAGTAGGTTATACTAATTGTCCTAAATCGTAATTTACACCTAATCTGTCGGGAAAATATATTCAAAGTTAACTTCTTTTTTTATTTTTATTTATATTCATTTTGTAAACAATACAGCATTACAAAGTCAATGAAAATAAAAAATATAAGCAAACCATATAAAAACATAAAAATATAAGCAAACTATATAAAAAAACATAAAAAATATAAGTAACCTTATAACATATCCGTTTTATTCGAACTATTGTTCTCATCTTGATTATCATAAACACAATGTTTCAACTAAGTACCCTCTAGTCATCTTCAGACGTTCAATATTTTTTTCTAATAATGGATATCTAAGATGAAACGGCATCAAAGAGACAAACATAATACAATAATCAATACACACGACATCAGCCATAAATAATAAATATTTGAAGGTGGCTAGAGGGTACTTGGCCAAAACGTTGTGTCGTTAATAGCATCTCTAACAACCAGAGTATATAAAAAAATGATCAATGGTGTGTGTCAAAGTACATTGACAATTCCACATCTGTAAAATAAGAAAATTATCAAGTAAATCTTGTGCCCCAACTGCATAAATTTAAGCGTGCTACTAGGTTGGCATCTTGGTCTCACCCTTTTACATGTAACCACCTCTTAGATTCTATCAGTTTCTTCTCGACAGTGGAGCTCCCTTCCTCTTCCTTGCTTCCCTGATAACTATAATCTTCAAGCATTTAAATGTAATATCAATCGACATCTTCAGATGCTTTGATCCCTGTACTTCTCTTTATCCTTTCCTCAAACAGCCTTCTTTTCTCTTTTCTTCTCTTACTTTCACTTTTTGTAACTCCTTGCGTGCTAGTGGCACTCCCACCTTGTTTGGGGTGAAATGCTTAAATATCTCTCTCTCTTACATATACATATATATATATATATATAAGAACATATTAATGAATAATAAAATGATAAATTATAACGAGAGAGATATTATTCGAGGTATAAATTAAAAAGGGGAGTTAAAATAGATTGGTTTGGTTTGGTTTATTTTGTTTTACGGCATATCAACCTCAATGGGTTATTTAATGCCGACAACATTTTTTATTGCGGGTAATATTTTGTTTTGTCAAAAATCTGTTGTATTGCTGGTAATAATTTTTTTCAAAAAAGTATTGTTGGTAATAGTTAAATATTTGCCCATAGCTCGGACCCTAACAGGTGCTACCACCCCGGGTCCGGGTGGACCTGGGAACACCAGCAATTAAGAGGCGGTTCCACTCTCCTCAAAACCTCCGGATCAGAGGCCTTGCTGCTGGACGTAGTTTAACGTTTTACCCAGGACGCAGATGTAGTTTAACGTCTTACCCAGGACGGGGAATTAAAATAGACATAACTAAAAACGGTCAACTGGAAAAGAACACTATCGTAGTTACTAATACTGTCCTCAGTTTTCATTTTTTTGCGGTTCACGTTCTATTATTTAAAATTCCTGGAAAGTATTATTATTATTATTATTATTCGGTGGAGCTTGCTCGGACATTGATGTGTCTATAACGCCAACCATCACAGTCCTGCATCAAGGTCGGAACGTCACTTGTGAGGCATTCTGTGTCATAACACAGTTGGTCAATGTAGATGGTTGCTGGGCGATCAACCTGTCTTGCGCCATGTCTAGGTGTCTAGAGCAGGAGATCACCCACGAGTTCTTGTTTTGCTCGCCAGCAGTGAACCTATTTTTTTATTAAATCAAGTCAGTAATCCTTATGCAAACAAAATGATTAGTTGTTAGAAGTGAAACTAATTTGTTTATAAATAAACCCATCTCAATATGCGTATATTTTCTTTTTCGTTTTTCCTTTCTAGTCGATGTGCACAAAAACTTTACTTTCTTCGATCGAGTTCTGATGAGTAAGGAGCGATAACCGGTTAGCTCATTCTGTATATTTGTGTTTCTCTTTCTTGCTTCTAATTTTTGTTTCACTTTCCTCTAATAAGTTCTGACAAATAACCGGTTATCTCATTCCACAAGATTTTTTGTTTCACTTTCTTGCTTCTAATTTCTTTTTTTACTTTCTTCGATCGAGTGAGGAGCGATAATCGGTTAGCACATTCTACAGGATTTTATGTTTGTCTTTCTTGCATTTATTTACTTATTTTTACTTTCTTCGATCCAGTTATCATGGGTGAGAAGCGATAACCAGTTAGCTTATTCTACAGGATTTCTTCGTTTCTCTTTCTTTCTTTCTTTTGATTTTTTTACTTTCTTCGATCGAGTCATGATGAGTGAGGAGCGATAACCGGTTAGCTCATTCTATAGGATTTTTTTCTCCTATTTTCGTATTGACAGCTACTATAGCTGTTTCTTTTCGTCTCTTAATTATGTCTGTTTTTTTTTCATTGCCGTAATGCGTAAAGTTGATTAAAAACAATATACATGCTTCGAAAAAAAAAAAAAAAAAGATGAGACGACATCTTTGTCATCAAATCTTGGCTCAATTGAAGACCATGCCACATGAAATTCAGAATGGATATCCATCGTACACCTGTAGTTGTTTGAATGACACTCCTGGTTGAGAAGTCGATCTTTGAAAAAGTAAGCTGAAAGGAATTAGAATATCTTGAGGTCATTGAAGTGCAATTTCTCTGACATCAAGATATTCTAATTTTACTGTTATCCCAAAAGAAACAAAAAGGTGCGGCAACGATCTGCTAAAGAAACATACTCAAATCTTTAGCAAATATCTATTCAGATAATAAAACAATATATGGATGTACCTCCAACAATCTAGATGACCAGACAGCAGATCCTGGCAGCAGATCTCTCTCCTGACCGTGATCTAACGGCTCAATGGAGGAATAACTGGCTCATAACATTCAATACCTCCAAATCAAATCTAGTAATTTTTATCATCAGCGAGGACACACTAAACTTCCACTTATCGCGATGAAAGAGATTACTCTAAAGGAAGGTCGGATGTGCGGGTGGTGTAATAGATAAAATGGAATAAGAAATTGGAGAGTTAAATTCGTATTCCAGTCAAGTTCCTTACATTCACTTACGCAGAAATACCGTTGGAAAAGTTATGATTCCATGTCTCCCCAGATATGGGTTAAATAGTAAGAAATATCTAGAAAAATCAGTTATTCTTGAAAATAATATTCACAAGCAAAAAAGAATTATTCTTGCAATTCAGAATATGATTCGGCTTTAAATAACCCACAAAGGGTTGATAAGCCGTAAAAAGCAATTCAATCAATCTCAAGGAGGTTCCTTGCCTTTAACGCCTATTGGGACACAAGTTCACCCCCAGACCTCAAGTGGAACTTTCAGATCCGTCGACAAAGATGCTGGAAAAATGGTTGACTCCCTGAATCGTCCAAGAAACTTTCTGACTCCTCCTACCCTGGTTTAACTTTCTCATAGCCAGATCAAACCAAAAATGGAATACTGCTGCCATATCTTGGCTGGAGCTACCCCGTCGTCACATTCCAGTCTTTCTCAAAAGCGTCTCCGCGGCCCTGTGGGTGATTAATTATTTTCGTTTCCAGATTCATCATTTATCTTTCGTTGTCAATCGCGAAGATTTAGGGAATTTAGGGACATGAATAAACTAGAATTCAAATGCTATATATTTTTTAATTTCCGTATTTAATTGCTGGCATATAAGACACATACAAGAAGGTATTGGAAAGTTCCTAGGTTGTCCGTGCACCATTCAACGGAATTATCAGTGCGGATAACGCACATTCGTATCTACCCCTACCGAGCTAGTCTGCCAATCGGCCTTCTTTTTATCTCCTCGCGTATAGTTTTCACGCGATGTTCTGTAAAGTTTTGGTGGAACGGTTCTGAGATCTTTACAACAGCTGAAAAATTCGAACAGCGTGTCTCGATCAAATTTTGTACCAAGTTTAGCAAATTTGCTATCGGGATCCATGAACTATTTTGCTGGGATTTTGATGAATATTCTTTAGGTGGGACAGGGGTTTTTGAGTAGCATACGTGTTTCACGTCCAGTCGAGGGTCTGGTTCAAGCGAATAAGGGTTTTATTGTGATCAATCATTAGCCAAACTAGCCAATGTGCAGAAAATTAATGATTCCATTGATGGAGATCGTAACCGAAAAAAAATCCATCGGCTGTCTTACATGACTTGAATGAGGAATTTCCTGATACCACTTTGTTTTTCAAGAAATAAACAGCTAATTTTATACCTCCTTCAATGCAAATGATAAAAACGGATTAAATCACTTATGCCCACCATAAAATCTGATATTAATTTTGAAATAAAAATACGATATTAAATACAGGTTCCTAAAAAAAATCCGGTATTATTGGGTTGGTGCATAATTATCAGGCGTTTTTCTAGGCGAGTTACTTGTTAATAAAAATTGCTGTTTTGTTTACTTTTTTTAAAAAATAAATGTATTATTTTATTTTTATGTTATAAAAATACGTGTCGATAATCATATTCTCCAGAATACCCATTTAAAAATGTCATTGTTGAATTGTTATATTTCTTTTTTCATAATAAATATTGTTTAAACACGCCTGATAATTATGCACCAACCCAATACTTACAGGTTTCTGCATATAACCCATTAATATCCACGTTTCCAATAATGGGTGGTGGACATTAATGGGTTAACAAAGCTGTTTGTCTCTGGCTTTAAGCCCAAATCTTTGTTCATTGATGTAGGGGTAGTATTTCCTGTGATCAGAAGCACCCCACTATTTTTTCTCGCTTTTTAAAAAATAATAAATGGGTCATCTTGATAGACGAAAGTCTGTACAAACTCATGTCAGGAAATCTAACTTCCTGGACACAATGTTATCATTGAGAAAAAGCCAAACATTTCTTGTAGAATCTTGATATAATAATAGAATCTTATTGTTCTGATTTAGTAGGAAATGTTTCAAAGAATTTCGCGTAAGTTTTCGTATAGAAAAGGAGAAATAAAATAATGTATCCCCCCTCTTTCTCTCTTTTCAAACTCTATTTTCCAATACGACTTCCCAGCTCCATACCTATTTTCTGCAACATTCATTTTCTTTTCAAGGTCTCTGGGAGATAGAATAAAAACATAAAAACCTTGCTGTCAAAAGTATAAAAAAGGGTGGAAGCCAGTTCGAAAATAGCTCGAGGCCAGCTAGCGAAACAGAACCAATTACGACAACGTAAATTGGCACATTTCTATTCTGTAATAAATTGACGGGTTTCTCCATTTGAAAGATTGAACGCAAACCGATTAGAAACATTTTCTGCTTCCATGGTGTTAACTAGTGATAAGTAGCGTAAGGACATTAAAATTCACGGAATGGCCAATCGTGAGGGCCTCACCACCCGCGGAACAGCTAATCACAAGGCTCTCACTATCCGCGGAACGGCCAATCGCGAGATCCTCACCATCCGCGGAACGGCAGCCACAAGGATCCTCACCATCAGCAGACTCATCATCCGCGAACTATCGCCAACTATGAGGACCTCGCTATCCGCGGAATTGCGAACAGAAGTTACTAAAAGCATATATAGAAGTAAATCGATGCCAATATATCCTTGCATCAACAAATATGACGAATATCATGTGACTTCAAAACGTTGGCCATTTAATTCTTATTTATCGTTCGACAGAGAACGCACACAAAATATTCATAAATGTTCCGACAGGGTAGAATGACGACATTCAGCTCCGTCTCTCCAAGCAAGAATTTGTCACAGCCTGCTTTTAATAACCTTTAAAATGCTAGTGATTATTACGTTATTATTATTATATACGATATAGAAAGGGATTTTCAGTGGTCAGGAATTCATGTAGACAGTCCTGGCAGCACTATTAGATGCCCGATATAAATCACTAGTACAAATTAATACGAACAGAATATTAGCAAATGATTTATTATAGAAAACCAGTATTAATTATTTTACTATAAAAATGCAATGAAAATCAGGGAGAAAAGTATTGTCGGTGATGACGAATTAATACCGACAGAATATATGGAAGTTTATTATGCACAGTTACGATTTTGATAGATTACAATCAGCCCCTCGCTTATTCGCGTTTCAGCATTCGCGGTTTCACACATTCGCGGATTTTTTCTTTAGAACATATGTACTTGTTATTCGCGGAAACCCCGAATATTCGCGTGTTTTTCTGATGAACATATGTAGAAATTATTCGCTGAGAACGTCCTCAATTCGCGTATTTTTTGATAGAACATATTTAAAATATTCTTGTATTATTTACCTGTTATTTAAGTGACTTAAAACATATAACAGTCCATTTTTATGGTAAAAATTGGCAGAATTGTACATCTTCATTGTAAAATAACAAATGCAAAAACATGCGTAGTGCTTGGGCTGTGTTCTTTGCTAGGGGATGCGGCTGGGGTCTTAAAAGTGGCTTATGCTAAGTCTGGGGGCATCATCACAGTTCTGTTTTTAGAAAATGTTTTAAACTTTATATTTTATGTCTTGTTACACATATTTTATCCAGTATTTTCAATGGTTGTATCGATCTATGTTTAATTAAAAACGGTTACTGTACGTATGAAAGAAAATTTACGCTAAGTGTATGGCCACCAATACTATTTTTCAAAAATGTTTTTAAAAGGGTCTGAAATGTTTCTAAAGTGTTTAGGATGAAAGTTTAATGCATATGGGGTTTTAACAATCAAAATAGGTACTTTTAGGAGGAGTGGGTACAAGTATTCGCGGATTCTAACTATTCACGGCCGGTTTGGGTTGGTTCCTAACCGGATACGGGGACTCACTGTTTAAATCATTGCAAATAACGTTATGGATTTGCATTGTAAATTTTTTTTTTTATTATTATAAAATTCAATATGAATCAATGAGAATTAAGACAAATATTTATGACAGAATAAGATTATTAGCATATTTCTTATAAACGTTATTTTTTTATGGTAAACGAGTTCGAGGTGACAAACTCCTTTTTTTTATTATTTTATTAGTGAAATTAATGTCAACCGGCCTGGATCAAGAAGCCGTACTAAAGAAAAATTTTAACGTCGACATTTTTTTTTAGTAGGACTTCTCCATCTACGTTTGTTGACATTATTTTCACTATTTAAGAAGAAAAAAACATGTCAAACTCAAAAATGCGTACCCGCTAAAAAAAAGGTTTTTTAGTAAGAAGAAATAATGTCGGATTTAAAAAAAAAAAAAAAAAAAAAAAAGAACTGTTTTCTTTTCTGTTAATTCACTCCAAATAATGTAAAGTTACTTATCGCAAATATTAATGAAATTCTAAATCAATATCTGTTTATTTTATTTTTAATTAAAGTTTTGCACTCTTTTGAAATTAGAAGTTTTAAATCAAAATTTGTTTAGCTTGACTCGCAATAACTCCAATGAAAAAATACCAAAAATCAAGAAATTATTCCCATTTCATGAGTGCGAATGATATTGAGGGAATTCAAAGAATTTTTTACAATTTAAAAAAAATCTGTTTTGGGCTTGTTTATCGGGGTGAGCGCGAACGTAAACCCCCATACTTAGAAATAAAGCACACAAGTCGCCAACATTTGGGATGATCGCAAAGGTCAACCCAACCGGAGTGCAATGGATAAGCCTCGCTCTTGGAGAATTTGGTGTGAATTTTACTAAATATAAATTCTTTTTATTTTGGGGCGAATTAAGCGGAAAGATCCAAATGCATTAAAATATTATTAGCCCAAGTATAATGTAATTGCAGTTCAAATGATTCTTTCTAGAAATACACTACAGATATTTTCCTTTTCGTTTTCTTTTTTAATCATAGTAATGTATTGCAAATGAGGAAAAACGTGATTGTCAGTTGACAGACGAGGGTTATTCCATGGACAAAAGATAAAAA
>OZ038477.1:122457671-122507671 GCA_964036315.1 Acanthosepion esculentum | reverse complement strand
GCTGTAATTTTTAATTCTGTGTGGAATCCTGCTGTAATTCTTAAATCTGAGTGGGTACCTGCGACTGTAAAGCGTTTTAGATGGGTTCTTCATTGTGGCCTTATTACAGAAATGAAATTGTTACATGAAAAAACTCCTTTTATTGTTACTATTAAGAGTTTTATGTGATAATTTCTGTTAAACCACATTCATTATCAACTGAGATCTGCATGACTTAAAAATAAATAAACAAAACAATCTGTCAACAAGCCAAGTTTACACTTGATAATGACCTTGAATTAAATTCACGAGTGGGTGGACTTCTGTTTCAGACGCCGTGTTGGTATTTTTTGTGTATTTCATGTGTCCTATTTAGAAGCACCTGTTTGTACGTGTACACAAATTGGTTCAAACGGAGCGGAGACTGTAAAGAAAAGAATGACTCTGAAATAGACAAAGATCTCTTTACAATACATTTTTTTTTATCTCTGAAAATCTTTCGTCGTAAACTTTTAAACACCTGAGTAGTGTTTTTTGGTCATCCCTTTCGATAGATTAGGTTAGGCGACAATTTTTATTTTGGTTAAAACTAAAAATTCGCTAAAAAATGAGCATGTCCAAGTTTTATCGTCAAAATCGTTATTATTAAGAGGAAAGACCAAAGGATTTTTTCATTATTAGATCATATTTTTGATCCTTTTTAGAAAGTTCGAAATTTTGGTTAAAATTTTGTTTTTCTTCTGTCAGCAGTGGACCAAAGATTAGCATAGGAAATTTTAGCGTCTTTTTTTTTTTTTTTGCGGTGAAAACCACATTGATTTGGAAATTCTTACAAAAATCAAATAATTGTCGGATTTTTCTGAAACTTTCAGGACTTATTCACAAATAAATTATTTTAGAAATGTTTCTTTTAGAAAATCTTGGTAAAAACATTGTTTACATCCGTTAACCGAAACTTATTTTAATTTTATGAAATTTCGAGAAATTAATTTTTGTACCGCTTAATGTTTATATTATTTCTACGCAGAACTCCTTGGAGAATTTAAATCATCAATTTTGCTTTTGTAAAACAACCTTTAGATACTGAAAATTTGCTCTGAATCGTAAATTAAAAATGCAATAAAAGTAACACATTATTTAATTAGAAAAAGCTTTTAACTGCTTTTATGAATAACATAATTATGAACACAATTCTCTTAAGAAAATTTTCTTTTCAATGAATAATGAATTTTTACAAGAATTGTTTTCATTTTAAAAAAAAAATTAATTAGAATAAATTATAAATTTTTGTATTAGTTTGTACCAGTTAACTGATATTGTTATTACGTAAAAGTATATCTACTAAACATAAATGAAAAAGGAATTAAATTTACAATTTAATGACCCCTAATATTTTAAAAAGAATTTTGAATTTTTTGTGTGTATAAACATGCCGATTCTTTCGTAAATACGCCCATCCACAATACCGTTAAAAATGAGAGCGATAAGTACCATAAATTTAAAGCTAAAGTACCTAAAATTCAATAAAACATTAGATTGCGGAGAATATTTACCTAATTTTTCAAGATTACTCGGTAGTTAAAAATTATAGGAAAAAGCGCTCACGTTATATTCCTCAAGTAATTTTACAGATAGGTCCTTCGTAAAAAAATTAGATAAACTTCTGTGTGTCAGTTAAGTTATATAAGTTATATAAACACCTTCCTCCTTGTTAAATATACATTTCTGCGTTATTTTAAATTAAATTTTAATATTTGTTTCAAATAAGATGAATTAAACTGTAAATCAGCAAATATTTTTCAAATAAAATTCCAGAAAAATATATTTTATATTTAAAAGATTTTTTAATAAATAGAATTACATTTTGCTGATAAATGATTATAAATGGCGATAAAATCAGCGATTTTTAGTTATTAAAAAATTCCCCTTCCTGTCAGTTTAAATTAGTTTTGAAATGGAGCAAAGTATTTTGCTTATTGGAAATATTAAATTTAATCTATTAGCTTGAAATTAAAACCAAAATAAAAGCTTCAAGAAAGATATTTCATTTTTTTTAATTCATTTTAAAACTTAGGTACCGCGTTTCTTTGGAGGTAGGTATTATAACATAACCAAAAATAAAACATACTATATTGACCTACTGTGTCAGGATAGTTTGGCTGAATTCTGAACATACCTGATTTTTTCATAGTACGCAATGCGTTTCTTGAAAGAACTAATTTAATAAGCCTATCTATAGAAAATTCGCTAGTAATGTATTTGTCAGTTCTTAGTCTTTTTGTGTGTGTGTGTGTGTGTGCTATATCCCTTCAGGATGTGAGATCTACATAACTTCCCTTTTTTGTTGCAAGTAACTTTAGACTTTTTACCGTCTACTTTCCATATTTTGCCATCCAGTCACGTATACTATTTACATTATTCGGACTATTGTCCTCATCTTTGTCGCCATATTTATTACAACGTTTTCTTGCGGACACATGGCACAGTGGATAAAAGCGTTAGTTAGATCCAGTGACAGGACCCAAAGAGTGTGAGTTCAATACCCGGTTAAGGCAGTGGAGAACGTGGAGAGGAGAATTAACAGGAGATAACTGATATCCATTAAAAATGGCACGTGGAACTAGAACAGTTTACTCCAATGAGCAAAATAAATGGTTCAGTTCGACATCCCATCCACCTGAAGAAGGCCGGAGCGTACAACGGCCGAAACGTTGTAATAAATATGGCGACAAAGATGAGGACAATAGTCCGAATAATGTAAATAGTGTACATAATACCTCACCTCAGAAATATAGACAGATACAGTCACATATAATATTTAATTATGTTAGCCCTTCTTTCCCACTGCTTCTCTTACGTGAGTGTTAAATTCTCCCAGCCTTATTTCCCTATTATGTGTTCCAGAAATGTGATTTGTTTTATAAGTATAAGTTTCATTGTAGTTTCTATTTTCCTTAACACTAATATTTATAAACCAATGAAACAAAATAAACAAAAGTGCGTGCTTCTCTGATTGATTTCAGAGAACTATAAGGACACAACCATTCAACAAGCAAACGACATCGTTAGACAGTAACATCAGATCGTACACCCACATCGCTGTTACAAGGATTTACCTCTCAAATTGCCATTGAGAAGAGACCAAACAGCCAATCAGTCACAAGCTTTAGCATTTAGCTTGCTCTTCGCATAAAAAGGTTGTAATCAACACAGGAAACCTAGTGGAAAACAACTTTCAATAAACAATGAAACTTTCAATGTGCATTTGCCTTTTCATTCTGTTTTGCCGCGTCGAAATAATAAGGCTTTTTATTATTGTTAAAATAGGTACCTCCACGAAATGTAAACAAAAACAGTATAGCTTGACAAGAAAGGCCTTAAATTTGATGAAAATTTTTTTTATCTGCTTAAGTATATCATTATTAAGAAGAAATACCGAAGTAATTTTTTTAAATTTTTTACTCATTCTTAGCATGTCCGAAAGTTAAAATGTTTCAATTTCTTCATCCCTGGCGCGCTCTGCGGCATTCGTGAGGAATCTATTTGTAAAAACTGTTTTAATTTTAGAGGAAGACAAAAAAATACAAATCATGTTTCCTCGTACGCTTTAAAAGCGAGGACGACCGATCGTCTGCAATTTACGAAACGGTGCTGAAAAGTTTTTCCGCTCGATCGCAAAGACCCCACCCTCCATAAATCAAATCTGATGTTTGAACATTTGACCAGATATTGTGAAGCGTATTGAGTCGAAAACTGTTGGTATTTCACCGTTTAAGTTTGTTCGAAAAGATAAGTAATTATCGCTGAAGAGAAAAAGGATAATTCTGAGACGTGTTACAGCGAGAGAGATTCAAACCTTTAATGAGTGGAAGAAAAGAAAGAAAGGAAGAAAAGAAAGAAAGGAAGAAAAGAAAGAAAGAAAGAAAGGAAGAAAAGAAGAAAAGGATGAAAAGGAGAAAGGAAGAAGGTTTACAATAATGGTGTTGCAAAAAATGGTATTTTGCGGACTTATCTTGTCACAGAAAAGAAACGTCCTGTTAATAATTATTTGAGTTTTTTTTTGTGATTTCTTGTTATTGTGGTGGTTAGGAAATGTCTCGGTGACCGGACTTCCTGAGGACTGAGAAGATATTTCTTCACGTGGAGTAGACGCTACAATCCCGGATTCCACAGATCTATTGAAGTTGTTTTTTTTTTTTTTTTTTTTTTTTTTTTTTCAGGGAGCAGTTGTGTTGTACGTGCTACTCATTGAAAGCCAAAGTGGAAAAGAGGAAAATTCAAAGATGGCGCGCAGATCGGGACGAAGCAGCTTCAGTAAGGACCCTTCTGATTGGTTCCTTTCCAGCCAGTCACAGGGATCGTTGTAACAATGACATGGGGCCCGTTCAAAGTGTGATTACTCCGAAACTCTCGTAATAATTTCAATAAACCCATTACTCTCGTAAATACAAGATGCAACCCCAAATTTCAGTTTGTGTGGAGACTTTTCCAGTATATACGAACTGTACAGGTAGTTAGCGTTCCTCTTTTATGAGACTGCTCTTATTCATGCCGAAAATAACTGCTTCAAAGACTACTATGAAAATAAGTACTAGAGTAAAGTAGTTTTTTATCATGATCCCTGAAATGTATGATTGTTTCTTGTTTTCTAATCAAGTCAACACGAAACGCTCACAAAGTTCAGGATATTAAAAATAATGATCAGGGAGAATGTTGTTATATATATATATATATATATATATATATATATATATATATATATATATATAATCACCATAGATTTCATACTGTTTATCATGGGGACTTCCAAATTCCTCAATAAAACTTTTTAGTTCCTTTGTTTTTCAATGTTAAATCTTCTCTATATGAGACATTCTGTTTTTCAGAGAATGTCTCATATAGAGAAGATTTAACATTGAAAAACAAAGGAAAAAAAAAATAATTATTTTTAATAATATGTGGAAATCTCCACCTTTTACCTGAAGACGGTCGTGAGACCAGAAACACGTGTTGTAAAACTATGAAAAATAAAGAATAATATTTTTTTTAAAAAACCAACATTACAACCAAAAAAGGTTGCGGTACCTCTCTTCTTTTTAATATATATATATATATATATATATATATATATATATATATATATAAAGAAATTTGACAAATGGAAAACTTTTTATTTCATAGTTACCGAATTTTTCCACCTTTTCAAAATTACCGAATTTTCATAAATTCCACATTTCTTCATCTCGTTTTTGGATCTGATGAAGCCTAGAATGGCGAAACGCGTAATCAAATCTATTTTCAATGAAGCGTTTTTCATTTGTCAAATTACTTCTAAACTTTGTCACGATTCTATATCCTATTTTGAAAACATACACACACACACACACACACACACACACACACACACACACACACATATATATATATATATATATATATATATATATATATATATATATATATATATATATTGTGTGTATTTTATGTAAGCCGAAAGCTCAGATTGGATTAAATAAAAAAAAGTATGTATCAATATTGTGATTTTCTTTCATTATTTAATGATAATGTTATTAAGATTATCAGACTATATGAAAAAAACTTACATAAAATATATAGACAACGCTTATCTATATTATTTAATGAGACATGTATTAATATATATATATATATGTGTACACTACTTTTTTGCATTAGTGCGTATAAAAGTATCGATGAAAGAAGGGGGCAATCTGGAAGCAAGACAAAATCTGGATTGGAGACATGTTATTGCACAACTGGAGAATCGCCAATGTTCAAAATATGATAGATTTTCTTTTTTAATTTTTTCCGACGTTTTAACGGACTAACATTTGCGATTTACGAATTTTAATCTAACACAAGGCCACAAATACGAGACACCTAGTGAGGATTGAAATCCCTGGTGAATCGTCATGTTAAACCAGACTAGCTTGTTAACCATTTGCCCCACGTCGAGACGCCTCGGCGCCAGCAGTTAATAGCAGAGGAAATTTAATCGACCACCATTATTATTAACACTACTGCTACCTTGGAAAGTAGAACAAGCAGTCCATATTTTTTACATTAAAAATAAGTTATACTATTTAGTATTCACTTTATCGTTAATATTTTGCGGGGATTTTGTCTTTTAAATTTAATGTGGATCCTGTGCCGACATTCGTTTACATAGTTCCCGCCTTTTTCCTCCCTTGACCTAAATTCCGAAACAGATTCTCGAAGGACCTGTTCTCTTGTCAGAGACCAGTGCGTACGGGGGTGGCGAGAAGCAAGGAAACTACTTACAATAAACAGTCAAGCAAAGAATAAAAACTTAAAAAACAACAACAAAAAAACGACCTAGATAACTGTAGAAAGCAGCAAGTTGCTTGTCTTAAAAACAGGGCCATATTGAAATTAGCTAAGAGAGAAATAGAGAGAGATCAAGTGGTAGTTATGGCTCGAACGCAAAGAAAAGGGGGTGAAAAAGAAGAGCTAGGGTTGTGAATAGGATAGCAGGGTGAAAACGAGAGTAGAATGAGAAAGAATAAAAAGAGAACGTGAAGTGAAAAAGAGAGAGAAGAAAAAACGGAGTGAGTGTGTGTGTGAACATGGTGCACGGAAGATTAGGTATTTCTTCTTTTATATGACGTGTTTCTTCAGGACGTGGGCGAACATGATCCTCCACATCTTTACAAAGATTAATATGACATACAAAAGTCACAAATCTGGGATACCGACGATAAAGAAACTGCAAGTGAACACTAAATAGAAGCGAAAAAAAAGAAAAGAAAAAAGATATACAGTGTAACCCGGATATAAGAGAGTTGGCGGGACCGGAGAAGAGGTCTCTTATATCCGGGTTTATCTTATATCCGGGTTTGGTCTATTTTGTTTAGGTAAGTATCTCTCTAATTTGGGACCAAAGAAAATCTATCTTATATCCGGGTTTCTCTTATATCCGGGTATCTTATATCCGGGTTACACTGTAAATGAATGACAGAGGAGAGAGAAGGGCGATAGAGAAGATAGAGTAAAAGATGGAGGGGATAAAGACAGAGAGAGCCAAAATAGTAGAGAGAGAGGGGGGGAATTAAAGAAACAGAGAGAAAACTGAGAGGAAAGTGAAAGAGTGAAGCTGAGAGTGGGTAAGAGCAGAAAGAGAGAGAGAAGAATAATGGAGAAAGAAAAGTGAGAGAAGAGAAAGGGAAGTGAAAAAGATAGCGAGGAGGATGGGAGAGAAAAGAGTGAAGAAAGAAAAAGATCAGAGAGAGAGAGAGCAAAAGAGGAAAGAATAAATAGAAAAAGAGAAAGAGACATAGAGAAAGAGAATAAAAAAAGAGAGAGGAAGAGGCAGAGAGAGAAAACGCGAAGGGGAGTGAAAAAAGAGCGAGATGGACGGGGAAAGAAAAAAGAGCAGGAAGAAAAAGGAGGGAGTGCGAGAGAGAAAGAGGTAAAAGAAAGACAGAGGTAGATAGAAATAAAAAGTTAGAGGGAGAGAAAAAGCAGAGAAATAAAAACCAAAAAAGAGATTCGAAAGATTTGATTTGTTTTTTTTTTTTTGCGTCTTGTCAACCCTCTGCACGTTATTTAAAGCCAAAAAATATTTTTAGACTGGGAGGAGTTTTTTTGGATGGGGGGATATAATGATTTATTGATATGTCCTACTAATTAACCCATAGAGGAGGGGGAGGGGGATTCATACTTTTCCCAAGATGAAGTAAGTGAATATAACGAACCCAACTGGAATTAAAACTCAGAGCTTGCACCAACAACACATCTAAGCTTACAGCACCTGCTATTTCCAAGCGGTCACCGATCTAGGTAGTGACCAGGTTCGATGTTGCTTAACTTCAATGAACTTACGAGAAAAGCGAGGGAAAAGAGAGCTTTAAGGTGAGAAGAGTTGAAAAAAGCGGAAAGAGCAGAGAGAAGATGGAAAATCGGTGAGAGAGAGAGAAAGAGAGATAGTGAAGAGCTTAGAGTAAGAAGAGGAGAAAAGAGAGAGGAAGAAAGGAAAAGAACGGTGAGAGAGAAAGAGAATGGGAAGAACTCAGAGAGAGAGAGAGAGAAAGGAGATGAATGAAGACAGAGAAAGAGTGCGAAATGAGAAAAATGAGAGAGAGAAAAAACAGAGAGATAAAAAGAATGAAGAAAGAAAGCGAAGGAAAAAGAGAACTTTAAAGAGGGAAAAAGCTGAAATAGAAAAGAGGGGAAATAGCAGAGAGAGAGAGAGAGAGAGAGAGAGAGAGCAGGGTAAAAGAGCGGTGTGATAAAGAAAGAGAAATAGGGAAGAGTTGAGAGGAAGAAGAGGAGAAAACAGAGAGAGAAAGAGAGAGGGAAGAAATGAAAGTGAGAGAGGAGATAATTAGAGACAGGGAAAGTGTGCGAAAAGCGAAAAATGAGAGAGATCTCGAAATGAGTTGAGTGCGCATGTGCCAAGTGTTTTTTTGTGAAAACTGTGAGAATAAAATCACATGTGAAAAGCGATATTTGCTGGAAACTTCTGCACATACCTAATATACGAGATGTGATCAAAAGGTATTGGACTGGTTTCTATCAAAAGAAAACTACAACACATATCAATTCAGCATTTAATCTCCTTCAAAATAGTCCTCTTCTGAAGCCACACAATTTATCCAACTTCGTTTCTATTGATGGAAACATGGAACTCCTTTTTCTGTGGATAGCGAACAGCTGCCTAGTCGCATTCACTTCGATTTCCTCGACGTCTTGAAATCTTTTCCCTTTCAAGTGGGATTTGATTTTTGGAAAGAGTAAAGACGCAAGAGGCGAGATCTAGGGATTATAGTGGTCGTAAGACCTGGAGAATGTTGTGCGTGGCCAAGTCATGCTACACAAGAACCTCTGTAGTGTGTTGAGACGACCACACTCTACACATTTTCCTTCCAAGCACTGCTATAAATAACAGAAGTGAACGAAAATATTACAACTTAATGTGCATGCGCAAAAGGGTTCATGATCAGTCTGTGCTAAGCGGCTTCACTCTGCGTACTTTAGCTTCGCTACCATAGCAACAGTCCGATACTTCTTGATCAACCTCGTATACTTCGAAGAGATAATCGAAAAGTGGGAAACATGGGGTCGGAGAATTACAAAACTAAGATAGCATGAAGGCCACAATTTACAATGCATTGGGACTTTTTAAAAAATAGAATTGTCTTAATCGGTTTTTCATAACATGAGTTTGAATCATATCGTATATACTCGTGTATAAGACGGCTTCATGTATAGTACGACTTCTGAATTTTTTGGCATGAATTTTAACCCCTCCGGAAAAAATACCTGTGTATAGTGCAACCAGTCATCGAAAAGGCATGATTTTTAATCTATTCACAAAAACTTCCTGTGTATAGACTAACTAGGTCCGGCTCACGGGTAGTCGCCCGAGACGCCATCAATACCGAGGGCGCCATCATTCTGGCATGTCATGTGTTTAGGATCTTCCAAAACTAAAACTTATAAAAACATGCATGTGGTGATCCATGACTTGAGACAGATTAAATTCTTTGGTTATTTTGCCAATAGAAAATTATTTTATAAAGAAGATAAGTGTAGAAAGGGCCATGAAAAAATTTGCAGATATAAAGACTAGAAAAATATTTTAGGTGGGATAATGAATGTTTTCTTTAGTTTGTATTAATTTGTATATTATAATGAAGTCGTTATTGTACATTTTCAGTTTTTTCCTTGTGAAATTGTTTAAAAAACTTGATTTTTTTAACCCAGTGACGCGCGTTGAAATCCTCACAGCCTTTAATATTGTTGAATTTATTGCTAACATTTTTGTCGAGATTTACAAACTCCACGTTTCGTTCAATTGCACAAGCCAATCGATGAAATTTTTTGTTTGGAAAAATACTTTGACAAAAACCCTTCGAGGTTTAATAATTCCTTTAATTTAATAGAATTTCATCGTAGACGACATTTTTTAAGAAAATTTATTTTTCCCTTTTTTCTTTTTAACAACGAAGAATAAATTCTTAAGATTTCTTACACTTGAGCATGCAACGTACAACTGACTATGCGTAAATATTTCTGGAGCCAAATTTCAACTTTTTGAAGCGTTTGGCCTTGTGATTAATTTATTGTTCTCGCAAACGTAGAGCGAACTGAAAACTGAATTCTTGTGTATAAAAACTTACAAAAGATATACAATAAACAATATTGCATTTTTATTAAATAAATATCTGTTGTTTCAATCATTAAATTAATTTTAAAGTAGTGGGAGTATTTTGTATGTTAAATAATAATACTTTTAATTTTTCCAAAATAATTAATGAACATTTATTGTACTAAGCTACGAACCCTAGTAAAATCAACTGTATTTTGTACTCACCTATTTGCATTTCCCCCCAAATTTGGTTTCTATCTATCAATGTATGGCTATTTTAGAGAGTGTAACGAGCGGACGGACAAACGGTAATCACAGAATTTTATATATAGATTATACTTGTAAGGGCTCTAAAGTTCAGCTTTCCCGGGGTGCCAGCAACCTAAGGGCTGTCATTGAGTGCGACAGCCTATTTTTTGCGCAATAAAATGACCAAACAATCTCGCACTATACTCGTGTATATACGGTAAATATCGTAACTAGCATTTTTGTTAAACAACTTCATTGTTCAAAGAAGAAAGTGCAATCACATGTTATTCAATTATATATTCGCGATTATTTGCAGTGACACTTACCAGGCAGCTCATCGATGCATTTTTATAAATTAAATTTTGCTGGTTTTGATGTGAAAACCTTTTCGACAAACTTTTGAATCTGGTTTTCATTTGAGGAAGTTTTCTCTCTGAAACAAAGCGTTTTGCGGCGATCGAAAAAGGCAATAACCTGTTACCGCAAGGTCAAGTGAATATGGTGGGTGGAAGTAGAACAGACCAACGGAGTTCTGAATTTTTTTTTCAAAAAACTGTTTTAAAAATTCAAAAATTTTACATTGTCAGCGGAAAATATACATATGCCATGACCAGTTGTTTCTGTTCAGGCAGGAATGTCGAAGTTAACTCCTCTTTAATGGTCCAAATTGTTCACTAGGGGATGCTATCCCTACACTATAAATACTGGGCGATTTATTGCCTCGTCCTCTTTTTCATTTCTGCATTTTCAGCGAACACATCTACAATGTAAGCTCTCGCAGAAGATTGCGTCTTCCCATTTGTGGGAGACGCTATGAACATTATACACACATACACGTACGTACGAACATTCACCAAAATACGAACTCTTTACGTTCACACACACACAAACACAATGTTTATGTCTATGTCCATTGTAAATTTTAAGTTTAATACATGTACTTGTTTGTATCTATATATCGGTCTTTTTTGTTTTCTTTACACTTCTTTATGGTGGATTCAATCTCTGTGTCCGCCATATGCTTCTTCTAGCAGGAATAAACGCACGTGTTCCTAATTTAGCAACACGTAAACCCACGGTTCGCTATAGGAATACGATTTCTTCATTAAAATCAGTGTCGTAATCAAACCTGATTTCTGTTTAATATTATCTTGACAGTTTGTCGGGTTATTTCCTAATTTTCCAAACTCGAACAACGCTGGGCATACCAGCAACCAACAGTCCTCTGCTTCGTCGACTTTGCAGCTGCCTTCGACTCCGTTGATAGAGGCTCACTCTGGCGAATCATGGAGGACGATGGCATGCCCGCTAAATTCCTTCATCTCGTCAAGGGCTACTACCGGTCGACGCGAGCCCGTGTTCGTGATTATGGTGAGGAGTCGGGGACGTTTGAGGTGAAGACTGGTGTGCGGCAAGGGTGTGCCCTGTCCCCTACCCTATTCAACTATACAATCGACTACATCCTCAGCAAGGCCCTTCGGGGCTACGCTGGAGTTGCGGTCGGTCGGAATGTCAGGGTGTCTGATCTGGCTTACGCGGACGACATTGTCTTGGTCGGATCGAACTGTGACGATGTGCAAGCAGCGCTCAACCATGTGCAAGCTGCAGCGCGGGATGTGGGTATGACCATCAATGCCTCAAAGACCAAAGTTATGCCATCCCTGGTTGATCCGATCAACTGGCAGCCACTGACGCTGGACGGGGTCGATCTGGAGGACGTGCAGTCTTTCGTTTATGTCGGTTCAACCATTATACCATCCGGGCAGGCTGCTGCTGAGGTCGAACGCCGTATAGGGACTGCAAGGTCTGAAATTCGTGCATTTCAAGCGTTCACTATGGGGGCGACAAGAGATTTCCGCTGCTACGAAGGGGCGCATCTATCAGGCTATTGTTCGGACTATCTTTCTCTATGACTGCGAAACGTGGCCACTTAGAGCGGTTGACCTACGAAGGCTTGAAGTGTTCGACAACGATTGCCTTCGCTGCATTCTGCGATGCCACCGGATCGATCGTGTGCCCACAACCACTCTGCGTTGTCGCCTGAGTCTCCGTCCTCTTCCACCCGTCCTCCTCCAGCGTCGTCTCCGAAGGTTCAGGCACGCAGCTCCACGCCTGGAGGAAGTGCTCATCCGCGGTGTACGTCTCCCTCCTTCTCTTCCTGGCTGGCGAAGACGTGTCGGTGGGCAGCTGAAGACGTAGGCTAGCACGATCAAGGATGACCTAGCAGTACTATCGGGTCCGCAAGTAGTTGGTCTTCGACGATGGAATCGCAAGTGGCTCGCCATTTCGTGTGACCTGGTTCAAGATCGGCGGGCGTGGGCAGCGATGCTGTACTTGCTCGGGAGGAAGCCGGTTCAACCCGACCAGGGTGAAAAACGATACAAGTCAAAAGTCAAAAAGGTAAAGAGCGACAGAGGAAAACAGCGTATCTTCTACCTAACGAGCACGTGTAAATGGATGTCAGAACAGGGTTTAGAAGAGATAACAAAAAGACAAAATTTACTAAGTGCGTTAGAGGATAGGAAATTGCGGAGAGCCATGACCGCCAACGTTCTGAAGGGACCAAGCACACAGAAAAAGAAGATTCCCCGATGTGTCAAACGTGCTAAGTATAGGAATAAAACAAGCACACTCCCGCCGATCTAATAAAGGGTCTCGCTTGGGTTCCACTGTCGTCTGGTTCACACACTTCCCCGGTTTTTTGAACAGGAGTAGAAGCTTATCGTTTGTTTCCTGTTTAGGACTGGGTTTCTGGTTCCTTCTAAAGTCTACTTCAACTCTATACTTCTAACCTCTCGGCCAAAACACTGAAACTTTATTTGCTATATATTTTTTATGTATTTATTTTTTTCCTTAATAGGTTCATTGATTCGTTTTCAACGGATTATTACTCCTTTGCAGGATATTTAAAGCTAGGATTTTACTGTTAGATTGTAAGAATATCTTTTTTTTAGATAATAATAGTTTAGTGATACAAGTCGTACTAATTAACCCATAGCTGGGGAGAAGAGGTGGATTCATACAATACCCAAGGGTATTTGCGCATAAGTGAATATAAAGAACCTAATGAGAATTGAAACTCGGCTCTCAGATTGACAATTCCGAGCCATTATCCATTACACCACGCATACATCTAAGTTTACAGCATCTGGTATTTCCAAGCGGTGACAAATCTAGGTAATGACCGGGCTAAACGTTGTTCAAATTCGGTTCTCGTACGGGAACCGGTGTTTCAACGTAATGTGGCCGTAAGCAGTCCTCAATAGTAGATAGATACTATTTACATTATTCAAACTATTGTCCTCATCTTTGTCACCATATTTATTATAACGTAGAGAACTTGGAGAGGGGAATTAACAGGAGATAACTGATAACTGACATCCATTAATACACGGCACGTGAAACTAGAACAGTCTGCCCCAGTAAGCGAAATAAAGTATTCAGTTCGACATTGCAACCATCTGAAGAAGGACGGAGCGTACAACGGCCGAAACGTTGTGATAAACATGGCGACAAAGATGAGGAAAATAGTCCGAATAATGTTAATAGTGTACATGATACCTCATCTCAGAAATATAGACAGATACAGAAGTAGATAGGTTTGTCTATCGTCCGCTTCACACGCCTCCTCGGTCTTTTGAACAGGAGTAGAGGTTTATCCCTTGTTTCCTGTTTAGGATTGGATTTCCGGTTCATTGTAAAGTTTTCTCATTGTCTTTTTCTCCCAGTAACCCCTTGCGTCTTATTGGCATTGTTGCCTTGACTGGGGTGAACTGATTAAAAAAAAAAATAATACAAAAGATGCTGAAGAAGGCCTGAAATGAAAGCTGCTGAAAACTCGAAAGGTTAAAGAAACTGATCGAAAACAATCATTGTATAATAGCAGATTAACTCTCTTTTTTATTTTTTACTTTTTCGTGAACAGATTTAAACACCAGATTACGATCTACAATGATACTGCAATGCTTCAGTTACTTTCCGGACAGCACTATCAAATTCGAAAGAGATAACGTTAATCATGTAAGCTTAAACGCTAAATGTTAAGAGGGAAAAAACGGGGCCGTATAGATTGTAGATTTTGTTTCAGTGGCCTTGAACGAAGTAGAATTTATTTGTCAGGCAATATAGGGCTCCAAGGAATTACTGTGTTCCATTATCTCAATAAATCAAATCACCCTTGTTCTACCTAGTTTACGATATCCTAGATTGGAAAAGAGGTTTTTCGGGAGTAAATCGGAGAAGAGACTTTCGAAAAATTGCCTCGTAATAACAGAAAATCGTATCTGCAAGACTATAACAAGAAAAGATGAGGAAAGATGGTCTAGAAAATTTAACACTCAGAGGACACACTGAAAGCAAGAGAAGCAGGAAGAAACAACGAATAACCCACTTAATAAGCTTGTCTGAATGGATAGAAAAACAGAAACAAAGAATGCCTGTAAAGGGTCAAAAGTTATTTAAAGCAACAAAGGAAGTAGTGGAGAGCAATGTGGTATATCTATTAGTGACATGGCGCATAAAAGAGAATGTTTTAAGAAAAATAGCAACTACAAGTCATACTTACAATCAGAAAAAGGACAGTTTAAATTTCTGAGACATATAATGAAAAGGCCTGGCGAATTTAATACTCACAGGATATACTGAAGACAAAAAGCAAAGTAAAGCAGTGAATAAACTACTTAATGGGTTTTTGTTGATGGAGAGTCAAAGTTGATGTTAAAGAGTCAAGAATTACTTCGTGGAATAAAAGACAGGAAGTTGTGGAGAGTCATGATAAAGGGATTTGGGAAAGAACAAAATCATAGTTTAATAAGAATTGTAAAATGTAATAAATAATATTTTAATAAAGTTAAATGTTGATAAATCTTATTTGTTTATTTTCATAAACTTGTAAAGCATTATTTCATAAATTCAATATGGCTTTTATAGATATATTAAAATTATTTAATTTAAAATATTAGCTAGTTTAAATTAAAATATGAGAGGAGCTGAAAGGTTCTCCGCACCACCCTCTTCCCAAAATTTGACCCAACAATTGTTTAAAATTCCTTCTTAGTCGAGCTGAAATTTTTTTTCAGCAACCCTCATTAAACCTGTCTCCCTTTCTGAGAATTATTTGACTCCCCACCTACTGTAAAAAAGAAGTGAATTAATTTTAGTGTGCAAATTCTTACTTTTGGACTCCCTGATAGAGGCTGTCCCTGTAGATGATAGCCGCAACGAGCCCGATTCAACACAGGTCAAAATCCGTCGATCTTCTCACAATTCGTTTTTACGGTTAACTTTTTAATCAGGTTTTTGAACACGCATGCAAATTAGCGAGTTTTAAAAGCACTAGAACCACGCATGCGCTTTAACTAAATTGCAAATGGTGGCCCCGACCGGGCAGACGAGACATCGTGGCCTCTTAGCCACGTGCAGATTAGAATTCTTTGATCCTATTCACCACATCCCTGACTCAAAAGACTGGGGACAGGCCTGCTTCAGTTTTTTCCTTGAAATCGAATTCATCTTGCTCTCTGTTGACAAAATATCACGTTACTTGCACGCCACGATATTTGACAGAGAAGAGAGGCAAGGTAAGAGAACTGGAGGAATAGCCACCTCGACTTGAGCCTGCGCTGCAAGACTACGACCTTCGATTTTCCATTGCTCTGAGATCAAGAACACAGCGTGGGCAGAGTTGGTGTGGATCGAAGCGGCCATCGACCAACAAGCAGCTTGGACCAGTGTCAGCATTGACCAGCGCAGTGTTAGGCCCGTGATCAAATCGTCGCCCTAAGACCCTGAGGATCGGACCACTAAAACATGTTTACACCACCGGGTGTAGGCAGCGGCAAAAGGCGTTATATTATTATTATTTTGAGTATTAATTATTTACTAGAAATATCCGTAAAAATTTCCCGGTTTTCCTATTTTAATTTTCTGAGAATCTCAATTCTTAAGTTAGTGATTGAATAAGATCATGGCGAGTTCTCGGACAATACAATATCTGTAGGAATTTCCCTATCGCATCGTTAAATATCTGAGCTTAACAAAATATTTCAATAACAATCATAAATATGAATGTTGGTAATTATTTTTAAGAAGTAAGGGGGTACAAATGAAAAGATTTGAAATTGACAACTTTTTCCATTTCACTGAAACAGATATTAAACATTTTTATTTTCCCTTCTTTCTTTCTTTCTTTTATTTTCTCACTGAAACCAAGTAGTGTCTTTTCCACTCTTCCCACACGATCAAAACGGAACAGTCCATTATTTATGAGGTATTGACAGAATGTAAGGGTCATGCGAACTAAAGAAGGGAGTGACAAGGAAATTATAATAGGGTTATTTATTCATTTTGCGTTAATTATTTGTACTATTTATTATTGTTTATTTATTATTCCCAGCTATAGTTTAAATAGTAAGGCAAACTGGAGTCTCTAGCCGTGGTTGGCAACCAGTCTAGGAGCAGGAATTCAAGATCGTGTTGAAGCGCACACTATACAGTCAACGAAAGGAACATAGAGTTTACAATAATTCTATGGTCTCGACTACGGTCGATGAGATAGACTAATTTATTTAATTCTCATAACGTTTCGGTTGATCCATTCTATGGTCTTCTTCAAGGTGTACTATTCATATGAAAGAGAAGTGGAAAGTAATAAATAAACAAAATAAACGGTAGCAAACAGAAAATTTAAACACCAGAAACAACATAAAACAAAAATAAGTTCAGCTTGTTCGAAAATCTCTTTGAATGACAATGAATCTTCTCAAAATTACAGAATAACTTATATAAGTTCAGTTAATGACTGCTGAGACAATATGAGTGCCCTTAACTACGCCCTTTCGGGGACATCATTATCAGTAATCCAGAGCGCCCCAGCAATACATTGAGGGAACACTCAAACAGCAATCTTTCTTAGTTCTTTATTACATTACGGAAGTACAAAATGTATACATATATATCTGACCCAGTCTCGAAGACTATCTCCTAATGGAACTCAGTCGTATGTATCAAAAGGCTAAAATAGAGAATGGCACTCCGGCATTTAACGCCAACAGGATAAGCATTAGTCACAAAGCCTATATTTCAACCCGGTAAATTGAGAGCAGAATGCAGAAAACACCGTCAATTAAAACCAAAAGTTTAACACAGTGGTACGAAAGGTTATTTCAAGACCAATCGGTTCATTGTGACTATGAAATACGAACCTTCATTTGCCTTTGCAACATTATCACAATAAAATCACAATATTATCATAATAAACTACCGAAATTTAAGAGAAGCAATATATAGATATATAAAAACTTGCATTTTTCAACTCAACAAACAAATTCAAATAACAAGTGGTTATTATAACAATTTGGACACTTTCATCTTAATTTTTTCGGTTGCATTTTATTGCAACTTTATTTAGACTATAAAAAGCAAGATTGGATCTCGGGTTGCTGGCACCTCGGGAAAGCTGAACTTCGGCGTCATTACAAGTATAATTTTTAAAATTTTCACAAGGAGAAAAACTGAAAATGAAGAATAAAGAGTTTATTGCAATATACAACTTAATACAAGCTAAAGAAAACATTCATTTGTGCCACGCGTGATACATGCTTAGCCGATCATGTATCTTTCGATACATGACTGACGAAGCAGATTTTTTTCCCGCAGTAAGTTGCCATTTCTTTCTGCGGTAGACCAGTTGCCATCCAAGAACCCGGTCTGCCCTGCTATTAACCTATAGCTGGGGAGGTGACGAAGAGGATTCATACCTTTCCCAAGGGTATTAGCACGTAAGTCAATGTAATGGATTCAACTGTAATTCGAACTCGGCTCTCCGATTCCTCAATCCGAGCAGCTATTCATTACTCCACCGTGACCCCACATAAGACATTTTTTTCTAGCCTTTATATCTACTAATCTTTTCATTGCACTTTCTACACCTATCTTCTTTACAAGATCATTTTCTATTGACAAAATAGCCAAAGAATTCAACCTGTCTGGAGTTATGGACGACCGCAAGTATGATCCCAAACACATAACATGGCGACATGATTACCACCCCGAGGCGACTGCCCGAGTTGCTCGTACCTCGAGCCGGCCCTCTATAAAAGCAGACATATTTATGAAGACGAATGAATATTAATAAATATGTCTGCATTTACAGTTTTGATTAAATGTCATACCCTCAAGATGATCTTTATCTCGCCAGTAAATCGAGTACGCAGGACAAGCTCTCCACAATTTTCTTTCCTTTGTAGCTCTTAATAAAATTTGTCTGAGCTGAAAGTATTTTAA
This sequence comes from Acanthosepion esculentum, assembly GCA_964036315.1. NCBI lineage: Eukaryota > Metazoa > Mollusca > Cephalopoda > Sepiida > Sepiidae > Acanthosepion > Acanthosepion esculentum. The sequence goes on along the minus strand of OZ038477.1, from coordinate 122,489,031 downwards.
TGCCTTATCGTAGGCGATCATGACTCTCCACCGTTTCCTTTTTTTATTATCTGTGGATTACCATGCGTTTTGGGGAACGATAACTGAGTGGTTTCGCGCTGCCCTCTCCGCGATTTGGAATTCAGAGTTTGCCATATCCCTTCAGGACGTAGCTGATCATGACTCTCCACCGTTTCCTTTTCTTTATTATCTGTGAATTGCCAAGTTTTTTTTCTTTGGGGTTGGGGTAACACGGAGAAGCGTTTTCCCGTTGTTTCGCTACTGTTTGGAGTTCAGAGTCTTCCTTCTTTTTGCTTGACACTGCTATTTAATCCATAGTTCGGCAGGAGGTTGAAGAGACCGATTTTTACCTTTCCCAATGGCATCAGTACGAAATCTTAGCCCTGCTCCCCAATTCTCTTTCCTGCACCGATAACCGTTACTCTATACATCTGCTCTACCCGCAATGTTATGTAATTTTTGTCAGATGAAACATTAACCCTTTTACTCTGTTCGTAGGACCAAAATACGCCAACTGCATGCCCTGCAGAAAGTCAAGACACAGCCAAAAAGGGACACATTCTCAGTAAATGCTTAAAGACGTGATACAAGTAAATACATGGACTCAAATATAAACCCACAATATTTACCCGTGCTCGAATCAAGTAAATGCTCCCCAACTCAAATATAAACGATCAATGTTTACCCGTACTCGAATCAAATAAATGCTCCCCAACTCAAATATAAAGACCTATGTTTACCCGTACTCGAATCAAATAAATGCTCCCCAACTCAAATATAAAGACCTATATATACCCGTGCTTGAATCAAGTAAATGCTCCCCAACTTAAATATAAACGACCAATGTTTACCCGTACTCGAATCAAATAAATGCTCCCAACTCAAATATAAAGACCAATATTTATTTATCCCTATAATAGTCGTTTGTATTTGAGTCGTAGTACGTACATGCTTAAAGCCTCGAATATATAAATGACCAATATTTCCTATCACTGAAAGAAATAAATACTTGAACTCAAATATAAACGACCAATAATTACCTGTATCTGGACAAAGTAAATGCTCCCCGACTAAAAAATATAAACGACCAATATTTACCTATCCCTGAAACAAGTAAATGTAGTCTCAAATGTATGCGGCCAATATTTAACAAACCTCGAACCAATTAACGGTTACAGGATATAAATTACAAAATCTAATTTTAGTCGATAAACATTTTAACATCTTTGTTACCATGCACTGAATTGAAAATGATTTACTAAGGATAGCTTAAGTCTGGCACAAGGCCGAGAAAAGGGGGCACACAGAGAGGATCGAACTCTCTACTAATCGAGGGAGACAAGCTTGGTGACCATTACACCACACTGAAATGTTCTTACAATCGATTTATAGCGATTTAGTAAGCGTGGCACGAGGCTGAAAGTATGGAGCACCCAGTGAGGATCGAACTCACTACTCAGTCGTAATTGATCTATCGAGACAAGCATGTTAACCATCACACAATGTCGAAGTGCCCTGCACTGCATTAAGGTGTTTATCCGTGTGAACACTTCGGAACAGAATGTGACACAAGGTGAAAGTTTAATGTGGAACGCCATGCAAAAATTGCTCAACATCTCTCGGCGGTTACCTTTTTGGGGACGCCTCAGGCACTGGGTACTGCCTGGGGTGGGGATAGCCCACTGGAGCAAGAGCTGATATTTTCAACTTCCCCGGCATAAAGATACCAGTCACGGTATTTATATGCGCTTTAGTTTATCTATTCTGTAAAAGATAAGGTATGTACAGTCCGAGTCTTTAACCCGGTGGCCTTTATGCCGGATGCAGAAAATACCAGATAACAGAAATCATTATCGTCTGCTTTTAATCAAATGACAAACACTTCCTAACTGCATACGCACTTGGCGAACATCAACAGGTATTCAGTTTATATTTTATTCTGCTTGTTTGTATATACGACCATTTTTATTTTCTAGCTAGGATTAGAGTGTAGTATCTTTTGAGCTGGAATCAGTCATGTTTTCAGAACGAAGAACCTACAAAATTAGGAAAAGCAAGGAAGAGAAAGAGAAGGAGTGAAGTAGAAAAAGAATGAAACAACGAAAGAAAAAAAGAGACTGAAAAGAAAATCATCTGAATGAAAAAAATAAATTTATGCAAAGACGAAAATGGTTTGGTTTGGTTGTTTTGTTTAACGGCATTCCAACCTCAGTGGTCATTTTATACCGAAAATGATTTTGAGTGACTTTCATTTGGCTTTCAAAAATGTATTGCTGGAAACATTTGGTTTTCAAAAATGTATTGCTGGAAACATTTGGTTTTCAAAAATGTATTGCTGGAAACATTTGGTTTTCAAAAATGTATTGCTGAAAAGATTTGGTTTTCAAAAATGTATTGCTGGAAACATTTGGTTTTCAAAAATGTATTGCTGGAAACATTTGGTTTTCAAAAATGTATTGCTGGAAACATTTAAATGTATAGCTGACAATATTATTTTCCAAAAACGTACAGCCGGCAATATTTTTCAAAAAATGTATAGCTGGTAATATTATTTCTTCAAAGACGTATAGCTGGTAATATCGTTTTTCAAAAACTCACTGCTGGCAACATTATTCCTTCGAAAATGTATAGCTGGTAATACTATTTTTCCAAAAACGTCATACCCATCGACGCAGATGCAGTTTACCGTCATACCCATGGACGCAGATGCAGTTTACCGTCATACCCATGGACGCAGATGCAGTTTACCGTCATACCCATGGACGCGGATGCAGTTTACCGTCATACAGGCGAAAAAGGGATAAAAATAAATGAAAGACAGAGAAAGGGAAATAGGGGGAAACGAACAAAAGACAGGGTGGGGAGAGGCGGGAAATGAATGAAATACCGGGTGGGAAAAGAGGAGGATAAAAAGAACGAAAGACAAGGAGGGGGAAATAAACGGAAGACAAGGAGCGGGGAATGAACGAAAAACAAAGGAGGGGGAAATGAACGAAAGACAAGGAGGGGAAATGAACGAAAGACAAGAAGGAGGAAATGAACGAAAGACAAGAAGGAGGAAATGAACGAAAGACGAGGAGGGGGGAATGAACGAAAAAGAAAAAATGGGAGAATGAATGAAAGACAAAGAGGGGGAATGAATGAAAGACAAAGAGGGGGAAATTAACGAAAGACAAGGAGAGGGAAATGAACGAAAGACAAGAAGGGGGAAATGAACAAAAGACGGGGAGGAGGAATGAACGAAAAACAAAAAATGGGGAAATGAACGAAAAACAAAAGAGGGGGGAATAAATGAAAGACGAGGAGGAATGAACGAAAGACAAGGAGGGGGAAATGAACGAAAGACAAGAAGGAGGAAATGAACGAAAGACGAGGGGAATGAACGAAAGACAAGGAGGGGGGAATGAACGAAAAACAAAAAATGGGGGAATGAATGAAAGACGAGGGGGGAATGAATGAAATACAAAGAGGGGGAAATTAACGAAAGACAAGGAGAGGGAAATGAACGAAAGACAAGGAGGGGGAAATGAACGAAAGACAAGAAGGGGGAAATGAACGAAAGACGGGGAGGGGGAATGAACGAAAAACAAAAAATGGGGAAATGAACGAAAAACAAAAGAAGGGAGAATGAATGAAAGACAAGGGGGAATGAATGAAAGACAACGAGGGGGAATGAATGAAAGACAACGAGGGGGAAATGAACGAAAGACAAGGATGGGGAAATGAACGAAAGACAAGGAGGGGGAAATGAACGAAAGACAAGGAGGGGGAAATGAACGAAAGACAAGGAGGGGGAAATGAACGAACGACAAGGAGGGGGAAATGAACGAAAGATAAGGAGGGGGAAATGAACGAAAAACAAAAGAGGGGAGAATGAATGAAAGACAAAGAGGGGAAAATTAACGAAAGACAAGGAGAGGGAAATGAACGTAAGACAATCAGGGGGAAATAAACGAAAGACAAGCATGGGGAAATTAACGAAAAACAAGGAGGGATGAACGGAAGTCGGAGGGGGAAACGAAGGAAAATGGTGTAGGGGAAGAGGGGAAATGAACGAAAGAAAGAGGCGATGAAGGGAGATAAATGAGCGGAAAAGAGAGGAGGAGGGATGGAAATGAAAAAAGAGACGTGAGTACATCTCTCTTGTGTTCATTTCCATCCTTCCCCACTCTCTGTCTTTTCTTCATTTCCATCCTCCCTCTTTTCTCTCTTTCGTTCATTTCTATCCTTTACCCCCTCTCCTTCATTTCCATCCTCCCTCTTCTCTCTTTTTCGTTCATTTCTATCCTTTACCCCCTCTCCTTCATTTCCATCCTCCCTCTTCTCTCTTTTTCGTTCATTTCTATCCTTTACCCCCCTCTCCTTCATTTCCATCCTCCCTCTTCTCTCTTTTTCGTTCATTTCTATCCTTTACCCCCCTCTCCATTTCCATCCTCCCTCTTCTCTCTTTTTCGTTCATTTCTATCCTTTACCCCACTCTCCTTCATTTCCATCCTCCCTCTTCTCTCTTTTTCGTTCATTTCTATTCTTTACCCCACTCTCCTTCATTTCTATCCTCCTCTTCTCAATCTTTCGTTCATTTCTATCCTTTACCCCCTCTCCTTCATTTCCATCCTTCCTCTTCTCTCTTTTTCGTTCATTTCTATCCTTTACCCCCCTCTCCTTCATTTCCATCCTCCCTCTTCTCTCTTTTTCGTTCATTTCTATCCTTTACCCACTCTCCTTCATTTCTATCCTCCCTCTTCTCAATCTTTCGTTCATTTCTATCCTTTACCCCCCTCTCCTTCATTTCCATCCTCCCTCTTCTCTCTTTTTCGTTCATTTCTATCCTTTACCCCACTCTCCTTCATTTCCATCCTCCCTCTTCTCTCTTTTTCGTTCATTTCTATCCTTTACCCCACTCTCCTTCATTTCTATCCTCCCTCTTCTCAATCTTTCGTTCATTTCTATCCTTTACCCCCCTCTCCTTCATTTCCATCCTCCCTCTTCTCTCTTTTTCGTTCATTTCTATCCTTTACCCCCCTCTCCTTCATTTCCATCCTCCCTCTTCTCTCTTTTTCGTTCATTTCTATCCTTTACCCCACTCTCCTTCATTTCTATCCTCCCTCTTCTCAATCTTTCGTTCATTTCTATCCTTTACCCCCCTCTCCTTCATTTCCATCCTCCCTCTTCTCTCTTTTTCGTTCATTTCTATCCTTTACCCCCCTCTCCTTCATTTCCATCCTCCCTCTTCTCTCTTTTTCGTTCATTTCTATCCTTTACCCCACTCTCCTTCATTTCTATCCTCCCTCTTCTCAATCTTTCGTTCATTTCTATCCTTTACCCCCCTCTCCTTCATTTCCATCCTCCCTCTTCTCTCTTTTTCGTTCATTTCTATCCCTTACCCCTCTTTGCCTTTCCTTCATTTCTACTTCTTACACATTTCCTGTTTTTCGTTTATAATAAGTTTGCTTATTGCCCGGTTCACACACCTCCACGGTCTTTTGAACATAAATAGAAGTGTTTCCCTTGTTTCCTGTTTAGGATTTGGTTTCTAGTTTCTTCTAAAGCCTTTTCCTTCTCTTTCACTTCCTTTCTTAGTGCCCCTGTCGACTTGGTGGCATTATCTCCTTGCATGATGTTTCTTACTCTGCAAACTTCTACCTCGTATGGCTCTTAGGTTTTGGACAGGGTGAACGACACTGTAAAAGAAATTCGCCTCTTAACCCCTTCTTGGTCTTTCATTCATTCCTATCCTTTCGCCATTTCTGTATAGATTTATTTTTTGCTTCAGATGATTTTTTTTTTCGTTTCTCTCTCGTTGTCTCATACTTTTTCGTCTTCACTCCTTCTTTATCCTCTCCTTCTCTCTTTTGCTTTTCAAAATTCCTTATTCTTATTATGGGTGTCAGATACGACATTTGATATTGAATAACTTAACAAAGGTTGATCTGTCATAAAATGAATCTACCTAGTTCGGTAGGTTCATTTTACGACTGTCCAACCCTTGTTCAGTTATTCAATACCAAATTTTGTATCGGACACCCAGTAAGGATCGAATTCACTATTCAGTAATAGTGGTCAATAAGACTAACCTCGCTAAGCATCACTCCTTGCCGAGGTGCCTATAGGGATAAAAGTTTGTACATCAACACGTTGATGAGTCATGCAGCTTTAGTCATGAGTTCTTTAGCTTTCCTGCGGAAACTTTTGTAGACGTCTAATATTTTTGGTTGGTTTGGTTTGTTTTGTTTTACGGCATATCAACCTCAATGGGTCATTTAATGCCGACAACCTTTTTTTTTCTGGTAATATTTTTGTCAAAAATCTATTTCTGTTAATATTTTTTCCTCAAAAATGTATAGCTAGTAATATTATTTTTCCAAAAACGTATTGCTGGCAAAAGTTTTTTTTTTCAAAAACGTATTGCTGGTAATATTTTATAATACTTTTACCTCAGTTTCGGGGTTAACTATTTGCCCATAGCTCGGACCCTAACAGGTGCTACCGCCCCGGGTCAGGGTGGACCTGGGAACACCAGCAATTAGGGGTCGTTCCACGCTCCTCAAAACCTCCTGATCCAAGGCCTTGCTGTTGGACGTAGTTTATCGTCATACCCAGGACGCGGATGTAGTTTATCGTCATACCCAGGACGTTCTAATATTTTTGCTTGGACAGTATTCGGTAATGCCGAAAAGAAACACATTTTCAAAAGTTCTTTAAAGACACGAACAAACTCTCTGCAACTGAAAACGGGAACAAGATTTTCTCACACATAACATCTCGATGTGTCATGCAGAGTTAATAACACAGTTTTTTCTCACTTTACACAAAATCATTATGAGAGTCACCTAACCAGGTGGCATACACCAAAATAAAATGGAGAAACGATAATGAAGAAGGCGTTCCTCTCAAATATTTCTCAAGGTTTTCAAATGCACAAAGCAAAAACGATGAGATTATTAAAAAGGAGGACAAAATAGAACACCAACAAATGCATTTTTTAAATTGAATTTTGAACTTAAATTCTTCTTCTATGTGCCGTGCCGCTTCAGGACGTTAGTGATCACGGCTCTCCACAATTTCCTTTCTTTTGTAGCTCTTAATAAAATGTTGTCTTTTTGTTATCTCTCCTAAACCCTAACCCATGTACTCAAGTTCGTTAGATAGGTTACGAGTTGTTTTCCCCTGTCTCTCTTGCCTTCAATCTATCTTGTGAGTATCAAATTTTCCAAATCCTCTTTCCTCATTATGCGCCGTGAGAATGTCAACTGTCTCTTACTGATGTTAAGTATAAGAGTCCCTTTTGTTTACATTTTGTCTAAAACTAAAATCCATTGTATTCTCAGTATCGTCATGCATAACCACATTTCCTGTTGCTTCAAGTCTTTTCTTCATTTTTGAAAAGATTGTCCATTAATCTGTCATACACGAGGACTGATATTACGTAACAGTTCAGTACTCTTTTCTGTTTCTAACGATTTTTTCCTGTTTCCTAATAATTTGCATGGCTTTTGGAAGACATCTTTTGCTATCACAATGCGCCTTCGGATTTCAATGTCGCACTTTCCATTTTCTGCTAAAATACTAACCAGATATTTAAATTGTTGTACTTGTTTGATTTTGGTATGTCCAATTTTTTAATTGGTATGTTGGGTTGTACCTTTTGCTAAAAATCATGTATTTTATCTTTTTATAATGTATTAGTCCTTTCTTCTTGCTTTCCTTCACTGCTTTCTGTAGGGGTTCTTGTAGTTTCTTTTCCGTATCTGATATACACATCGTGTCATCTGCACATTGTAGTGGAACACACAAGATTGGGTTGATTCAATCAGACGGTGCCCACTAACATTTAAAAATAAACACCCCTAGTGACATTATTAAATAGCTCACGAATCAAATCCTCATAAGAGCGGCCAGTAGGTTTGAGAATTGCCTCTTTAAGGCTGGAATAAAGATCGTGCTCTGTGACGGCCTCCAAAATATCCGCTACCTCATCGACGATAGAAGGAGGTAATGCCGGTACTAGATGTGCGAATTTGAACTTCTGGGACGTAATCTTTCGTACAAAGAAAATCGCCTCAAGTTGCAAGAACCAGTTCTTGATATTACTCTCGGTAAAAGTGGTATAGGAGTTGCCAAACTGATAGATGCTTCATCTGATTCATCAGTTGCCATCTTGCCTAGCCTGGTTAGATCACGTCGGAGTCACCAAATTGTAGCGGGACGCTACGACAAAAGGGTAAGGTCACTAGAAATAGATCGTCAGCCATGATGAAATAAACAGAGTAGCGAGACGCTACAATAACATTTAATGTTGTTAAGATTGTTGATTCTTATAATTAACCCTGGTGGAACTTTTGATTCTATCGGAATCGCCTTAGTGTATAGATTGAATAAGTCCGGTGACATTTCTGCAATTTTAAAGCTGAAGAGTGCCCAAAAATATTTAAATTTTTGTAATTCTTTGATGTCTGCAATTTATAATTTGCATGTTGGGCTGTTCCTTTTGCTGACAACCATGCATTCTGTCTTCTTGCAATTGATGTTTAGTCCTTTCTTCTTGCTTTCCTTCACTAGCTTCTGTAGGATTTTTTGATATTCTACATAGTGAAGGAAACTTTCTGCGTCTGCTATCAGATAGAAAGGAAACTTTCTGTATATGCTGTGTCTGCTATCAACACAGAAAGGAAACTACAAGAAATCCTACAGAAGGTAGAGAAGGAAAGCAAAATGAAAGGACTAAACATCAGTTGCCAGGAGGCAGAATGCATGTTTGTCAGCAAAAGGAACATCCCAACATGCAAATTCCATCTGCATATCTTGTGTAGCCGATAATGATAAATCAACGTCGAATAAGGCCAGTGAGAAGACACATCTTACTGAGTAAAATGTGAATATATTTCCGCATCATATATCAGAATGAAGAGCATTAGTTTCTGTTTGTAACTTCTGTCATGTTAACCTGGACAAAGATACAAAAGAATTTTTATCTGATTCGACCATCCAAGTTGGAAACAAGCAGGAAAGTTACATTACATCACCGTTTTGCTGCGTGAAATTAACCCTACATTGATCAGCTATTGTGCCCCAAGTACTGACCGTGCTCGACACTGCTTAACCTCGGTGATCGAACGAGAGCTGGCTTCAGAGCAAGGAGGAGGATGCTGTCGGAGGATTGGAATATCCGGGACTGGGCTTATCTCATAAGTTAAAGAGGAAGTGAGAACAGATACTACACTTTGATCCCAGCTTGATGGCCGAGGAAAAAGCGTCTGACTTACCATTTATCCTGCATTCATTCGCCTCTCCATGATGGCGGTATGACAAAAAGTCGTGTTTAATGTAGGGTAAGTGTATATATGGGTCAAGGACAAAAATTACTCTGTCCCTGCGACCACTGTTACGAAAGCGTTGGTATTCAACGAATCCCTCCCCCCGCCTCTCTCACTCTCGTGCAATGAGGGAGGCGTTGCCATAGTGTTAGAATCTCCGGGATCATGTATCCTTCAAACTGCCCGAGGAGAGAAACATGCCAGAGAGAAGAAAAAATACTACACTTTGATACTCACGGGACGAACAGAGGGAAAGAGAGACAGGGGAAAGCAGCGCACAACATACGTGGCGAGCTTTGGCAGGTGGATGGCGGAGCGTGGTCTGGGGGAGTTGGCAGAGGCACGAAACTTATTGAGAGCTATAAGGGATAGGGGGAAGTGGAGGGCCATGATCGCCTACATCCTGAAAGGACACTACATAAAAAGAAGATATCATCACGAAGTCTTGGTAGGTATTTCTCTGCGCGCCCACATCAAAGTAGAGTGTGGCACACGGTCAGAATTTTATGTGGGATTTCGGAGAAGCCGTACAAAAATTGCTCTCATGGCACTTCCCCTTCTGGTGATGCCTCAGGGACCGGGTAATGACACCCTCCCCCGCCCGAAGAGCCATCTCTCAAGTTAAACAAAGGTATGCCTGGGGTGTGGGAGGCCTCCAGGGGCTTGAGCTGATATTAATTTCAACTTCCCCGGCATAAAGTTGCCAATGGTCGGGTAAAAGTAGTCCAATACTACAATGCCAGGGCGTGACACTTTGATTCGAAACAGAGCACACACACCATCTGGCTCGAGACTGAAGTACCAATTCATACGTACATAAACATGTCATCTTTACGGGTATAATGCTGTTTTCGTTATTTTTTTCAAAAACGAAGCAAACAAATTAACTCAGTAGTACGAATATCGTATCGTATAACTGGCCAATCCTATTCGAGAATACCTGTCTACTAGGGCGGCAATCAATCCCTATTGCAGACGCTCGCTCAGGCGCATTTGTGTTTATTCAACACCCATAGAGCCCACCTGTGGTTTATACTGCGTCTACGCTGAGCAGTCCTTAGTTACAGTTTCAGGAAAAGAGCGTGTTATCTAGCGTGATCAACAATTTGAACAAAGCCAGCACGCTCAAGCCCTTGCTATCGATGGCCCCCAATTTCATTTGGGTCAACCCGTGGTATTGTTTTCAGGCACTTTCCAAAGTTGCCGCACGCTGGGATCGACCCTTCCAATCCGATAACATCAGGAAGTCTCCTTACTGACAAATCGACCATGGTGAGATTCGAACCTGGGTCCCATGGTCAGAATGCGAACGTTGTCACCACTCGGCCTCGTGCCCAGAGTACGAATATAAAATATTGTTAAATACAAGCTTTTTTATGGTACGAATATAAAATGCTTCTATTTAACAATAAAAATGGACTATTCGTAGGCTTTGTTTGTTAGGCATTCTGTTTGCAAACACATTCCATTCCCAAATACAACAGGTGAACTGCGGCTTCATCCAGTCTTGGGTTGTCATTAGATTTTGTCTCCCAGAGTATTAAAAGACTTATGAAGAACGCTGAAAGTTCTTGTGTCCAGGTTATGAACTGAAACCTGAGAGGATAATTACAACTATGCTGGAAAGCCCTACCAGGCTCTTGTATCCTCAAGGGGTTCTCTAAGTTCCCATTCCATATTCACGTGTCCTTAAATATCAGTTGCTACAAGAACAGAAGAACAATGCAATGCACGATAATTGGCATCATTTAGTCTGCATATTTGATGAGAATTTTCAGAACAAGAGCTTGGTAACAGAGAGGGTATCAAAATGTAAAAATGATACACCATCTCTGCAGATCAGTTATGTGCCATGCGTGATACACGCTTAGGCGATCATGTATCTTTCGATACATGATTGACGAGACAAATTTTTCCCGCAGTAGGTTGCCATTTCTTTCTGCGGTAAACCAGTTGTCATCCAAGGCTATAGAACTATCTGTCCTGTTATTTAATCATAGCTGGGGGTGAAGAAAAGGATTCACACCTTTCCCAATGGTATTAGCACGTAAGTGAATAGTAATGGATTTGACTGGAATTCGAACTCGGCTCTCCGATTCCTCAATCCAAGCCGCTATCCATTACTCCTCCGTGCCTCCTCATCGAAAGATCTATGCGAAATGTTTGCTGACCATTGGTATCAGGATAGACATTAAGATATTAATGAGACAAGGGCGCAATGGTTCGCAAGCTTGTATACCAAATCATTACTCTGTTTTTTAGTTCCACTGGTTTAGACCTTGACAGCTAGATCTACTTCTATCGAGTCGAATCATCCTCATTTCCCCTCTATATTCCAAATTATAGCGAAGAAAACGGCGACTTACCTCGTCAAACCAAGCGACAGCGCATCGCGTGTATCCTACGACGGAAAATGTGGCGAAAAAGAAAATTACTTACCAAAAAAAAAAAAGGGGCACGTATTCCGCATGACATGCTGAAGACGGAATATTTAAATTAAAAACAAGTCCGTCGCACGGGTCTCTATAAAAGTATTTTGATATGCAAAAATTGGGCGTCCTCTACTAGTTGTCGACGAATGAAAAAAAATGCTCGGCCGATAAAAGCAGTTGGTGTTCTTGAATCGGGGAGTAAAACTTCGGGTATTTTGGCTACCGCGTTTGTCGGAGAGTGAGTTATTTTTCTGACTGATTGCGTGCATTGTGATTTGTGAGATTGTACCTGCGAATCGAGTTTTCGGCATTTCTTTCTGCCCCCGATGTTCGAGTGTGAACTTAGTGATTTATTCTCTGCGCTGTGGAAGTGATCTGCGAAAAATATTTCCTTTGCAATCCTAGATCGCTTACACAAATTTAAGAAGTTTAACTCAGCTTTTGTGGAAGAGTACATGTAGGTGCTTCCCGGAAAACTACAAACTTAAAAATATTCAAAGCAAAGCTCAATCATTATCTATCCTCTTTATACTCATAATCTTCACTTCTTATCATTTCTTTTTTATTCATATTATATATTCCATGCATAATAACCATTTTAAAAGTACCCCTCTACATCGAGTGAGTTTTTTATGAGGTAGACGTCAGTGTTGAAACAGCGAGTTATCTTCTCTTGGAATGAAAGTGAATGTGAAAGCTTCACTCATATTTCAGAATCAAAAAGCAACAACTCAAATGTTGATGGATAAAAAATAGTGATACGCGCATTATACTTGCTTTTTTTCTGGAAGTGACAAGAAATGCAAAATTCTACAAATTGGTACTGTTGTAGCATACATACGGACGATAATAAGTATGTCCCCATTCGCATAAATACAGTACTAAATGTTGGTCTGCAGTCGGCGATTCATCTCCAGCTGTGCTGGTCAAACTCTCCGCTTCTAGGCACAGAGGACCCCCCCCTCCAGACGAGTCTATACCGAAGGGCAGAGTATTGTCTCGGGAAACAGCTTCCTGATCCCTGATCCCGTTTTATACGGGGTCTACGGGGAATTTTTGGCCGAACTTACGGGCTCATATACCCCACATTAAATTCGGCTTCGTGCCACATCTGACCGCGCGGGGTGGTTGGTAGATATCCTGCAGTTGGAGATTCATTGTGGAAATCACTTGACTCACTTCTAGCAGCTGACTACTACTTCTACACGCTGCTGGCGAATCTTATGTGTGTTGTTCTTGTCCTAAGTATTATCGTTCATTACCAACCTTCGTTTGATTATTCTATTCAGTAACCTTCCCTAGTTTACAACAAGTACAAACATACAAAAGTCATAGGATATACCGTAAAGTGGGACAGAAGTTGTAAAACGTCTCGAAATATACGCAACATCTCAAACCAGTTTTCTAATCAGAGGGCGGAGTTCTAATTCCATACAAGCTCGTTACATTCAATTACGCAGCAAAGACCATTGGTAAACGTTTGAGTCCATCTCTTCTCCCACCGGCTATGGATTAAATAACAGGGTGGACTGGGTTCTCTAGCCGTGGTTGGCAACAGGTTTAGGAGAAGGAAAAGTCTGAATTCAAACCAGCCCGGACAGTGTTGGGCTATCTTGCCCTATATACATCACTACAGTACAAATGGTGTCCCTACGACTGTGACGCGTTACGGGACTCACAACGATGATATCCTGGCACACAAGCTAGAAACTAAAACGCTAAATAAATCAGTCATGTATGACCTGAAATATTCACATTCAGGTCTTCATCTATAAATCTATAAAGGTTGAGGATAACAATGGCTGATTCTTGTAAGATAGACACGTGTTAGGTTCGCTTGCACTTTTGGATGGCTATCTTCAATGAAATTTTCTCCAAGCTTGTGTGATGGAATTTTTGTGTAATTAACATGAAGGATGACATTGGAATTATTTTGGTAAATGTCAAGTTTCCATATACCCGGGTGCATGGTTTTATTGAAGTGTTTAATCTGTTGCAAAAAATGTGAAAAATGAGAGAGCGCTTTGGGGGTTATGCGGGTTCCTACGTGCAATCAAGAGGTTAATTTAAACTGCAATGGACAAGACATCTATGTTATTATTTGCCTGTTCACATGTACAAGCATTATATTTTTATTTTGAGGATCAGTGTATAATTTGTTCGATTATCGGTCGTTCTGAGGTAAGATGAGTGTTGTTTTATTGCCGAGAAATATACATTTTAATATTAAATGAGAAGAGACTGGGACAGTAAGGAAAGGGGAGACAGTGTAAATAGAGGGTATAAAGGAGGAAAGGTCAGATGCAAAAAAAAGAAAAAGAAAAGAAGGTGAAAGTGTATATATATATATATATATATATATATATATATATATATATATATATATATAGGGTGTCCCCCAAAATCTGATATCATTTCGTAGGCCATTAATTTTGGCAATTCTTGTTGAAATAACCTTAAATTTTCACGGAATGTATAGAAACAGGTCAAGATCTTATACTTAATGAAAGAGGACAGTATGTGTTTATATCAATGAGAATCTGCCAGAGAGATGGATCGGGCGTGGTGGAGATGAAGACAGTTGTCTGATGAGATGGCCGTCGCGGTCACCGGACCTGTCCCTGTATTATTTCTTTTTATGGGGATATGTGAAGGGACGGGTCTATGTCCCCACCCCTCTTCCTGCTAGCATTGATGAACCCAGAGAATCACTTCTGCGCTGGATAATGTTACTGGAGACTTGCTACAACGTGTTTGGCAAGAGCTTAACTACCGACTTGACGTGTGTGGTGTCAGAGGCGGTGCACATATTGAACACTTATGAAATCGGTCCCATAATAAACTTATGATGTTCAACACCTAAACTGTTCAATTTAATTAAGCTAGACATAGTAGTTTTCAAGATAATTGCTTTTAAAATGATGTCAAATTTTTGGGACACCCTATATATATATATATATATATATATACTTTCACCTTGAAGTCGTTTGAAGATCACGTGAGCGTGTAACTCAGGTTACAACTAAGGCTATCCTTTCATTGGACTTAACGTTGCCAAGCGTTTTTTGCTCTGACTAGGCAATCTAGGCTTTGACCACTTTAGTGAGTAAGTAGGTTTGCCTTAAGGCTTTTCTTTTTCTTTTTTTTCAGTATTGTCGCATTTGTTTGAGACTTTATCTGAATAAAAATTTTAGGTCTGTTGGCAACTTGTTCATTGGTTCCATCAACAGTTCTGTTTTTTCTTTAATTATTATATATATATATATATATATATATATATATATATATATATATATATATATATATATATATGTGTGTGTGTGTGTGTGTGT
Organism: Acanthosepion esculentum; assembly: GCA_964036315.1. Lineage (NCBI taxonomy): Eukaryota > Metazoa > Mollusca > Cephalopoda > Sepiida > Sepiidae > Acanthosepion > Acanthosepion esculentum. The sequence goes on along the minus strand of OZ038477.1, from coordinate 122,473,953 downwards.
GTGTGTAAAAGACAATAGGAAAGCTGTAATATTAGCCGACGCGTTACGTCTAATGTGGACTTTTTCAAGGTAAAAACGAAATGAATTTATTAAAACAAAGTAACTATTAATAACAAAATGTTCTTAGCAACTGGAAAAGCTTAGAAAACGCTATTATATTCATATTGTCAACTGAAAATTACGTCATGGATTGTCACGTGTGGAAATATTGTTTATATTGTTGTGTTGACGGATTCAACTATTTTCTTTTGATTTCTTGATACAGTTGTACGTACATATTGTCTTTTTCTACAGGATAACTTTGAGAATTTTTTTTTCTTGATACAGTTGTGTACGTTTGCTTGGGAGAGTAGTAATTCTGTTAGGAAAGGTGAAATAGGGAAAAGTCTGTGCGTAGATTAATATTTGGATAATATTCAATTTATATGAAATGAAATTTATGAAATTTTATATATATATATATATATATATATATATATAAGTGAACATTGAAGTCAACACTCAGAGGCGACAGTCTGCTTCGTGCTAGACGCAATCGTCACGCGGCTGACGATTGTGTCTAGCATGAAGCAGACTGTCGCCTCTGAGTGTTGACTTCAATGTTCACTTTTATATTTATATTTACATACATGCTATCTCTGATATTGAGCATTTTAGCCCATAAATATAGCACATCTTAAAACTATATTTCTTCATATATATATATATTATATATATATATATATATATGTCTATATTTCTGAGATGAGGTATGTACACTATTTACATTATTCGGACTATTGTCCTCATCTTTGTCACCATATTTATTACAATATTTCGGCCGTTATACGCTCACTGGGGTAGACTGTTCTAGTTCCACGTGACATGTTTTAATGGATGTCAGTTGTCAGATATCTCTGGTTAATTCCCCTCACCAAGTTCTACACTGCCTTAACTGGGTATTGAACTCACACTCTTTGGCTCCTGTCACTGGATCTAACTAACGCCATGTGTCCTCAAGGAGAGGGGAATTAACAGGAGATAACTGAAAACTGACATCCATTAAAACATGGCATGTGGAACTAGTACAGTCTACCCCAGTGAGCAAAATAAAGGGTTCAGTTCGACATTCCAACCACCTGAAGATGGCTGGAGCATACAATGGCCGAAACATTGTAATAAATATGGCGACAAAGACGAGTACAATAGTCCGAATAATGTAAATAGTATATATATATAATTCATATATATATATATATATATATATATATATATATATATATATATTGTATATTTAGGCAGCAATCCTTCTTTTATGCAAGTTTCATTAAAAACGACAGACAAGGTACTACGGTTAAGTTTTTTATTTAATTTTTCTTGTGTACGAACAAGAGCTTTCTTTGCTGGACAAAGGGTGTGCAAGAATTGTCCAAATGTTTTATTTTTCCGAGCGCTTTCGGCTATACCTTTAGCCATTATCAAGGATGATTTTATTTTTCAGCTTAATTGAGTGTGTGCATTATGTATATGTCTTAGTGTGTAGTAGTGGTGTTTTAATTTAACCGTGCTAACCGTATTTGGAAATTAAAACACCACTACTACACAGAACCCTTTATTTCGCTCACTGGGGTAGAAGTTCTTTCAGAGGGAAAATTAACAGGAGATAACTGATAACTGACATCCATTAAACATGACATGTGGAACTAGAACAGTCTACCCCAGTGAGCGAAATAAAGGGTTCAGTTTGACATTCCAACCACCTGAAGAAGGCCGGAGCGTACAACGGACGAAACATAATAAATATGGCAACAAAGATAAGGACATTAGTCCGAATAATGTAACGTTAAGTTCTATGCTAACAGTTTCTTGCACTTTTTGCTTGTGAAATTCTCTTCTGGATTCTTGTTTTCCAGTCAACTTTGATCATCGAAAATTTAAATGCAATGTCAATCATTATCTTTTGTTTTCTTAATTCCTGTTCTTTTATTTTCTGTTCTTTGTTTTCTTTTTCTCATATTCTACCACACTCTGTAAACCCTTGCATCTTAATTACTTTATTGCTTTTATTAGGGGGGGAATGCTGAAATGATAAAAAAAAGATTTTTACTAATACTCATGTTGCTTAATTTTGGCACAAGAATTAGTATGTAATGTCTGGTGCTTCTGCTATATATCTAGAGATCCTTAATAAAATCCAAAGAAGAATCAGTCCTGATCTGGTATCTCAGCTGCACTCATTTTCCCACCGCCTCCCTGTGCCTTTTCTATAAATACTTTCATGACAATTGTTTGGATAAGCTCTTCACTATGTTAATAGACTTTTTTCCCCTCTTAGTAATGTTTCTGTTTTCTAATACTTCTATGCCCATTACCCACCTGGTGTCTTAGTGGCTTTACTGCCTTGCATGGGGTGAACTCATTTAAAAAAAGAAAAAAACATTGCTCAGCTTTTTCATGCTTGGGTCTAATAAATAAAAAAATATTTCAACAAAGTGAATAGAATTGATAGAATACTCAAAGTATAAAATAAATTATTTAGTAGACTAAGTAACATTTAATTTTGAGTCACTTAATCCACACTGACATCTGTAGTCGAGTTGCTTAAGACTGAATTGAATAGGAAGAGTCGTTTATTAAAAAAAATCATGTATTTTTCACTTTACTGTTCAATCCCAAACCACTTTCCAGAATCTGACCAAATATCAGAACTTTTTAAAATTCCCTTCATGGCTAGGCAGAGGACTTTTCAGCAGCCCCTCATATATAAATTGTTTATATATTAATTGCATAACAGGGACTGTTATTTGTCTTTTCTGTTCTCTTATGTTGTGTCAAAATTAAACAGAATTTATCATGTCTGTTTTCATTTCTCCATTGATACAAGGTCTATGACATTTTCTGAGCTAAGCAGTATTTTTCCTTGTTAATTTCAGAATGGTGACAATGTGAAAGGTGCTAACCAAAAAGAAAAAAATACTTTTGTAGGCAGCAGGAGACATTTGAAAGATTATGTTGTCGCAAAATCTACTTCACTGCTTAAGAGATGTCAAATTAATTCTAGAAGGTTAACATGACCAAGATCCCAAATGAGATGAGGTCATAGGTTACCCAAACCACTGGGTTATCTTTAAATAACAGCAGCATCCGAAATAAACAATAATAATCCTTGTCCTAAGTGGTTTTGAAAAGCTAAACAAACTTTTGCACGCCAGATTTGTTTTGGGAATAACTAATTAAATGCTGACTTGTTACTTGTTTTAATCAATCTTATGACAATTACTTTTTAAAGGAATCATTTTCACTATTATTATTTTTAAAGTTCTATACAGTCGTGATTCTGGAATTCTGAAAGTGGAGGGGCCACTTGGGGGCCAAGATTTTTCTACGGAGAGGGGGTGCAAGTTTAAGCAGCGTCTTTATTTTCATACTACACCACTATTGTATACACAACTTAGGAATGAGTTTTAGTAATTAGTATGTTACTTCACTAAATTAAACAGAATAACTTTTCATTCATAGTAGTGGAGTTCTAATCTATTCTTGCCGTCTTTTCCACTCTGAAGCTGTTGGACCACAAGAGAGGTTGACTTCAAAACAAAATCAAAGGGTTAATATTAACGTCAATACTAGTGTAATTTGTCTGCTCTGATTTTTTTCCTCTACAAATCTTAAAAAAGTGTAGAGGGCGGGGTCAAACGAGGGGCCAGCTAAAATTGTGTGGGGGGATGCCCCCCCCCCCGTAGAATCGCCACTGGTTCGATACTGTATTATTGTTGTTGTTGCATTTACATGAAGCATTTTCACTATTATTATTTTATTACTAGTTTTATTCATTCTTATTATTTTTGACTTTTAAATGAAACATTTTTACTATTATTATTTTATAATTATTATTATTATTATTGCAACATTTTTAGTATTAAAGCTGTTGTTCGTTCCATTTTTTTACCATTTTAAAGTTCTTTTTTTAGTTTTACTTTTTAAATTAGAAGTGAATTTAAGGAAGATAATATGCAAAAATATTAAAAAAAGAAAATAATTCAAACCATTTAGAAAACTATTTTGCCAAATACTTTGCTCTGAATTAGATCCAATTTTCTGAACAAAAGCATGAAGAGAAACACAATATATTGTTATCACAGGATAATTTTAAAACTATAATTGAGAGAGAGAGAAAAAAAAACAGACTGTCCTTATTTGCCTGTAATCCAATCTTTTTGAACCCTTAAACTCAGTGAAATCCACAGTTTAAATTATATTCTGAAATCAGATCTTCCATAAAGAATTTTTGTTAAACAGGAAATTGCTTATTGATAGAAAAATGTTCTCAGATAATTATTTTAAAAAAAAATATGGCATATTGGAATTCTTTTTTAAATTATTTCATCCCCAAGCAAGGCAATAAAGTCACTAAAACACAAGGAGTTATTGAGTGTGAGAGATATGAGAAAAACAAAAAAAAAAAAAACACTATTAAGATTAGAGAACAATAAAAGAACAAGAATTAAGAAGACAGAAGATAACGATTGAAGATCAAAACTGACTGGGAAGTAAAAAGCCGGATGAGAGTCCCACAAGCAAGAAGTGCAATATTAGAAACTGTTAGCATAGAACTTACATTTACATTTGCCGAGATGCCAGGTCAGGACCAATAATACTGCAGATTATTATTTGTATTTTATCACAAATCTATACTAGCAGAAATACCAATCTAACCTGATAGTCTTAAAAATTCTTACCTAACATTTAAAATTACCTGGTTATCTGACAGTATTGACCCTTAAAAAAAAATGTCACTTTTTTTTGTAAAATCCGGATAACTAAAGAAGTTAGTAGTGAAGAAGAAAACTGTAGGACATCCGAGATACGGTCATGAAGGATTTTTATTGATGAATTTTCTTTTTAAATAAACCAACCTTTTGCAGGTTATTTAAAGCCAGAAAATATTTTTAGATCTTAAGAAAGTTTTGAAGACAATAATAATTTACTGATCCTACTAATCGACACATTGTTTGCAGGGAGAAGAGGGGGTATTCATAGCTTTCCCAAGGATATTTGTATGCAAATGAATATAATGAACCTGACTGGAATTGAAACTCCGCTTTCTGATTTCCAATTTTGAGTCATTATCCATTACACCACTCATGCATCCAAACTTACAACGCCTGGTATTCCCAAATGGTTACCCATCTAGATACTGACCAGGCTTAGCATTGCTTAACTTCACTGACACCTTAGGCATTTGTATGGGAACTGGTGTTTCAATATGATATGGCCATAAACCCATTTAAAACTGGTTCTTGTAAATGGAAATTACTTATGAGTTAACCTAATAGTTTCTCTATTACAGCTGATGTAAGGTATAGACGATGGTCTTTGAATGCCTTTGAAATCTTTGATATTCATGATTAAAATTTGTCTGTGCTTTTTTACTATTTGATTGGTAAAAAACTTAAAATACATTGCACTATTTTATATATATATATATATATATATTCTTTCTTCTCTTACTTCAATAAGAGATTAGATACTATAATTAGAACAATTAGTTTCCATATGAGGAATAAGTTACAAAGAGAATATAATGAAAGGAATAAAAACAAAAATATGTAGCCATTCACTTTGACGTCATTTTGCAGATATATTTAAAAACTTGATAGCAGGCCAGAGGAAAAAATACTCTAGAAAGAATTAATAGGAAACGTTTCAGAAAAATAACAAGGAGTTGCTGACTTTCAAGATTGTTTTAGTACGAGATGGTCAGATGACCAAATACACTTCCTCTCCCCTTCAGTAAAAGGTGCTTTGTGTTTTATATTGGGTGTGTGTTTAATAGTCAGTTACATATTTCTTATCTGTTTTTCATGTTTACTTTTTTTTTTTTAACCAATTATTTTACTAAATTTGCTGGTATTTTTTTTTTATTTGTGGTTTTTAATTTTTATGGTCATGCGAGTCTATTAACATATTTAAAAGTTGTAAATGTATTTATGCTGAAAGACAAAACACATGCAAAAATTTAAGAATTCAATAAAATTATCTTTCTTTTTCAGTAGTGGAACAACAGAAGCGCGGTAATTATCAGAAATTACCATTATTAGAGGAAAATAGAGAGAAAGAAGAATTTCTGGAATTGGTTCTTTTTAATGTCTGTAGTGGCAAAAAGCCAGAAAATTGGAATTCCCCATAAAGGAAGGGGAAAAAATAAGAAGATATGTGGGTTTGTGCAATATTATGTACAAAAATAGGTGTTATATTTCATGTTCATCTGGAAGATAAGGAAAACAAAAGAAGCTGAGTACAAGGCTGATAAGATGGAGAAAAAGAGATATTAATCAGTTGTCTGTTGTTTTTCTCCACTCTGAAGTAAATTATAATGAAAGTAGGTAAGGTAAATAAAAAGGAACTTTAAAAAATACTAAAAGGAAACCAAAGTCCAAATTATTATATCTTTTCTTTCAATAAAAGATGAAAATAAATTGGAGTATGGATGAAGGTAGAAGGAAGATCTGTACAAAAATAAGTTTAAAAACATGTAAAAAAAATATAGAAATGAAGTGTTCAATTTCCTTTCAGTTGAAGAAAAATAGATATTTTAGGACTTCAGTATCAGTATATAGGAACAATGGGTTTGGGAAGGGAAATTTTTGGTAGTTGAGGGGTGGGTGCATAGAATAAACTCTGATGCTTGTTATTTAAAATAGGTAATTGACAAAGGATAAAAAGAAATATATATATATATATATATATATATGTAAGCATGGAAAATAAATATGAAGAAAATGAAAATAAAAAGATAAGAATAAGAGAATATGAAAATGAAAAGAGAATGTAAAAAGGAAAGAGAAATAGAAAAAGAATAGAAAAAAGAAGTGAAAGGAAAGAAAAAAAGGAAAAGATAAAGGTAAAGGAGAGAAAAAACAAAGAAAAGAGAAAGAAAGGAAATAAAACAAAAGGAAGAGGAAAGGAAAGAAATAAAAAGAAAAGTAAATAAAAAAAAGGAAGTAAGAGAAACAGAAAAGGAAAGAATTACAAATGAAAGAAATGGAAGGAATAAAGGAAAAAGAATAAAAGAAAAGGACAAAAAGAAAGGAAAAGAGGGAAAAAAGAAGGAAAAGAAATGAAGACTAAAAAAAGAAACAGAAAAAGAAAAAGAGTATTTAATTCTCACCTGAGAATTTTGGAAACTGACAGACAAACCTGAATCTTTTCTCTCTTCTTAATTCTTCATAATGTTTTCATGTATTTTCTTAACAACATTTCAAGTGGTCTTCCACTTTTCTTCAGGATTGAGAGCTTGGATTTGAATGTTTAGTAATGGGCTTGGAGTGTAAAGTCATGATTTTTGTGCTTGTGTTGTGTTGTGGGATACTAGAGAAGGAATGGAAAATGAAAGATTTATAATCCAGAAAAATATTATACAACATGCTGATGATATCTGTGTAAACAGCAGACTTAGTGCAAGACAAAATATCACCTGTATTGGGAATTAACCTATAAAATCCAAGCCCTTTCTCCAGATTTGGCATTCATTAACCAAGCAGTCAGTACAATTTTTGGTTGAAATTGGTAAAATGTTTATCTTAAAATAATTTTTCAGAAAAATAGTTTCTCAAGTCCAGTACCTGTTATCACACATTCTAGCATTGATAGGGGTCATGTGTAACCTGAAGAGAAAATAATGTCAATCAAGATGTTAACATTTCACACTACTTCAAATAAAAGTTTAGGAAGGAAATCCCCATCAATACTGGAAAGAGTAATAATAGCTACTGAACTTGAAAAACATGTTTTCATGAAATATTCCTTAGAAGATAAACTATGTTCTTTATGAGCCACTCAAATTCAAGTTTTTAACAATTGACAAAAAATAAAGAATCCATAGTCTTTATTAAACATTCAAATCCAACTCCAAGCACAGAATCCAAGTGGTTTCTACATATTCAAATGTAATTCTTTTCTTCTTTTTCAAGTACATAATCCACGTCCAATCCTAACCAATCAAATCCAACTCCTTTCTTAACTGTACAATCCTGGCCCTTTCTAACCATTTAAATCCAAATCCTTTCCATATAACCTATCCTAACTGTTCAAGTCACAGACTTTTCCCAAGTATACAATCCAGATACATCCCTAATCATTTAAAACATTTCCTTTCGCAAGTATCTGATCTATACTCTTCCCAAACAATTCAAAAGCAACTTATTTCCCAAGCTCAGAATCCTGGCCCTTTCTATTTATTAAAATAAATTTTCTTCTTTCTCAAATTTATAATCCAGACCCAACACTAATCATTCAAATTCAATTCCTTTCCCAAGTATCTGATCTATACTCTTCCCAAACAATTCAAAAGCAACTTCTTTCCCAAGCTCAGAATCCTGGCCCTTTCTATTTATTAAAATAAATTTTCTTCTTTCTCAAATTTATAATCCAGTCCAACACTAATCATTCAAATTCAATTCCTTTCCCAAGTATCTGATCTATACTCTTCCCAAACAATTCAAAAGCAACTTCTTTCCCAAGCTCAGAATCCTGGCCCTTTCTATTTATTAAAATAATTTTTCTTCTTTCTCAAATTTATAATCCAGACCCAACACTAATCATTCAAATTCAATTCCTTTCCCAAGTATCTGATCTATACTCTTCCCAAACAATTCAAAAGCAACTTCTTTCCCAAGCTCAGAATCCTGGCCCTTTCTATTTATTAAAATAAATTTTCTTCTTTCTCAAATTTATAATCCAGTCCAACACTAATCATTCAAATGCAATTCCTTTCCCAAGTATCTGATCTATACTCTTCCCAAACAATTCAAAAGCAACTTCTTTCCCAAGCTCAGAATCCTGGCACTTTCTATTTATTAAAATAAATTTTCTTCTTTCTCAAATTTATAATCCAGACCCAACACTAATCATTCAAATTCAATTCCTTTCCCAAGTATCTGATCTATACTCTTCCCAAACAATTCAAAAGCAACTTCTTTCCCAAGCTCAGAATCCTGGCACTTTCTATTTATTAAAATAAATTTTCTTCTTTCTCAAATTTATAATCCAGACCCAACACTAATCATTCAAATTCAATTCCTTTCCCAAGTATCTGATCTATACTCTTCCCAAACAATTCAAAAGCAACTTCTTTCCCAAGCTCAGAATCCTGGCACTTTCTATTTATTAAAATAAATTTTCTTCTTTCTCAAATTTATAATCCAGACCCAACACTAATCAGTCAAATTCAATTCCTTTCCCAAGTATCTGATCTATACTCTTCCCAAACAATTCAAAAGCAACTTCTTTCCCAAGCTCAGAATCTTGGCACTTTCTATTTATTAAAATAAATTTTCTTCTTTCTCAAATTTATAATCCAGTCCCAACACTAATCATTCAAATTCAATTCCTTTCCCAAGTATCTGATCTATACTCTTCCCAAACAATTCAAAAGCAACTTATGTCCCAAGCTCAGAATCCTGGCCCTTTCTATTTATTAAAATAAATTTTCTTCTTTCTCAAATTTATAATCCAGACCCAACACTAATCATTCAAATTCAATTCCTTTCCCAAGTATCTGATCTATACACTTCCCAAACAATTCAAAAGCAACTTCTTTCCCCAGCTCAGAATCCTGGCCCTTTCTATTTATTAAAATAAATTTTCTTCTTTCTCAAATTTATAATCCAGACCCAACACTAATCAGTCAAATTCAATTCCTTTCCCAAGTATCTGATCTATACACTTCCCAAACAATTCAAAAGCAACTTCTTTCCCAAGCTCAGAATCCTGGCCCTTTCTATTTATTAAAATAAATTTTCTTCTTTCTCAAATTTATAATCCAGACCCAACACTAATCAGTCAAATTCAATTCCTTTCCCAAGTATCTGATCTATACTCTTCCCAAACAATTCAAAAGCAACTTCTTTCCCAAGCTCAGAATCCTGGCCCTTTCTATTTATTAAAATAAATTTTCTTCTTTCTCAAATTTATAATCCAGACCCAACACTAATCATTCAAATTCAATTCCTTTCCTAAGTATCTGATCTATACTCTTCCCAAACAATTCAAAAGCAACTTCTTTCCCAAGCTCAGAATCCTGGCCCTTTCTATTTATTAAAATAAATTTTCTTCTTTCTCAAATTTATAATCCAGACCCAACACTAATCAGTCAAATTCAATTCCTTTCCTAAGTATCTGATCTATACTCTTCCCAAACAATTCAAAAGCAACTTCTTTCCCAAGCTCAGAATCCTGGCCCTTTCTATTTATTAAAATAAATTATCTTCTTTCTCAAATTTATAATCCAAACCCAACACTAATCATTCAAATTCAATTCCTTTCCCAAGTATCTGATCTATACACTTCCCAAACAATTCAAAAGCAACTTCTTTCCCAAGCTCAGAATCCTGGCCCTTTCTATTTATTAAAATAAATTTTCTTCTTTCTCATATTTATAATCCAGACCCAACACTAATCATTCAAATTCAATTCCTTCCCCGTCCATATGTTTGATACCCCTTACTAATGATTAAAACTTTGTTTTTGCTTTCATTCTCAAGGATAAAATATATTTGCCACAAAAGATGTTTGCATATTGGAATTTTTTTCTGTAAAATATAATTATCTTTGGCCTACTCTTGTAAAATACATGTTGTATAACAATTCTGTTAACAGAATTAAACAGTAATGGGTTATTAAGGAGGAAACTTCTAGAGGCATCTGGAGAGTAGAGAAAAATATAGTGAAAAAAAAAAAATCTCTTATTTAGCTCTGCTGGAAAAACAAGGCAAACAAACTGTACAGAAAAATACCTTTTGTTTATTTTTTTGCACCTAGCAAAAGGAAACAGAAAAAAATTCCCCCCTCCCAATATGTTATGATGTGAAGACAATCATCAGTGGAGAAGCTTTACAGCCAGAGAAGGGAATGTTGCTCCTCAGGGAAAGAACTGTAGAAGAGTTAGTTTAATTTTTGGATTGAGGTTTGTAAAATATGGTAGAAAGAGTAAACTGAGAAGCTAAAAAAAACATGAACATATTGAGAGGGTTTAAGAGAGGGAAAGTCACAGTAGAAGAAACTAGAGAAGGAGAGCACTAAATAAGAAACACTTGATTGAAAGAAATTTCTAGAAACATTAAATCATCATATGAACAGATTTTAGACAAAGGTGTTTCATAAGTAAATACACTACAGTTCAAAAGTTTGAAGCCACCTCCAAAATTAGCATGGGGGGAACTTGACAGAAGAGTGAAAAAATAAAATGTAAAAAGAGCTCTTAGAGTCATTGAAAAAAGAATGGAATCAATTATCAAACTTATACTTTGAGAAACATTTCCAACGGATTCCAAAAATTTGGCTAAAGCAAGATATTTTGATGAGAGCAAAATTTAAGCATAAAATGCTTTTTTTCATTTTGTATTAATAAAATTTCTAATTAAATATCATGTTTCAATATTTTAAATTACGTATAATAATTTTCTCTTATTAAAAGTAAAAAAAAAAAAAAAAAATAAAAAAAATTACTATGGCTGGCCTCAAACTTTTGAACTGTAGTGTACATCTTCTAAGAAAATCATTTTGTGATGATGTAAATGGACATCCTATGAAGCCTGGACCGTTTTCTTAACAAAACTAATTGCTTGAAATTCTCCTGTATGGTTTCTTTTACTTTTTTTGCAGCTGAGTATGTACAATTAATTATAGTCAAGAATGGTTAAGAACAGATTATTCGCAGGCTAAACAGAAACTTGTCACTCATAAAAGGCAACAAATTTTCTATTCAACAAGTTGGCATCACAGCTATTGTCTTTCTTTTAATTTTTCAATGTATATTTTATTAAAAACTCAGAAGCACCATTAAATGCTATAGTTCTGACTAAATAAAATCTTGATATATATATTTATATATATATAAACATTAGGCGTTTTCTGTCTAAGGTAGCTAATAGCAATGATGAGAATAGAAACATACACAATAACATTAATATTTTTTATAAAAATCAAATGAACGAGAATTATAAACAAGACGAAAGTAGAATTAAGAACATTATAAAAAAATGCATAACACTAGTTAACAATAGCAAAAAAATTAGATTAATTATTTAGTATAAAAAATTTAAAACCTCTAACCTTATAGTTAAAAATAATAATTCACCTCTTCGGACAAAATTAAATAGGGCAAATATTATTTATGAATTTAAATGCCCATTAAGGAATTGTATTCTTGATCAATCAAAATTTGTAAATAATTATATAGGCCACACTACAACATGTTTGACATTCAGACTCACTCGACACCTTTCTGACCATAGCTCAATTAGATCTCATTTAAATATTCATGGAGACCTACTGGACACTATTCGGAACATATTTGTTGAAAACAATAATATAATAGCATCATCTCCATGCAAAAATGGCTAAAAATAATGGAAGCCTTATTAATAAAAACAAAACAAAACAGCACTTAATAATATTAACTATGAACATGGACACAATATCTTGACCGTGTTTCGAAAAAATGAAAACATTTTATGAAACATACATATAACAAACTATTTCTAATTCTAACAATTGAAATCTAATCCTTGAAAATGGCTAAATGTATAGCCGAAAGCGCTCGGATAAAAAGAACATTCGGACAGTTTTTATATAATTTATCATATATATATATATATATATATATATATATATATATGTATAAATGTTCATAAATGAAGGTACCATAGGGATCCAGAGGCAAATTAATTATTTTATACAATTTTTATTGAATGCTACTCAAATTATTTAAAAAAAATTAAATGCAACATAGTTGTATTCTGTCTCTTTGAATTCTGTTCTTTTTACTGTCCTTTCTCTTCAGTAATGTTTTCTCAGTTTCCTTCACTGTTAGTAACCCTTTGCATCTTAGTGGCTTTATTGCCTTGACTGGGATGAAATGATTAAAAATACAAGAAATGGTTTCAAAAATGTATTTTCATCATAAATTTGGATCAAAATCTTAAATGGGCCTATTTATAAACAAAAGATTGTCCAGATGATTAAAGTGAGCTTTATGGGGTCCAACATATACATATTCTGATTGTACTTAAACTGAATAAAACTTGGGCATATATCTCAGTGCCCATTAGAAAAAAATGTCCAAATTTTTCTTAAATTGGACCTAAATACTGACATCAATGTTCTCCTTTTGAAATCATTAATATTTCTAAATCTATCAATAAATGATACATATTCTACAGATAATTAGATCTTATAGGCATTAGCACACACACAAAAAAATATAAATCCAAATGTTTGGTTAAAATAAGCTTTATACTGTGTACTCCAAACAGCATGTTTTTATAACAATAAGGTAACAATTTGTCCACAAATGAACCTGTTATGATGTTTTTATGTTTGGCCTCAATTTCATAAATGTGAAAGTCATACGACCAAAATATCACACATCATTGATAAGAGGATAAAGAATATAGACTTTGAATAACGTTAATGTCATAGAGATAGGATAATTTTATTATGTGAAATTTGGCTGCAGTTATTAATTTGAGAAAACTTTTAAAGTTGTAGACTGGAAAACATTGTCTTCCAAATACCATTAATTTTTATCATTAAGGTTTTTAATATAACATGTTATTTATATGCCCTTAGTACCACTTTCGACTATCTTCTTACACAGACACATGGATATTTTTGGTTTGGTTTGTTTTACAGCATACCAACGTCAATGGGTTATTTAATGCTGACAAGATTTTTATTGCTGGTAATATTTTTTTCAAAAATATATTGCTGGTATTAAAACCTATTTTTACACTTTCATAGTGTTTTGACCCCATTTTGGGGGGGTAACAATTTGTCCATAGCTGGGACCCTAACAGGTGCTATCACTCCAGGTTAGAGTGGACCTGGGAACACCAGCAATTAAGAGGTTGTTCCACGCTCCTTAAAACCTCCTCTGATCAGAGGCCTTGCTGTTGGACATAGTTTATCGTCAAACCCAGGACGTGGTTGTTTTTGGAGAGAGTCTAGGAATACTGCAAATGTTTTTGCAAAGACATTAATGGTAGTCACATCTTTGGTTGAAGGTATTTTGGATAATGGAGGAAACTTTTGTTAATGTCAATCTTTCATGAAGTAAATTTTCAAAAAGCAGGAAAGCAATAAGAACATTAGTTTTAATGCACCATGTCAGAGCTTCAGGATTAAAAGTCCTTACGAATTTGGCAGCAGAATTTTTGAGAGTTCAATCCCCAGGATCAGTAGTACAGAGTCAGACTTAGCAGAAAGTGAGTAAGGAATAACTGAGCAGAACTGAAAAAACAAGAACAAGAAGTCTAGACAGGAACAGAAGATGCCCACAGATTAAATATAAGATTTAGTTTGAAATTCATTGAAGTTTACCTGAAGAAGGCTGGAGAGCACAATAACTGAAAGGTTGTAACAATAAAAACAAAGATAATGACATTGATCGGAATGTAATAATGATAACTCTTTGTCCAAGAAATTTAGACAGGAAGTTATTAAAAATGTTATAGAAAAGTTTTTAAAAAGAAGTGTTTTACAATCTCATTCTGTGGAAACTGTTAATAACCCATTGAGGTTGGTATGCTGTAAAACAAACCAAACCAAACCAAACCAAACGAAACCAAACCAAACCCAAAATATCCATGTGTCTGTGTAAGAAGATAGTCGAAAGTGTTGAACAGTGAATTATATTATTTTAGGGTTTTTTAAAAGCCTTAACACCATTATACAACTGTAAATACATTAGATCAGTTATGGGTATATATATATATATATATATTTTTTTTGTCATCCACAGGCAGACTGTTTCACTGTTTCACAGCTCATCAGTGTGGCTAGACGTCCGGTTGCCTCTAGCTAGGATCGAAACCCGACTGAATTTGCGTCAGTCGGAACTCCTACCACTAAGCCGTTGGCGCACGGCAGGGATGAAGGTGAATTTTAGCGTGTTTATTTTTAGATTTAGATAAACACACAGTGATTGGCAGTGACTCAATTCTGCCGAAGAGTCGTGCAATATATATATATATATATATATATATATATATATATATATATATATATATATATATATATATATATTCAAATAGGTTTGGTTAAATAATTTAGACCTATCATGTCGATTAGTTTTCATTGTGATCCTTTCAAGTTTGTGGATTCATTTTTGAGTGGACCCAATTTTCTAAGTCTACCAAAAAAATTAATCCATGAACTTGATAGGATCCCAATGAAAACTAATTGACGTATGATGCCAAAATTATTTAACCAAACTTGTTTGAATGAAAATATGCTACCTAAATATACACAATAGATAGATAGATAGATAGATAGATAGATAGATAGATAGATAGATAGATAGATAGATAGATAGATAAAATCTCACAGATTTATATATAGATTAGATAGATTAAATCTCACAGAATAAATGTATTATGGTGATTTCAAAATAATAAAACTGAGAGTTGAGTTCTGGAATTGAAAGGATTAATGATGCTTGCATGGGTCTTGAAGAGAATTACTTCAGAGTAAGATTGATAAAAATATGACTGGCCTTATATTATTTCCATCTTTGGCATTAGTGCCACATTCTAAAAACAACTCTAATACAAATTTGCTGCTCTTGATGGAATTAATTCTCTTAATGTATGTAGCTCAAGAAAGAGACTAACTATACGAAGACAATAATTATCTATCCATTAAAGATTAATGAAAAATAGCATATCTAGGGCAATTGCACCTTATTCCTTTTCAAAAGCACTCCCTGAGTTACCTTATTCATTTATTCTTGCATCTCTTTCACTTTTCAAACCAGTCAGCAGTCCTCTTCTCTGATTCTCCTATTCTTAATTCTTCCCTTTCTGTGGTTATTTTAGCTTTGGGAAAATTAGAATTCAATGAAAACCAAAGTTGGACTGGAGGGAAAGCCGACATTTTAGTAAAGCAATGTTTTGACAAAGGAAATTCCTGCATGTAACATGAAGAATCTACTCACTTGGTTAGTATTTATGTGATGGTCATACAGTAGAAAATATAGTACCTCTCTGCCAACTGAGTTACCTCACGAGAGAGTGCCTTTTCCCACATGTGCAGTAAAAGTTCTCTCTATTTTGATGTTATGTTATATCAAGGCTGCAAAACAATTTCACAAGATATTCAAAATGGCTGGATACATTCTAAACAAACCTCTTAGTTTAAGGTAGATTTTTGGTTCTAGCCTTGTATGATGTTATAGTGTATTTTCAAATATTCTGATCAACTCCAAGACAAAGGTTCTTAAGAATTTTCTGATTAATTGCCA
>OZ038477.1:122407671-122442671 GCA_964036315.1 Acanthosepion esculentum | reverse complement strand
TGATTAAAAAAAAAATCAGTTGTGTCCGTTTTGATTATATTATGTATCAACAGCATTTAAATGCATCTTGCACATTTATAAATCTGCCATTGTACATTGAATATTGCTGCCATATCTGGTCTGGAGCTCCTATAATATATTTTGAGATTTTTGACAAAATTCAAAGGGTCTTTGATGTTATCAGTCCTGACCTGATCCAGATCTTGACATCAGTCACTTTCAAACTACCCTAATATGGATTCCTACTATCTTTATATAAATATTTTCATAGCAATTATTCTGATGATCGCTTCTCCTTGGTAACCACAAGAATTTAAGCACACTGCTAGATTGGCTGCTAGGTCTCGCCATTTTATTGTTAAAATTGCTAGATATAACCATAAGCTCTATTCTAATAGTTTCTCTTCTTGCACTTCTTACCTGTGAAACTACTTTCTGGCTTCAACTACGACCTTCAAAAATTTAAATGCAATGTTAATCAGCATCTTCTGTCTTCCTGAATCCTGTTCTTCTACAGTTTTTTCTCCTTACTTCTCATTATTTACATTGTTCAGACTTTATTGCCATATTCACAACATTTCAGCTTTTGTATGCTTGCTTCAGGTGATTAGAATTTCAAACTGAACCCTTTATTTTATCCACTGGAGTAGATTGTTCTAGTTCAACATGCCATACCTCCTCCGGATGTCTCAGTTATATCCCTAAGATTTTGCTCACCACTGCAGTAGCCGGGTATTGAACTCAAATCAATGGATCCAACCAATGCTTTTATCCACTGGGCCATGTGATCTTCCCATTTTTTTTTCACTCACAATAACCCCTGGTATCTTAGTGGCATTAACACCTTGATTGGGGTGAAATGGTCAAATAAAATCACTCAAAATGTTTCTTTCTCATCTTTTCGATATATTTTCCTGGGGTAATTTCATCTTGTGGTGCATTGTGGGTAATCTATTTTGGCGGTTACTTTTACCGGAAGTTGTTTATTTGTTTATTTATTTATTTGTGTCAAATTATTTTACTTGTTTTTATTTAATTTTATTTTTATTTTTTATCTTATTTATTTATTTTATTTTATTTTATTTTATTTATTTATTTTTTTTTTTTTGATCGGTGTTTTTATTAACGTAGTAAAAATTTGTTTATATAGCTTATTGTTGGTAGTCTATTATGGCAGTTATATTACCGGAAGTCGTTTGTTTGCTTATTCATTTGGGTCAAATTGTTTTGCTTGTTTTTATTTATTTTTATTTTTTATCTTATATATTTATTTATTTATTATTGATTTTTTTTTTTTTTGATCGGTGTTTTTATTAATGTAATAAAAATTTGTTTATATAGTTTATTTATTTTTTGTTTTTGTTTGGGAAGATAATTAAAGCTATTTTTTGAATTTTGGGGTTGAATGTTGTGGTTTATTCTGACTATTATTTTGGTGGGAAGTTTTTAATTTATTTATTTGGATTGATTATCTTTATTTGTTTTTTCTAAACGGCTAGTTTATCGGTATCGTTTGTTAGTTTATTTATATATTTGGATGTATTTAGATCAATTTATTATACTTGTTGTTATTTATTAGTTACACTGTATATTTTCTCTTTTTGGTTTTCGATTTTTAAGTAACGCAGTATATTTTTTTTTATTTTATTTTATTTTTTTATCGTTATATAAGGGTTATAGCTATTTTCCGTCCGATTTTTTGTTTTGATTTTTTATAGTCTAATTTTTTGGTCATAATAGTTTGGTAATTTGTTTATTATTTACTTTATTTATTGATTTTGTTCCTTATTTTTTATTCTATTTCATCTATTCTAACAGGTGTGATTTGGTAATTTGTTTGGATTAATTTATTTTGCTTATTTTATTGTCATTTATTTGTTTTTTCCATTTTCGATTTTTAAGTTACGTAGTAAAAATTTGTTTTCATGTCTGCATTTTGAGATTAGCTCGGATCTTAAGTTTGACTGGTTATCAGAAAAAAAATACATCACTGGAAATTCTCTTGTTATATTTCAGCATTTATGGACTTTCCCAACAAGAGAAAAGGGAAAAAACAATTTTAGTTTTTGTGTGATGAAATCTAAACACAATGATCCTGAAAGGAGGTCGAACCAATACCAAATATAAACAAATCCAGATTTCCTTTATGTACCAGGAAGATGAAGCATACAGCTTTTATTTTTTTTTAACCCCTCCTTTTTACTTTACTTTACTTTTCAAAAACTTGTAAGAAAACTGGTATTAACATTGTTTGCTTTCAAAATTGTTTGCAGATTAACTTTTTTAATCATTTTAAGATAAATATCTTTTAGAAAAAAGTATTTTTAACAAATTTACCTTTTATTTAATTTTCATAGATTTAAACTATAAAAATCTATGAAATAATATAATTGTTTTCTAATAATATATATTAATAAAAGAAATAGCAAGAGGAAAACTCTTATATTGACACATTAAATTCATTTAGAAACTTGTATTCATACACAGATAAAAAAAATAATGTTGTACATTCCAAATTTGAATTCTTCTTCTATACAACATGTCCCTTCAGGATGTTGGCAATCATGGCTCGCCACAACTTCCTGTCCTTTGTAGCTCTTAGCAAACTTAGTCTTTTTGTTATTTCTCCTAAAGCCTGTTCTGCCATCACCTAACAAGCTTGTTTAATAGGTTATGCTCTGTCATGCTTGCCTTCAACATGTCCTATGAGTATCAAATTTTCCAAGCTCTCTTTCCTCTTTATGCCACCTAGAAATTTCAACTATCTCTTTCTGATACTCAGTATAGATGTCCTTTTTGTTTATATCTTTTTTAAAAACTTTGTTATTGATCACATGCTCAGTCTATGGTGTTCTCAGCATTTTTTTTATAGAACCACAAATAGAAATTTTTGTATTTGTTTCTCTTTCTGTTGGCTTTTTTGGGCTGTGTGATGTGTATGTGAGTGTTGTTGGGAATCCACTATCTTTTAGGGCTGTTTCATAGTCTTTCTTAGCTTTATTGAATATGGTTTCAATGGAAGAATTGTTGGAAAGCCTGCGATTAATTGATTGTCGTATCTGCTTGAATACTGATGGTGGGTGGGTGGTTGGAAGATGTGAGTATATATAGTGGTTTATCATTGGAATTTCTGTATAGTTCATATGTACCTTTTCTTTGGTTGAAGGTGACGTCTAGAAAACTACTTTGTTTAGGTTAGTGCGAATATATATATATATATATATATATATATATATATATATATATATAGGTGTGTGTGTGTGATCAGCCATATACATAGAGATTTTGATTAAAAGAGAAAATAATCCACTGAGATGAAAAATCTCTGGAAAGTGCCTTGATCACTAGTTCAGCCACAATAAATTTACATCCAGGCTCTTACAATATATCGCAATTCTTGGTAGATTTTATATTGTCACAGTGTGGGATAGTCAGGGACAAAGGTGATGGAGAGAAAAAGAATACAGATGAATTTAACTAGATTAAAAAAAAATATTCTTTCAAAAATTTTGAGACTACCTGTGTCTCTTGTTTTGTGAACATGTGTACATGTGGCAACATCAACAAAGCCCAGTCTCATAAAATCATAACAGATGAAACACGTCACAAAAAACCTTTCCAATTTGTCATCTTTTTATATATATATATATATATATATATATATATATATATATATATAAAATACCTAAAGAGCCAGAATCTATCTACCTAGATTTCACCTATCAGATCATCAGGATAATTCTGACTAAAGAGAGTTTTATTGTTAAAACACCCACCAGAAAGAATACAGAATTAATATATATATATATATATATATATATATATATATATATATATATATTATGTATATATAGAGTAAATAAATTGAAAGTTCACGGAAATTATTCTGCTCATATAGGGTAAGATAAAGCAATTGAATTTATTAACAAATATCATATTGTGTTCAAAATATGTTATAAGATAAAGAACAAATAGGATTTGTTTATCAATCTAAATGTTTCACTTTTATTAAAGCTTCATCAGAGAATGAGATATGGGGAAAAAGAAGAAAGAAATTTCTGTTATTTTTACTCTTGTGTTTTTTGATTATCACTGGTTAATCAGGTTTCACATGCATTTGACTTTTTAAACAAATGTTCAAATGTATGCATTGTCTCTCCTTGAATTCAGAACAACACAAATTATACTAATGTTTGTTTAACAAGGTTCAACAGGTGAAATATCTACCTTTTTCTGAATCCCTTTCATACATAATTAACATGTTTTACTTTCTAAATTAGCAGGTTAGGTTTGGTTTGTTTTACAGCATATCAACCTCAATGGGTTATTTAATGTCGACAAAATTTTTATTGTTGGTAATATTTTTTCCTTCAAAAATCTATTTCTGGTAATATTTTCTCCTTCAAAAATCTATTTCTGGTAAGAATTTTCCTTCACTGGTAATATTTTTTTCAAAAAATGTATTGCTGGTAATATTTGTTTTTCGAAAATGTATTGTTGGTAATATTTTTTTTACTAAGTATTTCTAATATTAAAACCTATTTTTACACTTTCATAGTGTTTTGACCAGAGTTTGGGGGGTTAACTATTTGCCCATAGCTGGGACCCTAACAGGTGCTACCATCCTGAATCAGGGTGGACCTGGGAACATCAGCAATTAAGAGGTGGTTCCACGCTCCTTAAAACCTCCTGATCAGAGGCCTTGCTGTTGGATGTAGTTTATCATCTTACCCAGGACGCAGATGTAGTTTATCATCATACCCAGGACGGTGGCATGTTGGGGGAGCAGCTATTGTTAAGTGATCCTCAATACAGATACAGCATTGATTTTCCAGCAATTTGATTTCCAGAACCATGCTTGATTCAATAATCCATCTCTGATCAACTAATTAGGCACATGTCATATATTTAAAGCATTAGGATATTTACAAACTTTAAATATAAAATGTGAATTAACAGGAGAAATGAAAGAGCTGCAGTGTTACATGTAGGTCTTAAACGGTCAACACTAGTTACAAATGGCCAAAGACTTTTACATGGTACTGTATATGTACTTTTTAAGCAATCTACACTATGTACTATATTTGACAGTATATAAGATGCACTTTTTTTTACTAAAATATCTTTGAAAATTCCCTTGTGTCTTATATGCCATATGTAAGTTTAAAATTTGCGATAGTTGGCAACTCCCATTAGCTTAGACTTTAGAGTAACTTTCATATAATTATTGTCATTATTTAAAAGTCAGATTAAGTGTTATCATTGATAATATTCATTATATTAATTTCATTGCATATAATATTAGTACTTTGTTTCACTAAAATTATGTGCAATAAATTCAAATTATATAACTGTAAAATATATTTGTTTCATTAGTATTTTTCTTGTGATAATTATACTGGTTGCATTGGTATAAATACAATCAGAATTTTTATATCCTAATTATTCCAATAAAACATTTACAAGATGCTGGTTGTACTGATCATATAAAGGAAAATTTTTGACTGAATTTTAATGATAACTGTACTCTTTTGGTCAAATGTAATAACTGCTTGATTTTTATTCTGTTTTCTTACCTTTGGATATAATAAAGTTTTTATAGGCTTGTGTTCTTTTTTTCCTATTATTTTTCATTTAAATGTAATCATGGCTTGTTTAACCAAAACAATACTTCATAAATATAGCCTAGGCTGTACCATTTACTAATAATTTTACTAATTTTACTAATTACTAATTTTTTTCTTGATTTGCCCTGCTGAAATTGGGGTATGTCTTATACACCAGTGCATCTTATATGGTAGTTAAAAATAACCAAATACTTTTACATTGTACCATATAAATATATGATATTGGGCACCTTGAGGCAGTGCAATGGTTAGCAAACTTGTCTTGCCAGAACAATTACGACGGAGTAGTGAGTTCGATCCTCACTGGGTGCCCCATACCTTTGGCCTTGTGCCACATCTAAGTTATGCTTGGAAAATCACTATAAATATATGATATATATATATCATGTGAATTTCAATGTTTTAGAAATATTTGCAATAACTCATTTTGAGTGGGTGAGATTTTCAACTTGTACATTGTTGTAGAGTAGCTGAACAACCCAACAAAATCGACTTGTCTAAGACTATTTAAATAGCACTCTATCTTACTGAGGGGGAGGAGTTAAAAATTAACTCTTTATTAGATTAGTCTGTGTTCTCAACGGTGTACCATGTTGTTCTCCGGAATAAACTCCTTCTTATTTTCTATGTGTGTGTCAACCTTTCCTATTTACGACACAACACACATTGTTCATCATATTGCAACTGTATATTAGCACATATTTTTATTTCAGATATATCCAAAGATTGTGATGTGTTTTAAGAAAGACAATCTTAAAAGACCAAGAAGATATTGTAAAGTTATTGGATGATGGGAATATTAAATACATTTTTTCGAAAAAGTTGACAGAGATCAAAGAACAATAAAAAGAAATTTAAAAAAAAAGTGAGTGAAAATATCGCGAAGAAAACTAACTTTGAGAACGATGAATAAAAGAAAAGGCTAAGAAGCAAGAAAAGTGCACTGACCAGCGAAAAAGAAGAAAAAAGAAAAGAAGCTAAATGTTATCAGAAAGAAACAAAAAGCAAAATAGTAAGAACATTGGCAAAAGACATGAAAGCAACCAAACTACCACTTTTCAGTAAGCATTACAAAGGGAAACAACAAAGTTGGGCAAAGAGGTACATGAAACCTGATTTCTCAACAGCATTTTTTAGCACTGGATGAACCTGATATCTGAGCTAGAGGTTTTGGGTCCTTCATGGAAAAAGTCGGCCAAAACAACTTAAAAGATAACAAGGTCCAGGTGGAGTACCCTTCCAAGGTCAAGTATTGTACATAATAAAGATTATATAAATAAAACTGTAGGTACCAACAAAGTTGCTGATGGTGGTATTAACAAAATATGCAGAGAACTGTTTTACATTTTTGGATAAAATATATTTTTGAGTGGTACGAATCACAACTAAGAAGTTTTAAGGTAAGAGTTTTTTTTTTCATCCAAGTAAATGCTCCTTCACGTTTTGGCACACTTGCCCACCTTGCCAAGAAAAATTTTTAAAGATGCCAAATTAACAGAATGCCTCCCAGCCTCTCCAGATATCAGTACAATAAAAAAAAAAAAAAAAAAAAAAACATATGGACTATCATTAAAATAGATGTATAGGAAAATGGAAAACAATATTACAGTAAAGACAATCTCTGGAGGCCAATAAAAACTGCTGTAAGTAATGTTAATATGAAAACAGTAGAAATGTCAACAAAATAAATGCATTGAAATCTGACAAAGGTTATAGAATTTCAAGAAGCTCATATTAACATGTAAAATAATAAAAGACTTCATTGAGGTATATGGGTTAATTGACTTGCTTTTTTTACAGCTTATCAATCTTTAGCATGTTATTAGAAGCCAGAAAATATTAAGGGATTATAAGAATTTTTTGGAGATAATAATAATTTACTATTACAAGACCTACTGTTTAACCCATAGCTGGAGAATAAAAGGCAGATTCATACCTTTTCCAATATTTGTGCATAAGTGAATATTTATGAACTTAACTGGAACTAAAACTCTGTTATTGATTTCCAATTCCGAGCCATTATCATTACATCACCTACATATCTGAGCTTACAACACCTGGTATCTTCAAGTAGTCACCCATCTAGATACTAAACAGGCTCAACATTGCTTAATTTCCATAAGCAGTTGAGAACCTGTGTTTCAACATGATATGGCTGTAATCTGAGGTATATGGGATATTGTGTTAATCCAATATATGTTTCCATGGCCTTGGGGATGTATTTATAAACAAAAGATTATTTTACTCTATCTGGGAAATCTTTTAATAGAAAACAGTAAATGTGACACAAAAATTTGAAAGCACATTAGAATAGCAAAAAATGCTTTTCAAAAGCTAAGCTAAGTATTAAGAAACGGGAAAATTTCATTAGAAACAAAGAAAAGATCGTTGAACTGTCACATGATTTCAGTCCTCCTATATAGCAGTGAATGTAGAACAATCTCCTCCTTAGATGATGAAGAAGAGACTTGAGGCAAAATAAATTTTGTTCTACAGAAGAATAACATGATCAGAACATGTGAGTCACAACAAAATTATGCTTAGAAACAGAAAGTGAAATTATTGGACTGATGAGGAAAGGGAGCTTGGAGGATTTGATACTCACAAGACATATTGCAAGTAAGAGGGATATGAGAAAGCAGTGAGAAACCTACCTAACAGGTTTGTGTAAATAGATGGCAAAAATGGGATTTTTTTCACTAATGTTCACCCAATAAGAGACACTCAAGTTAGAGGGTTACTGTGTGGAGTTGTATTAGCAGAAGAAAATGCAAGATAACAGGAAAGATAGACAATTAATTCTAGTCTTAGAGATGTAATATGGCCTTAACCATTTTCATTATTATTATTTTACTAGCCTAAAAGACCTCCTTCATCTGGACTTTAGGTGAACACGTGCAGAGGGATTTTAGGCCTTTAGTCTTTTACCTTCAGCATCCTATATATCCTTTCACATAAAGTCACTCTTCATAAAAGACATTCGGGAACCCGAACTATGTATTATTTCAAATATGTCACAGTACACATGCTAGGTAAAAAAACAAAACAAAAAAAAAAACATATGAGCAACGTATGGTGCCTGCTTAAGTTTTAATTCCTGTTTAATTAGATGATATCAATTGCAATTGTGACGAAAAGAGAAATTAAAATTAACCTTTAATAAAGGATTGTTTTTTAAACTTTTCACTCTGTTCAATATTTAAATTTAATTTTAAATGAGTTATTTACTTAATTTTTAACCACGTGTGACTCCAGAACTTACAATTGGTTACTTTAGGTTGTTTATGATTCGCCGAGATCGAAAAACGGACAGACAGACACATGTACATTGCACTTTATTTATATAGATTAAAATAATTTAAAACTGTGTTACTCATTATCTGATACATATGACAATTTGACACCCTCTTTTAATTTGGATAAAATTATGTAGGTTAGCCAGAAAACTGCAAAATTTTTCTGCTGGAAAAATCTTCAGCCCATTCCGGAGACAAATGGTACATCATTTATTTGACCCAAAGAGAAAATAATACCATGTTTTGTGAAAGTTAAATATTGCTCTGTTTGATGTAAATTTTGGCATATGTTTTGAGAAAATATTTCAATTTCTAACCTTCCTAATATTTTAAAGATATAAGATGCATGCAGTTAGTGGATCAGAGGTCTATACCTGATGATTATTTTATATATGTTATGTCTCAGCTTCTTATCCTTTGTATCCCTTTAGTAGGGTTTCCCTTTTAAACATTCCTCTCACTCATCGTTTTGCTATCCATTTTCATAAGCTTCTTAGCTAGGTGTCCCAATACCTCCCCATATTCCTTTTGCCTTTTGAGTGTCAAATTTTTTAAGCCATCTTTCCTCATCATGTATCCAAGAAATCCCACTTCTTTCTGATTCTAAATAAGTATCCTTTTTGTTACCATCTTCCTTAAAACTTCCTTGTTGCTTACATGCTATGTCTATGGTATTCTATGCATCCTTCTATAAAACCACATCACTGTTGCCTCAAGACTTTTCTTCACCTGTGAGGAAATTGCTCAGCATTCACTGCTATACAGGAGGACCGTATTATATAGCAGTTCAATATTTTTTTTCTTATTTTGTAATAAAATCTTCCTGTATCTTAGTACTTTGCTGTGCTTTTGGAAGGCATCTTCTGCTATTTATATGTGGCTTTTGGATTTCACTGTCACATTTTCAACCCTCTGTTAAAAAACTTCCAGATATTGCAATGCATAATACAAATCTGATGGTCTAGCAAAAAGGAAAAAATCCAGTACTGTTCTAGAATCAAAATGCCAGAAAATGTAATGTTTTTAGACTTACATAAAAGTCAAAGTAAACATGTTTCTCCCATTTTCGTAAGTAACACTGTACACCTAATGCTGATAAATTCTCTTCAGTGACAATTTTTCCAAGAGAAAAATATGTACTTATTGTACTGAGATTGTATCTCATTTTCTGATTATAAAAATGGACAGATTGGATCTTTCCCCAAACTGAAAGCAATACAAAATTAGCTGACTCTTTGATGAAAAATTCTGCAATCTCTCTTTTCTGCCAGCATTCTAACCACATCTCCAAAGCATCACGAAGACAATATTGCAGAATAACCAATGGGCATGTCTGAAGAGTTTGCTTTCAACGATATGAATGTTTCAGAAGACATTCTTCCCAAACCAGACGGAAGCACATCAAAAAGTCTTCCTGCAAGGTCTGCTGCCTCTGAGTTTAGTACAGCTGTGCTGTATCAGTATAGAGGTAAACAAGTTAAATTCTTTGTTGCTAAGCAACCTCATACTATGGCTGATAGTTAAGGCTTAGCCGATCACATTCCTTTTGCCCACAAGTTGACTTTGTATGGTCAACTCGTACAGTTGTTTTAGCCTCCAAAATTATTATCTCATTTACCAATTCCTACAAATTCATTCATAGGAAAGGAGATGCTCTAGATTTACACCAAGTTCCATATAGATTCTGGTTCTGTTTTTATTTGTAGCGTTTCAATATAAAATGCATCAGATCAAATTTCCTATCTATCTCAGCCTATTAATATATATCTATTTATCACAGCCTATTCTGATCTATATATTTATCTTAACCTATTCCTGTCCATCTATTTATCTCAGCCTATTCTGATCTATATATTTATCTTAACCTATTCCTGTCCATCTATTTATCTCAGCCTATTCTGATCTATATATTTATCTTAACCTATTCCTGTCCATCTATTTATCTCAGCCTATTCTGATCTATATATTTATCTTAACCTATTCCTGTCCATCTATTTATCTCAGCCTATTCTGATCTATATATTTATCTTAACCTATTCCTGTCCATCTATTTATCTCAGCCTATTCTGATCTATATATTTATCTTAACCTATTCCTGTCCATCTATTTATCTCAGCCTATTCTGATCTATATATTTATCTTAACCTATTCCTGTCCATCTATTTATCTCAGCCTATTCTGATCCATATATTTATCTTAACCTATTCCTGTCCATCTATTTATCTCAGCCTATTCTGATCTATATATTTATCTTAACCTATTCCTGTCCATCTATTTATCTCAGCCTATTCTGATCCATATATTTATCTTAACCTATTCCTATCCATCTATTTATCTCAGCCTATTCTGATCTATATATTTATCTTAACCTATTCCTGTCCATCTATTTATCTCAGCCTATTCTGATCTATATATTTATCTTAACCTATTCCTATCCATCTATTTTATCTCAGCCTATTCTGATCTATATATTTATCTTAACCTATTCCTATCCATCTATTTATCACAGCCTATTCTGATCTATATATTTATCTTAACCTATTCCTATCCATCTATTTATCTCAGCCTATTCTGATCTATATATTTATCTTAACCTATTCCTATCCATCTATTTATCTCAGCCTATTCTGATCTATATATTTATCTTAACCTATTCCTATCCATCTATTTATCTCAGCCTATTCTGATCTATATATTTATCTTAACCTATTCCTATCCATCTATTTATCTCAGCCTATTCTGATCTATATATTTATCTTAACCTATTCCTATCCATCTATTTATCTCAGCCTATTCTGATCTATATATTTATCTTAACCTATTCCTATCCATCTATTTATCACAGCCTATTCTGATCTATATATTTATCTTAACCTATTCCTATCCATCTATTTATCTCAGCCTATTCTGATCTATATATTTATCTTAACCTATTCCTGTCCATCTATTTATCTCAGCCTATTCTGATCTATATATATATCTTAACCTATTCCTATCCATCTATTTATCTCAGCCTATTCTGATCCATATATTTATCTTAACCTATTCCTGTCCATCTATTTATCTCAGCCTATTCTGATCTATATATTTATCTTAACCTATTCCTGTCCATCTATTTATCTCAGCCTATTCTGATCTATATATTTATCTTAACCTATTCCTATCCATCTATTTATCTCAGCCTATTCTGATCTATATATTTATCTTAACCTATTCCTGTCCATCTATTTATCTCAGCCTATTCTGATCTATATATATATCTTAACCTATTCCTATCCATCTATTTATCTCAGCCTATTCTGATCTATATATTTATCTTAACCTATTCCTATCCATCTATTTATCTCAGCCTATTCTGATCTATATATTTATCTTAACCTATTCCTGTCCATCTATTTATCTCAGCCTATTCTGATCTATATATTTATCTTAACCTATTCCTGTCCATCTATTTATCTCAGCCTATTCTGATCTATATATTTATCTTAACCTATTCCTATCCATCTATTTATCTCAGCCTATTCTGATCTATATATTTATCTTAACCTATTCCTATCCATCTATTTATCTCAGCCTATTCTGATCTATATATTTATCTTAACCTATTCCTGTCCATCTATTTATCTCAGCCTATTCTGATCTATATATTTATCTTAACCTATTCCTGTCCATCTATTTATCTCAGCCTATTCTGATCTATATATTTATCTTAACCTATTCCTATCCATCTATTTATCTCAGCCTATTCTGATCTATATATTTATCTTAACCTATTCCTGTCCATCTATTTATCTCAGCCTATTCTGATCTATATATTTATCTTAACCTATTCCTGTCCATCTATTTATCTCAGCCTATTCTGATCTATATATTTATCTTAACCTATTCCTATCCATCTATTTATCTCAGCCTATTCTGATCTATATATTTATCTTAACCTATTCCTGTCCATCTATTTATCTCAGCCTATTCTGATCTATATATTTATCTTAACCTATTCCTATCCATCTATTTATCTCAGCCTATTCTGATCTATATATTTATCTTAACCTATTCCTGTCCATCTATTTATCTCAGCCTATTCTGATCTATATATTTATCTTAACCTATTCCTGTCCATCTATTTATCTCAGCCTATTCTGATCTATATATTTATCTTAACCTATTCCTATCCATCTATTTATCTCAGCCTATTCTGATCTATATATATATCTTAACCTATTCCTGTCCATCTATTTATCTCAACCTATTCTGATCTATATATTTATCTTAACCTATTCCTATCCATCTATTTATCTCAGCCTATTCTGATCTACATATTTATCTTAACCTATTCCTGTCCATCTATTTATCTCAGCCTATTCTGATCTATATATTTATCTTAACCTATTCCTGTCCATCTATTTATCTCAGCCTATTCTGATCTATATATTTATCTTAACCTATTCCTGTCCATCTATTTATCTCAGCCTATTCTGATCTATATATATATCTTAACCTATTCCTATCCATCTATTTATCTCAACCTATTCTGATCTATATATTTATCTTAACCTATTCCTATCCATCTATTTATCTCAGCCTATTCTGATCTATATATTTATCTTAACCTATTCCTATCCATCTATTTATCTCAGCCTATTCTGATCTATATATATATCTTAACCTATTCCTATCCATCTATTTATCTCAACCTATTCCTCTTTATCTATCTAAACCTATTTTTTCTCTATTTCAACCTATTCCTCTCTATCACAGTTAAATACTATCTCTCATTCTCTCTTTCAGTCCATTCTTATATATTTGTCTGTTTGTATGTTCCTACGTCTCTATCTCTGGGTATCTTTAGCTGCTTCTATTTAACACTACATAATTTACTTGTAAAATCATTGAATTATCCTTAGTGGAGAATGTTTAGGTCTTTACAGCAAATACTTTGCCAGAGAGAAGAAGAGAGAAAAAGGCCAATAGCAAAGAGAGGTGAAAGAGATGTATAGGGAAACAGTTCAGTGTGTAAACAAAAACCAAATGAAAGCAATAATAAAGGAACCAAAAAAAATATCGATTCTCTTGATATGTCCAAAGAAGCAAGGTAAGAATTTCAATGGAATAAAATGAACAAAATATCATCATCTTTTATAAATTTGCGAAAGGCTAAATTTTGTCTGTGTGTCCCCCACTCCCACTTTACATCAGAAGAACAAAACATCCGCCACATTCATAACATGTAACGAATATTTAACGGCCTTTTATATATATTTATAAAAAAATAGAATTTGCAATATTGGCATTTAATTTGCATGACAGTTTTTAAATGTATATTTTAATAAATACTTTTTTCTGTGTTATTTATATTTTATTCAAATTTTAAAAAAAATAAGTGATGTTTCTGTTAAAGTATTATTTTTAAATTCATTATGTTAGCAAAGGAAGAATTTATAACTGCCTTGTCAAATTTCCTTCTTAAATTAGCAAACCTAGTGCTTATAACAGGCATTGCTGTCGTCTGCTGTTTCACATCGCTACAAATTAGTCAAATGGAGCTGAAAAAACATGGAACTTTTAATAATCTTTTTTTTTTAAAAAATGTACCGAATTAGTTAAACAAGTGAAAAAAGAGTAAGTTCGCTGGATTAAGTTTTTATTGTCATTATTATTTAAGAATAGTGTTTTATCCCTTGTTTCTGGTTTAAGATTGGGTTCCTGATTCCTTCTAAAGTCTTTTTGTTCTCTTTCACTCCCAGTAGCCACTTGTGGCTTAGTGGCATTATCACCTTGTTTGGGGTGAATTTATATATTTATATCAAGAACTATAGTTATAAGGTGTGCTATATTTATGGGATTTTTATATGCTCAATATCAGAGATAGAGCGTATGTAAATATAAATATAGAACGGCCTGATGATTGCGATTAGCATGAAAACAGCCTGTTGCCTCTGAGTGTTGACTTCAATGTTCACTTATATATATATATATGTAAGAAAATTATGCAAATGTTTCTCTCATGGTCAGCTCTATGCCCAGAATAGAAAATTCAGATGTAATGACAAAAATAACTGAAGCAAATTAAATGTTGTTTATACAAAAATTTTAGAGAGGTAAGAGAACTTCAATAACTTTTTCTTCTCTTAGAATTGGTATTTGGCTACTTTTAAAAATAAATATAATTTTCATAGAGTTCCAAATATTGTAATCATAAAACAAAATTCATAAAGTGATTTCAAACTACAAATGTTGATATTGTGAAGCATGACTGGAATTTAAACACTGTTACTACAATCATAATTCTTTTTTAGTTGCCTCTCTTTAGGATAATGTTGATCACGGTGCTTCAAAGCTTCTTTATCATTTGAGAATTGCCATGACCTCTTGGGAAAAATAGTGGTTCCTGTTTGCCTCATACATATTTCTTAATGTAGCATTTTCTTTCTCCTAGACTGGCTGTCATTCAAGACTAGGGAACTTAGTCTACTATTTAACCTATAGCTTTGGTGGGGAGAAATGGGTTTGCCCTTTCCCAAGGGTGAAAAGTGAAAAGTAAATGCAACAGACTAGGACAGAACTTGGACTAGGCTTGGCTTAACAATTGTACAGTCTAAGCTTGGAGCTATTATGTCAGACCTCTTTGACAAGCTGACCAGGATGAGATTCAAAACACAAGCTCAGGGTTGAAATAGTATCATTCTAACCAATTCACAGTGAGCTTGCAGGCAAAAATCTGGCATTTTTGAAACATTTTCAAAGGAAGATGTACTACGTCTAATCTGAAAGTAGATAGTCACTGAATTTTCACTTATCAAGATGATCACTCAAGGAGGCTCTTTGCTTTGAATGCCTATTATGACTCACCTAAGCCTCAAGTGGAACTCATCTATACGATCCATCAGTAATGATGCTCGTAAAATGATTGATTCCTTGCACCTGACTCCTCCTGCCATGCTCTATCTTTGCTGGAAACAGATCCGATCAAAAATGGAGTATTGCTGCCATATCTGGACTGGAACTGCCCAATCCTCTTTCCAGTCTTGACAGAGTTCAGAAGTAGCTATGCGACCTTGTGGGTGATGACTTATTTTCCACTCTATAACTCCTTTCCCACAGATGAAATATCACAGACCTCTTGCTAGTCTATCGTTACTTCCACAGCTACATTCATAAGTTCCACCTTTCAGACCTTCACAACTCGCCATCCCACATACACTGGGACAAATCCTCCCCATTTTCAGAATTGATCTAACTTTGTCCTAACTCCAAGTATTTGTCAACTTACGATCATCTGCAGTTAATCAAAATGCACACGTCTTTAATCATTTGTTTTTAGATGATCAATTCTGGTCAGTTGCTTTTTCTGCCTCTTTTTTATAAAAAAAGTTATTGAAATCTTGTTAGTCAATGTTAAAAGGGACCTTGGCACACTTTTTCAAAAATGATTAAGTGGATTTTCAAGCCCTATGATAAAAGTTCAACCAAATTAACATTTTTTTTTTTTTTACAAAAAAGTCACTCAATTCAACCAACGCTTTTGTCCTCAAGGACACGTGGCCCAGTGGTTGGATCCAGTGACTTGACACAAAGAGTTGTGAGTTCAATACCTGGCTACTGCAGTGGTGAGCAAAAACTTGGAGAGTTGAGTTAAAGATAACTGAGACATCCGGAAGAGACATGGCATGTGGATCTAGAACAATTTACCCCAGTGGATGAAATAAAGAGTTCAGTACAAAATTCCAATCACCTGCAGAAGGCTGGAGCGTAAGTCGTCTGAAACATTGTGAATATGGCAATAAAGATGAGGACAACAGTCCAAACAATGTAAATAATTACAATACCTCATCACAGAAATACAGATAGACTTAATTTTTTATGGTTGACCCCCATAACCATTCAATGAAAAAAAAAAGGCTTATCTTATTTTTTACTAATAGGTAAGTGCAGGAATTGTATTTTAGAAATAGTAAATGTATATGCTTTATTTTGAAGTGAAACTAATTTAATGAAAATAAACTTGTATTTAGCAATTAAATTCTATGGAACATTTATGTACACTAGTAATATAACTACTAATAAACCATTTCAAAATGGGTCCCTGTGAACTGCAATAATGTTATATGGACCCCGGCTTGGGAACCACTAATCTAGCCTTCTGTTCTGATGTTTTTGGGGTCATAAATACATTTTGAGCACTGAAAATCACCTTGGGGAAGTTTAAATGGGTTAAATTTGAAATTTTCACTGTTCACTGCAGAGTTTCTAAACACAATTTCTTGAATTAGAAATGTGAATATCTTGATTTAATCTTCCTCTTCAATACAAATAACATTAATATAATTCCATAAATGAGCTGAAAATCATTCTGGGAACTCAGAAACTGTGTCTACTTTTCTGACTCTAGTGTAAGCCAAATCTGTATCTACATGATGAATAAATTGTCATCTAAATTACGCAAAAATGAAAATAACACTCACATCTCATTTTAACAGATATATTTACACAAAAACATCTTGAAATACTAAGAGTAAATTTATTCAATAAGATTGCCATTGGCTTCAACCACGGCTTCCAGATGATATTGGAATCTCCTGCAGCTCTTCTGGACTGTCTCCTTGTTTAAGTTGGTAAATAATCCTTTGCCTTCAGTTGATCTTCAGTGTTACAAGGAGCTTTGCTGGTCTCTTGCACAACTGTGCTCAGCACATAATAATCAAAGGGGTTTCTGCCTGGGGATTTAGATGGCTAGATGTAAGTGGGATGTGATTGCAAAAATTGTCTGACAGCCATGACTCACTTCTTCTGTTTGTGTGGCATGGTGGCAAGTCTTGTTGCCAAATATAGGGTCTTCCAGCAATCACCCTCTTAACCTAGGGCAGCAATACCTTCTCAAGGCACTTGATGTAGGCCTCCGTGTTGAATCTGAGGCTCTTTGGGAAGATGAATGAAGACATAACATTGTTATTACAAGTGATCACTCCAAACACCTTTGTAATCACCATTAGACTCATCCAACTCTTTCTGAATCCTCTGCACTGTCCTCAGATTGACACCCAAACACTCTGAAATGTTTGTATTGGAGCTTCCAGCTATAAATGCCAAGCAGTACAGCATGCCATTTTCAAATTTTTGGCAGAGTGAATTGCATCATGGTGCTCTTTTTCTCACAGATGGTGCTCAACTGATCCTAATATACTATGCCATCAACAAAATCGAAAACAACATGCATGTGCAAAATTAAAAATATAAAATAGCGACAATTTACTCATCGCACCCTGTACTTATCTATACAATGATTGCAATTTTATTCAGCATTAAATAACCAAACAAAGTTAAATTAAACATCATTTTTAAGTTCTGAGGTTTGGAAAGAACAAACATATTTTAACAAACTATTTCATACAATCTGAGAAAAAAGAATTCCATTCATAAGCTATAAATAGAACAACCGAAAAGTAGTTGTCTTTTTTGAGTCATTCATTCTTGATAAAAAAATCAGTTCATCAACTTTCTTATATGAAAGACATTTTCACAGAATCTGGACAAAGCTGAAAAGATTACTGGAGCCTTCTTACTCAAGTTATATATGGCAGGCTGCAATGTTCTTGTGGTTATACCAAATTCATTAATCTCTTTGAAGTGTTACAGAGGTGGTTGTTTTTTTTTTTTGTTTCTTTTTTTTTTTAAGAGTATGGAATATTACCAAAGTAATGTTCTTGAACTACCGTTCACATACACTTAAATCTGGCCTTAAGACAAATTCCAGAAACCAAAATTCAAATATAAAAAAGTATTTCTAGACCTAAATAATTGATTGGTTTGTTTTTTACAGCTTACCAACCTCTTAAAGCTGAAACATACTTTGGATTGTAAGAATTCTTCCTTATTTTTTTTTTGTTTATTTTTTTACAAGTAAATGTTGCAGTAATAATTTTTGGGAGAATAGAAATGATTTCTCCAGATACAAGTCCTATTTAACCCATAGATGGGGGGGTGAGGAGATGAATTCATAGCCTTCCCAAAGGTGTTTGCATGTAAATGAATATAATGCATAAATACCCTTGGGGAAAAATATGAAGCAATCCCTTCTCTCCAGCTATGGGTTAAATAATAGGCTTGAATAAGTTTCCGTAGTATGACGAAGATTCATTCACTTTTATTGTGTGTACATACATAAACATATTTCTAAAGAATTACTGAATTTTATTTATAACCTAGCAATATTTATTATTACTACAAATGTTATATTAAGTGGATACACATGTTTAAGTAGACATCTTTTATAATATGAGTTAGCCAATGCAAGGCCCAAGAGCCAATTAAGGTAGAGGGCTACTAAACGAGGATTGAATAAGAGGTGCATTTTATGAGGATATGTAGGATAGATAACGAATGACCCTAGAAGTGGTTAAGACTAGTGACTGGGGAAGCATCTTTTTTGGGAGTCTATTCTACCATGTAACAATACTGAAGAAGAAGCTGTCTTTGTGGAACTTCCTCTTTACTCATGGAATACAAAGCTAATGAGGATGAGTTGGCTCAGTGTACCTCGCGTGTAAAGAGAAAGTTTCACTCAGATAGCTTTTTCCTGAAAACTACTACTCCGATGTAGGTGCTTCACTGAGAATGTCAAACATCATCTTTCCACTTGCCATTTATTTCCTATCATCTTCTCTTTCATAAACACACACATGCATATATACACATATATGTACACACACCTAATTCAACATTATGATTTTGACTGTCAACTTTGAAATCAGTAATGGGTTATATATATATATATATATATATATATATATATATATATATATATATATATTATAAATTAACTGATTTAAAATATGGTTTCTTCACTACACAGGAATTACCATGTTTCAAAATCCAAAGCTAAAAACTTCAAATTTAATTATATTATTAAATTAAAAGCATTAGTTCTGTTTCATCTTCAAGTGAATATTGGAATAACTTATTTTTAAATTTACTGAGTTTTAAACGTACATACAGTTCATAATTTCTTGTTTCCAAGGATACAGAGATATCCAATCACTTAGACATGGGCGGTAGCGTGTTCATTTTTATTAACTATTGTTGTATCAATTATGAGTTACGTTCGAAAAAGAGGTTAAGGTTAGGGAGGGTAGGGGTGCATTTTTCAACGAATTTTGACATCCGTTCAACACGTCTGTTTTTTTTATTAACGACAAAAAGTTTTTTGGCATTTTTTCCATTAAATTCATACTTGTATACTTAAAGATTCTTCCTAAAAGGGGTGTTTGGGTTAGAATACCTTATATTGAACTACAATTTTAAAATATTATTTTTACTCTTAATTACTAATAGACTGTATTTCATATCAATAAGAACACCGGATTATATATCTTACTGTCCTTTCTTTATATATATATATATATATATATATATATATATATATATATATATATATATATATATATATATATACACACACACACACACACACACATGTATATATCATGAAATGGACTAAGTCTGACAATTATTTTAATATATTTTCTGTTTATTATTTTTATAAATACCGTTATTTAAGTAAATGCTTTGTTTATAATAAATAGTATTAATTACATTTTACTAGCCTGAATTTCGTAGAATTCCAAAAGGAATCAAACCTGTATCCTACACAGAACCATCATTTGGCCTGACGTGCTATACCATTTAGCTACAGAGGATTATATATATATATATATATATATATATATATATATATATATATATAGAGAGAGAGAGAGAGAGAGAGAGAGAGAGAGAAGGTGCCTTCAAAAATTATTCATTTTTTCCCACCATAACTAATGCTGTGGGGGCAAAATCCTTTGGGTGTGAGGTGATGTGACCATTTCTGCACAGGCATGAAATTTTTTTGCTGGTTGGCCATGTCAGTTCCCGGCTGTTATGCCTAGAGTACAGACATATAGTGCACACTTTTTGGATTTTCACTTTCATACAAGATGACTGAACACATCAAGATATTGCATCAAGTTTTACCAAAATCTTGGTGATACTCAAGCTCAAACCATCCCGAAGATTCAGCAGGACTTGCAATAATGCCAGGAGCAAAACTTAAATCAAGGAGTGGTACAACAACTTCAAACATGACCGTGGCTTAGTGGAGAGCAGGGTGTGTTCAAGCAGGCCATCCGCAAGCTAAAACAAGAAGCTGTTTGAAAAAGTCTGGCAAATAGTCATGGAAGACTGTCATGTAACAATTCACTTAATTTTTCATGAAGTGAGAATAAGCACATAATCAGTGCATTTCAATTTAATGGAGTATTTGTGCATACGGCGAGTGTCGATGAGATTTGCCCGCTTATTCCGCCCACATAATCCAAGCTTTCCTGGTCAAGAAGAACACACCACTTGTACAACAGGCTCCTTAATCTCCGGATTTGGCACTGTGTGAGTTCTGGCTCTTCCCAAATCTGAAAACTGCTGAAAAGGAAGCATTTTGAGTTGTGAGAGGAAATTATGAGAAAAGCAATGGCAGAGCTCCATAGCATTCCAGACGTGTTACCAACAGTGGCAGAACCACTGGGAGATGCGTGTGAACTCCCAAGGGGAATATTCGGGGGGGGGGGGGGGTAAATAAAATTTGTGAAATATACAAACTGATATTTTTGTGGTCAAAATTCGGGTACTTTTTGAACTCACCTTGTATATATACATATGTGCATGTAAAAATTTCCGATAGAGTATATTTGCAAAACGACAATGTAAATAAAGACAAACGGAAAACTTATCTTAGCTGACGTGTTTTGTCTTCTGAGGATACTTGTCCTTACATGTTCCTTAATAGGAGAAAATGCCTCAGCATATATATATATATATATATATATATATATATATATATATATATATATATATATGATGAATATATGAAACAGAACTAATGCTTATATATATATATATATATATTTTAGAATTGGACATAGTCC
The DNA here is from genome assembly GCA_964036315.1 of Acanthosepion esculentum. Lineage (NCBI taxonomy): Eukaryota > Metazoa > Mollusca > Cephalopoda > Sepiida > Sepiidae > Acanthosepion > Acanthosepion esculentum. The sequence goes on along the minus strand of OZ038477.1, from coordinate 122,420,795 downwards.
GACAATTTATTTAAAGACATTTATATTATGTTTAACGTTCTATAAAAATCTATAAAAAGAACGTTAAACATAATATAAATGTCTTTATATATATATATATATATATATATATATATATATATATATATATATATATATATATATATATATATATATGAAACAGAACTAATGCTTTTAATTTAATTATATAATTAAATTTATTTATATAATTAAATTTAATTATATAATTAAATTTGAAGTTTTTGGCTTCGGTTTTTGAAATATGGTAATTCCTGTGTAGCGAAGAAACCATATTTTAAATCAGTTAATTTATAATATTTATGCTCTGTAAATTTACATTGAGCACTGTTTTGTAAAAATAAAAATATCAATAAGAACACCGGATTATATATCTTACTGTTCTTTCTTTTTATTATAATATATATATATATATATATATATAGTTTTTTTGATATACGGTGGGCGTTAATGATTAAATATAACTTTAATGTTAGGATAAAACAGTATTTAATTAAAACCACAAATGAATACTTAACAAGAACAAAAGTAAAGTTCAACCAAAGATAATTAACCATTTCACTGAATAGTTTGTTAGTAGAGTGGCTCGGCTTAATGTCCGGTAAATCTTAAATCAAACCCCAAATCATCAACATGCAATAATTCACACTAATTCGACTGGATAGCTCCACTCAACAGCTACTCAATAATCACAGTCTGACACCACTATTTATACACCTGGCAGAAAACATATATTCATAAGTCCAAAGTGTCACACTCAAACCTCAGTGTCCGTAGTTACTCATTTTCTTTCTGTATGACAACAGTATATATTTTTATATACATATTATATATTTTTATATACATTTTATTCTTCATTGGTAGCATTTTGAAGTTTCATGCACAACACAATCTTCAGGTGCTGAGCTAAATTTTGCTCTATTTAATGAAAATAAACATTGAGTGCGCTTTGTGAGTCAGTTTTAACATATTTCAAACTCTATATTGCGTTAATAGGACTCGCCTGGATTATACCAATGGATTACTATATATATATATATATATATATATATATATATATATATATATTATAATAAAGAGAAAGAACAGTAAGATATATAATCCAGTGTTCTTATAAATATTTTTATTTTTACAAAACAGTGCTCAATACAAATCTACAGAGTATAAATATTCCAAAATTTGCTTGAAAATGAAACAGAACTAGGGACTTTAATTTAATTCTATAATTGAATTTGAAGTTTATATTTTCTGTTTTTGAAACATGGTAATTCCTGTGTAGCAATGGAACCATATTTTTAAATTAGTAAATTTATAATATACATATATATATATATATATATATATATATATATATATATATATATATAAAACTTTCATTTATGTTTATTTTTTGACTCGTGTGTCAAAAGTCTCTTGTTCTTTGTGGTGCTTTGAAAGATGCTTGTCAGTAACTTCTTTTTATAATACACTTATAAAAAAAATATGAGGAGGTGAAGAAAGCTAAAGAAATAACAGCATCTCTCTTCTCTCATACACTCACTCCTAAATAATGTATTGCAGAGACTTGTCACTGCTGAGTGCATCTAATGTTACACCATAATTTTCAAACAAAATACTAAAATATCCTTGATTCAACTTAGCAAGTTCTTTTAGTCAGACCTTTCGTTACTTAGAACCTTGACATAGTCCACTACAAATATCCCCCCCCATCTATGAATTAACTAGTAGGGTAGACTGTACTCTCTAGCCTTGGGTGGCACCAAATCTAAGAGAAAGAAAAGTTTGAATTTCAAGAAGGCGACAATATAATCATTCCACTCTCTTTCTAAAGAAATTCACAGATAATTAAGAAAGAAAAAAAGCTGTGGAGAGCTATGATCACCTAAGCTCTTAAAGGACATGTTATTTTTATAACCTTTCTGTTACCCAACACTAACTCAGACAAAAATAACAATTTTTCACTCACAGACTTAGGATTTTGATTAATGATGTTGGTGATTTAGGAAGACTTGTCTGAATTGGAGAAGAATTTCCTGCCAAAGACCAATGCTTTACCTTCCTGGTGTCTGTTGCTGCTGCTGTTGATTAAAAGACCAACTTAGATTTAAAAACAAAATGAGAGAGAGAAAGAGAGATGCAGGCTCCATTACAAAGGTTCCCTGCAAATCAGTAGATTTATTACTTGCTTCAGCCTTTGTGACAAGAGTCAGTAAGAGTGAAAGAGGAAAATCAGTAATAAATAATGTAGAGTCCAGGCTGGGGCTGGGATGATGGTGGCAGGATGGTGCTTCTATACAGGGTTTTAATATGCCAAGCAATGATTGGCCAGTTAAGTGCTAGCTGGGGATGAGTCTGGGTGTTTGGTTTTGTGTGAGTTTGGCAGGAGGAAATGAAGATTACTTGAAATGAACAAGAGATAAAAAAAATCAAAATGGAGAAAGATGATGTCAAGTTGAATAGATTAAATATTAATCGGAAGAGGTGGTCCCACTGCCAGCAAAAGACAGGGTTTGGTTGGGCGAGATGAGTAGATAATAAAGAGGATGGAAAACTGGTATGATGGAGAGGACGCAGATCACTATGAGCAATTGTCAAATGTATGTTGTATTCTGCCAAATATCTGAAAGACAAAAGTCACTACCCCAAAAACATAGAATGGAGCTGGGGGTGAAACAAAAAAACACTAATAGAGATTGAAGTTCATAGTTTCCAAGTTGAGAGATTTTCAGAAATTCTCATTCAGATAAGCTTGCGTGTCTTGCTGGTAGTGTGATAGAGCACCATCTTGTTGAAAGAAAAATTCCTCATTTCCATAAAGTTCATGTATGGCAGGAAATATGAATGTATGCAGCATGTCTAGGTAGCAGTACATTTAAAGAAAAATGGTCCTATTAAATGTCTAGATGACACGCCATACAAGATATTGACACTTGGTAAATTGACTGCTTTGTCCACATGCATGTATGGGTTTTCTGGTGCCCAGTAAACACAATTACCATGTGTTGAAACCACTCACAAAACTGGATTCTTCATTAATTGCATGTAATAATCTTGGGATGTAAACATTCCATGTTGCTCTTTTAAGAATACACTGTATGCTTGTACTGTTTACTCCCGTTTCACGTGCACATTATACAATAGATTTCTGTAGTTGTAAAGAAAAGAAAAAGAAGAAAAAAAAACAAACTGTCAACTTATAGTAGCAACAAACGTCAGCAATAGATTTCTTCTATCTCTCGACCGCAACACTTGTAGCCAAATCACAGTTCAAATGATAGTCCGTCGTAACAGTCCAACAAGCAATGTAGAAACAAGAAAATGGGGTCACACATCCAACCTTCACTTCTCACCAGCAAAAACATGTGTTTGTCCACGAAGCTCAGAAAATCTAATCCCCCCCCACCCCATAAGCGAAAAACAACGGCTTTTGTTCACTGAAAGAGCTTTCTGATTGGTCACGCCATTCAGGGGCGGGAAGAACATTAGCATAGATTCTGATCCTTAAAGTAGATTTTTGCTAACTACTTCTTGGAAATTTTTCTTCAGTAGATCGCACACAAAACAAACTCTTTTTCAAGGTAGCTGATTATCTCTTTCACTACAATTTCTGTAGCTGAAGAAACAACACTTGTTGCTGTATGAGGTCTGCTGGATTTTCCTTTATGCATATCACACATGGTATCATGTGTTTCAGACTTTTTGAATACATGGAATTGTCAAATATGTTGGAGGTTGTGTTCCAAACACATGGTTCTATTGTCTTTGAACATCAACAACATTCTCAAATTTGAAATAACATATTAAAGTAATCTTACATTGCCATATTGTAGACATTACTTGTTGATGCTCCAGCCATGAGGGTAATGCCATCTGTCGAGAAAATACTGTACTACAGTAAACAGTGTCATTGCAATTTGATAAAACTATGAAAGACAGATTTTTATTTCCTGAAGAGTGTATACATTTTTAGGGCAACTCATACCTTTCCTCAACATTTTATTAATGTGTAACAATAACAAATTAGATTTTAGAGTTTACCTTAAACCCACTAAAAAATACTATCTTATTAATTCCTATTCCCACCACAGTCAAAAAATAAAATCAGGACTCGTCATAGGATTCTCTCTCAGAGCCTGTTAGAATATGTAGCCCCCAATACTGAGGCGAAGAAAAGAAATACACTTACTTTAAACAGGCTCAAAATGCACAGAAACAAAACTGGCCATAACTTTGATTTTACAAACATCACCCTCATTAATAAAAGAACATAATTGTTTACACTGAAAATACTTTGAGAGGATCCTGATAGATCAGAGGTTCTCCACCTTGCTTGCTCCATGCACCCCTTTCAACATTTGTCAGAATGCCATTTCTCCCATCCTTTTCAAGGTGACAGGCCAGATAGGCCAAATTCTATAATTATTTTCCCACCCCCAAACTTACTATGGTAACAATTCATTAAAAGCGACTACTAGGAAAGATTTACTGGATAACACTGAAATACATTATAGTCTAAAAAGAAATGGTAAGTTCAATCTAAGGGAAACAATAATTGAAACAAAGCAAGTTCAGTCGGCCAATGATGACAATTCCAGAACAACGTAACTATAAACAAATTTTTTTTCTATCCTCTGCTAGCCGCTTTGATGGAGAAAGCATTACCTCGAACCGTCGCCAGTGAGACACGCTGCAAGAGCCACTCCGTTTCCCGAGGCTCGTTCCTTAATCGAGACGCAATCGCGCCAATCCTCCAAAGGAACACCATCGAACGAGGGCCAATAACAACCTGAAGTATCCACTGCCACAGGAGTAAAAAAAAATCTATCAGCCAGAAAAGAATATTTAGCTATTTTTTTATCTCTGCGTCTCAGGCGACGAACCCCGGCTCAACCGCGGACCTGATCAAATTACCGGCCGAGAATGTATCAGCACAGGTCGCATCCCAAATCAACGACTTACCCATTTTAAAAGGGAAGATGGTAATGCCATCCGGCCGTAATGTTTAAAGCAGTTCTCAACCATGCTTGCTCTATGCACCCCTTTCACCATTTGTCAGAATGCCATTCCCCCCAACTACTTTTCAAGGTGACAGACAAATAGGCCAAATTCTATAATTACTCCCCAACCCTAAACTTATTGTGGTCACAATTCACCACTGAAAAATCCCAAATTCACCTCCTAGGGATGAATTTCACCCCTGTTGACAACCCCTGTGATAGATATTTTACTAACTATAAACACTATATTAAATCCCCAACCTTTATTAAATCCATTCTTAAAGAATCTCGTCCTGGGTACGACGTTAAACTGCATCCAACAGCAAGGCCTCTGATCAAGAGGTTTTGAGGAAGCGTGGAACCACCTCTTAATTGCTGGTGTTCCCAGGTCCACCCAGACCCGCGGTGGTAGCACCTGTTGGGGTCCCAGCTATGGGCAAATAGTGAACTTCCATGTTTGTACCATGTCCTGGGTATGACGACAAACTACATCCACGTCCTGGGTATGATGACAAACTACATCCGCGTCCTGGGTATGACGACAAACTACATCCGCGTCCTGGATATGACAACAAACTACATCCGCGTCCTGGGTATGACGACAAACTACATCCGCGTCCTGGGTATGACGACAAACTACATCCGCGTCCTGGGTATGATGACAAACTACATCCGCGTCCGGGGTATGACGACAAACTACATCCGCGTCCGGGGTATGACGACAAACTACATCCGTGTCCTGGGTATGACGACAAACTACATCCGCATATTTGAACTTTATTTGAGTAGCTAAGCAATTAAATTAAATTTTATCAACAAAATAATTGCTTTTTTATAAAGATCACAAAAGACCAGAATGAAAATGAAAAAAATATTATTACCAGCTCTACGTTTTTGAAAAATATTATTGCCAGCCCTACGTTTTTGAAGAATATTATTGCCAGCTCTACCTTTTTGAAAAATATTATTGCCAGCTCTACGTTTTTGAAAAATATTATTGCCAGCTCTACGTTTTTGAAAAATATTATTACCAGCTCTACGGTTTTGAAAAATATTATTACCAGCTCTACGTTTGTGGAAAAATATTATTACCAGCTCTACGTTTTTGAAAAATATTATTACCAGCTCTACGTTTTTGGAAAAGTGTTATTACCAGCTATACGTTTTTGAAAAACCAGAATGAAAATGAAAAAATATTATTACCAGCTCTACATTTTTGAAAAATATTATTACCAGCTCTACGTTTTTGAAAAATATTATTGCCAGCCCTACGTTTTTGAAGAATATTATTGCCAGCTCTACCTTTTTGAAAAATATTATTGCCAGCTCTACGTTTTTGAAAAATATTATTGCCAGCTCTACGTTTTTGAAAAATATTATTACCAGCTCTACGTTTTTGAAAAATATTATTACCAGCTCTACGTTTTTGGAAAAATATTATTACCAGTTCTACGTTTTTGAAAAATATTATTATTAGCTCTACGTTTTTGAAAAATATTATTACCAGCTCTACGATTTTGGAAAAGTGTTATTACCAGCTATACGTTTTTGAAAAACCAGAATGAAAATGAAAAAATATTATTACCAGCTCTATGTTTTTGAAAAGTATTATTGCCAGCTCTACGTTTTTGAGAAATATTATTACCAGCTATACGTTTTTGAAAAATGTTATTGCCAGCTATACGTTTTTGAAAAAAACATTACCAGCTCTACGTTTTTGTAAAAAACATTATTACCAGCTCTACGTTTTTGGAAAAATATTATTACCAGCTCTACGTTTTTGAAAAAATATTACTACCAGCTCTACGTTTTTGAAAAAATATTATTACCAGCTCTACGTTTTTGAAAAAATATTATTACCAGCTCTACGTTTTTGGAAAAATATTATTACCAGATATACGTTTTTGAAAAATAATATTACCAACTATACTTTTTGGAAAAAAACTTTTTCAGCATTGAATGGCCCAACGAAGGTCGATATGCTGGTTAAATAATCAATCAATCAATCAATCAATCTTAAAGAATCTAACATATTAGCCATTATTGAGGATTTTTTTTATTTTCATTTTTTAACTGGATGCGTAGATTTTTCTATATGCATCTGGAGTGATCGGAATATTTGTTTTTATGAACATGGCCACAATGTGCTAGCTGTGTTTGGAAAATAATAATAAAAAAATACTTCCTTGATAATGGCTAACAGCATAGATGAAAGTGCTTGGATATATGGAACATTTGGACAATTTTTACACTATTTATGTCCAGAAAGAAATCATATATGAACACAAGAAAAACTGAATAAAAAGTTTAATTGCAGTACCTTGTTCGTTGTCTTTAATAATACTTGTATACACACACACACACACACGTGTAATTTAAGACATTTTTATGTTTATACATTCTTTTTATAGATACAAATATTTAAGTAAATGCTCTGTTTATAATAAATAGTATTAAGCAACATTTGCCGGCCTGAATGTCCAAGAAATTTTCATAGAAAATATTCATCCTCCAACAGGAATCAAACCTGTATCCTATAATGTGCCTTTAATCGATTTGGCCACAGAGGAGCGCTTGGTTAGCAAGGTCAAATTTACTGCCTTTAAACTTCAATCTTCCATGATTCTCTCACGTACATTCATATCTGCTCAAAGCGATTCCAAATGTAAACAAATGATATCACATTATGAAATGGACAAAGTCCGACAATTATTTTAAGACATTTCTTGGATATTCAGGCCGGTAAATGTTGTTTGATACTGTTTATTATAAACAGAGCATTTACTTAAATATTTGTATCTATGAAAAGAATGTATAAACATAAAAATGTCTTAAAATAATTATTGGACTTTGTCCATTTCATAATGTGTGGCACATGTGTGTGTGTGTGTGTGTGTGTGTGTGTATATATATATAGATATATATACTCTGCTATTTACCTATATATGGGGCGGGGAGAAGGACAGACTGGTGTGCCTTGGATGGCAACTGGTCTAACAGAAAGAAAACTCTGGATTCAAAAGTGCATGTAACCCTACTGAAGTACATCCTATGCAGTTAAAGAAAGGATCATTCTCATTGAATTGATGATCCCCATTACAGTTGATATATATATATATATATATATATATATATATATATATATATATATATGAATAAAAACTAAAGGAAAACCTTTCTAAATTAATGTGTTTTGTGCCCTGAGAGACTTTATGAAGGCAAGTGTAAGGATTTTATTTTACAATATTTAGTGGAAATTTGCAGATGTTAAAAAAAATATTTGTGAACACAAAATGGACTGTATATATATAAAAATTATCAAATGTGTTAGTTCAACCACAACTTGAATGCCATACTTATCAAAAGGGAAAATAACTTATTTAGACAGAAAGTTTGTTAGATTACAGTGATTGAATCTTCCCAAAATTTTAACTTACATCCATGATTTTTTCAAATAACTTCTTTTTTAAAAGAAATATTCCTCTTCCAAGACAACATACGTGACCATAAAAATTTAATAAAATTAAAAGAAAATGATTAACTCAACACCTGTTATTTAAAATAAATACATATATAAAGAATCTATCAAACTGAAATAAAATAATCGACAGTAATCACATTAACAAGTGAAAAAACAAACAAGAAAATGAAAAAAATCAACAACATTTACTCACTTTCGTTTATTAGGCCTTAATTTACATCACTTAGTGTCCTCCATAGTTTACAATGATTATATAGCTAGAAAAATACTTACAAGCATTCTTAAATTTTAAAATTTTGAAATCCTAACAATATTCTTATTTCTGTATTTACATTAGTCGGACTATTGTTCTCATCTTTGTCGCCATATTTGTCACAACGTTTCAGCCGTTGTACGCTCCGGCCTTCTTCAGGTGGTTGGAATTTCGAACCGAACCCTTTATTTCGATCACTGGGGTAGACTGTTCTATTTCCACGAGCCATGTTTGAAGGATGTCAGTTATCAGTTATCTCCTGCTAATTTTCCCTCTGAAAGTTCTCCACTGCCTGAACTGGGTATTGAACTCACACTCTTTGGGTCTGTCACTGGATCTAACCAACGCCTTTATCCACTGTGCCATGTGTTTCAACCACCTGAAGAAGGCCGGAGCATACAACAGCCGAAACGTTGTGACAAATATGGCGACAAAGATGAGGACAATAGTCCGACTAATGTAAATACTGTACATAATACCTCATCTCAGAAATATAGACAGATTCTTATTTCTGTTTATAAATAAATATTGCAAGATGAAATCCTTACATTTACCTTGATAGAGTCCTCCAGGGGATAAAACATCTTGGTAAAGAAAAATTTTCCTTTTGTCTTTATTTATACTGTCCTTTTATAGAGATATTTTATTTATTTATATCTGAATGAGAGAGTGAGAAAGAGGTTATCTACATATACATTTAAGATAAATCACCCATGTGACAAATGTCACAGATTCTTAAACCCAAACATATACATAAAAATCGCTTAGTATATGTTTAAAGCATCAAAACAAAGCATCATTCTACAGGCAAAAAAATGCATTTTAAGAAAAGGTGAAAGAAAGTGGCACCTTAAATTTGAATTGACAGAAAAATCCTAAGAGAAGAGAGAGAGATAAGCAACAATGTCAAAAAGATATCAGGCTCAACACCAAACAGATGCTAATAATGAACCCATTTACATCACAACAGAGGCAATCATCACTGAAAAAAAAATGCTTTCTTCCATATAAGAGGTTACCCAGACATAAAGGTATTTGGCATTAATATAAAAACCTGTGGTAGAAATCATGCAATGATTTCTGTATCCTGTAAATCAAACTGTCAAGTTGATTGCTTTTCTTGAAAAGAAAAATTCAAACTGAGATGAAAACATGGTGCTATTTACCGTCTTCTGGTATTTTAAATCCAGTATCAAAAGCAGAAAGGGAGATAATATATACAATAAAAAAAACACTTGGACTGTTAGCAAAAAACTTGAGTCTTGTTTTGTGTAAGAAGCCAGAAAAAGTTAGCTGGGACTTGTTCAAATTAAGATTGGAATAATTAACAGAATCTTTCAACACGTTTTTGTTTTTTCAACCAACACATTCTCCTGCCTTCCCCAGACAATTTTTTTAATCATTTCACCCCAAGCTAGGCAGGAATGCCACTAGTACATAGGGGGTTACAGAGAGTGAAAGTGAGAGAAAAGACTGGGTTTAATGTGGATTGAGGAAAGGATAAAAGATGAACAGGATTCAAAAAGATAGAAGATGGTGATTGACATTGTATTTAAATTTTTGAAGATTGCAATTATCAGGGAAGCGAGCAAATGGAAGGGAGTTCCACAGGCGGGAAGTGTGAGAAAAGAAACTATTGGAGTAGAAGTGGAGGTTACATTTAACTATTTCAACAGTAAAAGGGTGGGACCTAAATGCCAATCTAGTAGCATGCTTAAATTCATAAAGACAGAGGGAAGCCATGTCACATTGGTGAGAAAGTTACTGAAGTCGAGATGCCAAGTCAGGATCGATTAAATTGCAGATCCTTCTTTGGATTTTGTCAAGAACATCAAGATGAGCAGCAGGAGCACCAGACCAGATATGGCAATAGCATTATAGCACCGATGAATGGTAGATTTGTAAATGTGCAAGAAGAACTCTGACAAGAAAAACCTTCTGACGCGACACAGTGAACCAACTTTCCTTGCAGTAGATGCAGTTATTGCATACATCACATTTCATAATTTACACATTGGTTATTCTTTTTACTTCTGCACTCTAGGAAATGCACATAGCAATTAGAAGTGCAGAAAGTAGGATTTGTGAGAAAAGTTCCTGACAAAGCCATTGCATTCACTTTTGCACAAATGCTTTTGGGAAGCATACAAATCTATTTCTCCTTTTCTTGGCTATCATAGAGGGCAGATTGGAGACTCTATCATTGTTTGCAATCAGTCCAGGAGAATGACAGCTTTGAATAAACCTAAACTCATACAGTCCATCACTAAAGTAGAATAATCAGTTCTTTGTACCACTACAGAAAGAATCTTACCCCTCCTGCTATGCTCCATCTTTACAAGAATCAGAACAGACCAGAAATGGAATTTTGCTGCCATATCTAGCTGAAGCTGCCCAGTCCTCACTTTTCAGTTTGAACAGAGTTCAAACACATCAATGTGGCCATGAGAGTGGTGTATTATTTTCCACTCTTCAACCCCTTTTCCACAGATGAAATGTCACAAACCTGTCATTATTCTATCATTATTTCTATGGCAAATGTCCTGATCAGCTACATTCTGTCAGTTCAGACCTTCACAGTTTTAACCTGTCATGCCATGTACACAGAGTTTTTTTTATTCCCTCTGTCTTCCACTAATAAGGAGGAAGTTCCACTCAGGCATCTTCTTCCAAGAACTTCTACTTTGTACAACACACCCAAATGGATGCTTCTACAAGCACTATGATCTTAACCTCTTTAAATCTAGTGTCAACTTTATCTATCCTACATATCCTCATAATCTGCACTTCTTACGTCCTGCGCATGTGTTCAATAAACAAATTCATTCAGTAAATCTGCACCTTGAGTGATCATTAAGTAGGTGATAACTTTTTAAAAAAATTATTTTTCCCCAAGCTAGGTGATAACTAATGCCACTAGCACACAAGTGAAAGAGAATGAGAAAACTTTACAGAGGAGAAAGAACAATAAAAGAACAGGTTTTTAGGAAGATAGAAGATGGCGATTGAAGTAGCATTTAAAGATTGTAGGTACAAGAAACCGGAAGAGAGTTCCATGGGTTAGAATCACTAGAAAACAAATTGCTATAATTACTAAATTAGATCCTCACAAAGCCTGTGAATTCAATGGTATCCCTGCAATTGTCTTAAGGAAAAGTGCTCCTGAACTGGCACCTCTTAGAACCAAAATTTATAATAAATACCTCACTGCTTCTTGCTTTCCACCTTTTTGAAAGACCTCCTTTGGAGTTCCTGAATAGTCAAACAGAATGATGACCTCATGGGTTAAAGCACTGGTTCATGAATTTACTAGCATAGAACTTGTGAGTTCAATCCTTGGACCAGGTAGTACAGATCTGTTTTACATGTTCTGTCAGCATCCCTCTCTGTTACTTAAAGTTTCCTTTTTATGAGGAAATTGTTCAGCATTGACTGCCATATAGAAGGATGCATATTACATAGCAGTTCAGCACTCTCTTTGTTTCTAACAAATTTTTCCCACGTCTTAATACTTTACTTAGCTTTTGATATATTAAATATAAATTACAAAAGGAAGGAGTTTTGTATGTCATCAAAAAATGTTAATTTATTTTTAGATTTTTTTTAAGATGAAGTGATACCTGGGAATGTTCTCATCTAAAACCTATAATATAAACGAAGAGAACTTGCAATCTATGAAACTGAAAATTATAGAATTTAAGGACTTGAATAATTTTAATAAACAAATTTTGACATGAACTATGATTTGAATAATGGTTATTATAAATTGTGGTTTGTAATAACCATTATTCAAGTCTAAAGGTCACATTGGTCTATATAACCATAGATACAACCATTTGCCCTTGCATGGAGTATTGCTGCCACATATAGTCTGGTGCCCCTTATGCTTGTCTCAAGGTTCTTGATAAGATCCAGAGACAGATATGCAACATAATTGGCCCTGATCTGGCATCTCGTCTGCAGTCGCTCTCTCACAGATGTGTTGTTGCCTCCCTCTGTCTTTTTTACAAATACTTTCGTGGTAACTGCTCCGAGGAGCTGCTTTTGCTGGTTCCCAAACTTCATGCATTTAAGCGTTCTACTAGGCTGGCACCTTATTCATACCTTTTCACTGTCAAAACTGTTAAATGTAACTGTTCCTTCTACTCCAATAGCTTCATGTTTCGCACCTCTCGCCTGTGGAACTCCCTCCCCTCTTCCTGTTTCTCTGATAGTTATAATCTCCAACTATTCAAATGTAATGTCAATCGACATCTCCAGATGCCCTAATCTATCTCCTATCCTTCTCTTCATCCTTTCCTCTATCACTATCTATTTTCTCTAGCTCCAACCTGTAACCCCTTGCATGCTAGTGGCTTCTTGCCTTGCCTGGGGT
>OZ038477.1:122372671-122405171 GCA_964036315.1 Acanthosepion esculentum | reverse complement strand
TGGCTGTATTGTGCATGAATGACTTACATGTATTTGTGCCATTTAATGTACTCAGAAGCATGTGCACACAATTAGACTAAGATGGAAATAAAACATTCCTGTCACACTCAGTCTGAAATGACTGAAGACAAAAAAAAAAAATTAATTAAATTTTTATTGAACCTTTTGGAAATTATTCGTTAATAAATAGAAATATATTTTTAAAAATATTTTTAGGACTGTCATTGATTTAATATATATTTTTGTATATAAATTAATATATACAGTTTTATGTTACTACTTGCACCCCTGAAGATGATCTCAGAAGAAGTTTGAAAGTACTTGGGAAATGGGAAATAAAAGCAATTTTCATAGTTATGGCACATTTCTCACATCATTTAATTGCAATACACGGAAGGTTATTCATGAGCATGAATGGATTCTATTAAAAATAAGCAGATATAATGTCTGTAATTTATTTAATCAGATATGCTTAAAAGAATTTGCTGCCTAAATACACAAATTTTAATATATATACGTATATACATGATTTGAATGAAATTGAAATGAACATCTGCAGTGCAAGGGCTAAATTTCTCTTCCTGTCTAGCAACAACCTCTGGGTAACACGAAAAAAGACAATTACAGCCATTTGAAGTCAATTTCATGACTCTTTCTGTATTTAAACTGAATACATTATCTAATAAATGTAAAATCTTAAATAGACAAGAACTTGAAATTTGATGATCTTGCTGTGATCAAAGCGACAGGTACCGACTGATCTGGTGATATTAAAAGGAAACAAGTATAAGAAATAATTTCATAGAATATTCAATAAAAATAGTTATCCTGCCTGAAGTATGCTGAGGTGATGTACTGTAATTCTTATCTTTTATTTAGTTATGCAAGGGTTACTTTTTGTACATATTCCTAAACTAAAATATTAGCTTGGAAACTCAAGTCATGTTCTTAAATAATCTCATCAGATCTCAACTCTCATGTCATGTATGTAAATATTAGACTAATCTCAGACATAGAATCCATCACTAAAAGAGGCTGAAAAAAAAATGGTTGGTTCCTTTTACTGCTCCTGAAATTATCTGATTTCTAGCGTGCTCTTGGAGTGAACAAAACAAGATCTAGATTTAAAATTCAAATGCTAAGCACTGACTCATTGATTTTGCTAGCAAAGTTTGCAAATTCGAGTCTTTTTAATTTCTAACAAAATCAGTGAGTCGGTGCTTAGCATTATGAATTTTAAATCTAGATCTTGTTTTGTTCACTACACTCTCTATCTTTACAAGAGTCAGATGAGACCAAAAATATAGTGCTCCTGTATCTGGGCTGGAGATACTCAGTCCTCACTTTCCAGCCTCAACAGAGTTCAAAAGTGTCTATGTGACCTTGTGGGTGATGACTTATTTTCCACCCTACAACCCCTTTCCCCACAGGTGAAATGTTGCTAACTTCTTGCTATTCTGTTGCAATGAGATCTATTCCTTAGTCCACCAGTCCAGGCCTTCACAGCTAAGACTCACTATACCACGTACACTGGAAGGAATCATCCCTATTTCCTTTGTATTCCATTAGTAAGGAGGAAGTTCCATTTGGACACCTTCTTCCCCAAAACACCTACATTGTGGATCAAACACCCAAGAGGATACTGCCTCAATCATTACAGTACACTACAAAACTTCTACTTTCAATAACCTCATTCAGTAAAACCTCTATATTGAACGGTTATTAGGTCTTGGGTGAACAACAGTAAAAGAAATATCTTTCATGTTTAAGTTCACATTAAAGATAGTCATCAATTTTATGAGGAAGAAAAATCACCTTTTGTTCACACCAATGAACTTACCAATTGTGTTTTTGTTTGTGAATTATACTATGAAGTTTCACCTTCTGAGTGTTTTAGATAGAATCTATGTCGAATGCTCTTCTCTTGAGCTATATTTTAAGAGGGAAAGTTCATTGATGCAGGCAGAGAAATTAAAGTTTGGAAAACAAGTTGGATAATCAATATGTCACTTGGACAGTTATCTATGGAGAGAGACTGCTGATAATAAGATCTTATATTAAACCCAAGAAGTATTTATTGTGATATATGAATAGGTGAATAGAAGAGCTAAGACAACCTGATGTCTTTGATTGTAGGCAATAAAGAAACCATTTTAGTTTGCAAGTTCTCATTATTCTTTATAATCACTGTTTCATCCGTTTCTTCTTCAATTGGAATATAGTGTGTTGCAAATGTTTCACACACACACACACACACACACACACACACACACACACACACACACACACATATATATAGTCAAACCTAATGATCCAGACAAACCTACCAGCTTACCCTGACGATCTGCCTAAGTGAAACCTTGGTAGGTTTGTCTGGCTCATTAGGTTTTGACTAGGTCTGCTCTACGTTTGTATCGAGCTTTTTAGTTAGTTGTTTACTCATATCAGGGTTTTTTCTTTGGGCCTTGAACTTGTATCTGTGCGATTATTTTCGACAGACTTTCATGTTCCTGGCTCTTTCTTTTTTAAAACCCTTTTTTTCCCTTCGAGATTGATTTGGCTATTGTTAAATCAAGAATTCGAAGGTTTTTCGGCACAAGTATAGTTACTTTATATATATATATATATATATATATATATATATATATATATATATATATATATACTTTAGGAAATGGATTAACAGATCACAACATCTACCAGAGAGATGAAATTTAAATTTTTATTATTGCATTATTCCAAAATTTTAACACATCAGCAGATAGCTATCAATGTCAACAAATGAGCACAAATAGTTATATTAATTAAAAAAAATTAGTAATTAATGTATAATATTATCCATAACTACATTTAAAAGAATGTTGTTTTTGATAGAAGTTAAAAAATGACCATAAATATGTAAAAAATGCATATATTGTTGAAAATTCCTTTTACCACAATATAGCTATTTTGCTATGTTATAATGCTTATTAAGTAAAAAACCAGGGGTCAGCAACCTTTTGTTGACTATGTGCTGACTTAGGGTTCTAAAATCATTCAGTATGCCAACAGCGTATGTATTTTGATACAAGTCAATATACCTGTTCTACAATATATTTTATATAGTAATATATAAATACTTTAGTATATACTAAAATTGAAACAGCTAAATATCTTCTTTGTGTTGTAGTAGTTATTGGTTTGAACTTTGTGATTTCATTTGCGGTTGCGGGCCATTGGAAATTGCTTGGTGTGGCATATGTGCCATAGGTTGCTGACCCCTGACCCAAATAATACTGAATAAATTGTTTTAAACATTAAAATATATTTAATCACATCTCCCTAATGGCTGTCGCAATCTGTAAATCCAACATATTTGTAATTTATCTTGTTTAAACGTTATTTTTGATGGATACTCATATCTGGGTAGAAGCTCTGATTTTTAATTAAACAGTATTTTTCATCTAACTACATCTACTGGCATGAATATTTGAGGAATCTTTTCAGAAAAATATGCGTTCTCTGGCAAAATTTGAATCTGCATCCAATATGGAGAACCGACATTGGATCTGGTGTGCCTAACTGCTTGGCCATGTGGGACTTACAGTCAAACAAAGCCCTATTAGTGCTAGTGAACAGCCACTCTCTGCTGATTCTCGAAACATCCATATCTGCTCTGTTTTGTAGCCTAACATAAACAAAGACAATTTTAAGAAATGAATTATTAAATCTAACATATTTGTAATTTATTTTGTTTAAACGTTATTTTTGCTGGATACTCATATTCGAGTAGAAGTTTTTTAATTAAACAGTATTTTTTTTTATCCAACTGCCATAGAACACATATTTTTCTGACAAAATTTCTCAAACATTCAGGCTGGTAGATGTTGTTTGATAAAACATACTGCTTAATTAAAAAAACAGAGCTTCTACTCATGAGTATCCCTTAAAAATAACGTCTAAATAAAATAAATTACAAATATATATATATATATATATATATATATATATATATATATATGATGGACTCTCCCTTCGAACTCGACGTATGAGGGTCAGACAGATCAGTTCCCAGAAACTGAAAGGCCGACACCGACACATGAGATTTGATTATAGTGGTGAAGGCTTTGTGCAGGGCCGTCCACACTTTTTGGAGGGACAAATACAGGGACCTGGTGCAACGAATGCCACAAGGTCCCCAAACGACCCTCCGCAGGTTTTGAATTCAGAGTTGTCCTTCTCCTAGACCAGTTGCCATCTAAGGCTATAGAACCCAGTCTGTCCTGCTATTTACCCATAGTTGAAGGGAGAAGAAGAGGATTCACACCTTTCCCAAGGGTATTAGCACGTAAGTGAATGTAATGGATTCGACTGAAATTCGAACTCGGCTCTCCGATTCCTCAATCCAAGCCGTTATCCATTACTCCACCATGCCTTATATATATATATATATATATATATATATATATATATATATATATATATTTAAATATAAATATAAAAGTGAACATTGAAGTCAACACTCAGAGGCGACAGGCTGTTTCATGCTAGACATAATCGTCAGGTGGCTTGACGATTGTGTCTAGCATGGATCAGCCTGTCGCCTCTGAGTATTAACTTCAATGTTCACTTTTATATTTACATACGCGCTCTGATATTGAGCACTTTATCCCATAACTATAGCACACCTTAAAACTATATTGCTTCATATATATTTATTTAGGAAGGATATTGTCATTCAAACATGTTTCAATGAATAATATAGACATATGTTTACTTATTTTTATAATGATCCTTTCTAGTTGTCTAATCAGTTTCTTGATGTTAAGATGAAATTCATCAAGGAAGGTGCTGTAGTTTTTTCCCACCCAAGTACTTTTGATCTCCTTCAGGATCATCCATAGTGGTAAAATGTGCATTTCGTTGTGATGATGATTTTTAAAACCACACATGAATGCGCTCTGTTAAAATTGATTTAAAATTTTTAATTTATCTGATGTAGTTATAGATTTTTTTGCAAAACAAGTGTCCCAATGGATGTGAGCTGAACAAAAATCTATAGCATGCAAAATGGCATTAAATGTTTGTTATATGCACTTCAACATATTGCTGCTACATTCATAATAAATTTTTGTTGAGTGTTGGTTGGTTGCTTTTGATATAGAGGGCCTTGAGAATTTGAAGTTTTTGTTTATTATTTTCATGGTGTACTATATTGGTGTTATATATATATATATATATATATATATATATATATATATATTAAAAAGAAGAGAGATACCGCAAACGTTTTTGGTTGTAATGTGGATTTTTAAAAAAATATTAGGATAATATTTTTAAAAAAAACATCCACATTACAACCAAAAACGTTTGTGGTACCTCGCTTCTTTTTAATATACACACTTTTCTCTCGTTGGAACCACTATAACCTCTTCCTTATATATATATATATATATATATATATATATATATATATATATATATGAATGATTCACTGACTTTCAAGAGTTCCATTACTCTTTGTATGGGATAGTGCCACGTCTGAAAATTCACAAACTTTTTCAAAGTGCTTGTCTTCATAGTGTCTAAGACAAAAAAAGTTGCAAAAGTTTTTGCTATTTTCCTAAGGAGAAAAAAAGAAAAAAAATAGTTTTCAACTGTCCAGTCAGTTTTTATTTAATTAAAAAAAAAATGAGTGTGGAGAACTTTTACACATATCTAAAATTAACTATCTTTTTATTTATATCCTTTTATTTTATGCATCTTGTGAGTGTTAAATTCTCAAACCCTCTTTTCATCAAAATATATGACCACTTTCAAATGTTCTACTCATGAGTCTTGATGTTTGTTGTGAGTGTTAAATTCTCTAAACAGTCCCACTTCATTTTGTGTCCTAAAATTTTAGCAGTATCTTTCTTATTGTTGGCAACAATTTCTTTGTTCCTATTCTCCTGGGAACTTCCTCATTTGTCACATGCTGCATCCATGTTATTTCCAACATGAACCAGTATAATATACCATGATTTCCTCAAGTCTCTTTCTAAATTTGTGTTGTAGAGTTACTTTCCGCAGTGGAAACTGTATTTGGACTAAATTCGGTCCTAAATAGGTTCAACTTACAAAAACGTTAAGAACTTGTTATAATAAGTATTATGCAGAGTAATCTAGTTGTGGTAGCTGACTACTTTCATATTCGACCCCCCATCAACCCTCACTAACTCCTACTTATATTAGGTGGGAGAGTCTATTATCTACAGACTAGGTGTGTTTCACCATAACAATTTGTGATGGAATTGTCCAAATTTAACTGCTATATCAAATGATAGATATTAAACCACAGTCAAGAACTCCTTTCTTTTTTTTGACTAATATTTCACCCAATACAAAGCCCAAGAGCATTTGAAGGTAGAGGGGTTACTAAATGAGGTTGTTCTATGAGTATAAGAGAAGTAGGTAAGAAGTGTACTTTATGAGGTTATAGCAGAAAGATAATAGTTAACACTAAATTTAAAAAGTTAAGGTAATAATTGGGGAAGTACTCTCTTAGGAGTTTGTTCCTCATTATCTTCATCTTTCTGTATCACACTTTGACAGTTAAGTTTCTGCACTTGCTTGAAACATTTAAAATACCTTGATGTATGCATCAGTTATAATAAATTTAGAATAGGTGATTAAAAAGAGAAACATAGAATAGGCCTTATTAGAGATAACTTCCCACATTACCGCAAGTTGCTACAAAACCAAAACATTAACATAAAAACTAGAGCCATGATTCTAAATAGTCTTGTCAGATCAAGACTTTCATATGGATGCCATGCATGGTGACAAAACTCATTCAGAAATATCTAAACTGTCAGCTGTATTTTTTTTAATCATTTTACTCCAAACAAGGCAACAGAGCCACACACATTCAGGGGATTACTGAGCATGAAAGAATATAAGAAAACATTTTTAAGGGGCAAAGAACAATAAAAGTTAAGAGGACATAAGATGACAATTGATATGGCATTTAAACTTTTGCAGAAATTCAAAGTGAGTTCTACAAGCGAGAAGTGTGAGAGAAGAAACTATTAGCATAGAACTTACTGTTCTCATCATTTCAACTCTAAAATGATGAGACATTGCCACCAATCTAGTAATCCAATTAAATTCATAGAGTCTAGCTACCACAGAGGAGAGTTCATCATGACAATTACTATGAAACTACACTATTTACATTATTCAGACTATTGTCCTCATCTTCGTTGCCATATTTATTACAATATTTCGGCCCTTTAGTATCTGTCTATATTTCTGAGATGAAGTATTATCTACCCTATTTACATTATTCGGACTATCGTCCTCATCTTTGTCACCATATTTATTACAACGTCTCGGCTGTTGTACACTCCAGCCTTCTTCAGGTGGTTGGACGGGAAGTCTTGGTGCCAAGCCTAAAAGGATGAGTTGTAGATCTCTGCATTGGTGTAGGAATGTAAGATGAAGAAGGCTGGAGCATACAACAGCTGAAATGTTGTAATAAATATGGTGACAAAGATGAAGACAATAGTCCGCATAATGTAAATAGTGCACATAATATCTCATCTCAGAAATATAGACAGATACTATGAAAGTGTTTATAAAAAAAAGTAGAGGGAAGCTACATTATGGCAGCAGGAAAGTGACTGAAGCTGAGATGCCAGGTCAGGACCAATAACATTGCAGATTCTTCTTTGGATACAACCACTTTCTAAAATCAGTAGTTAAAAATGGCTTCAGATGAATGAAGTGTGTAGGACTTAGCAAGTGCCTTTCTTTTTTGAACTTCATGGATTCAGACTACAGAAACTATAACAAATAATAACTGTCTATATTTCTGAGATGAGGTATTATGTACACTATTTACATTATTCGGACTACTGTCCTTATCTTTGTCACCATATTTATCACTCTTCAGTATCTATCTATATTTCTGAGATGAGGTATTATGTATACTATTTACATTATTCAGACTACTGTCCTTATCTTTGTCGCCATATTTATCACTCTTCAGTATCTATCTATATTTCTGAGATGAGGTATTATGTACACTATTTACATTATTCAGACTACTGTCCTTATCTTTGTCACCATATTTATCACTCTTCAGTATCTATCTATATTTCTGAGATGAGGTATTATGTATACTATTTACATTATTCGGACTACTGTCCTTATCTTTGTCACCATATTTATCACTCTTCAGTATCTATCTATATTTCTGAGATGAGGTATTATGTATACTATTTACATTATTCAGACTACTGTCCTTATCTTTGTCACCATATTTATCACTCTTCAGTATCTATCTATATTTCTGAGATGAGGTATTATGTACACTATTTACATTATTCAGACTACTGTCCTTATCTTTGTCACCATATTTATCACTCTTCAGTATCTATCTATATTTCTGAGATGAGGTATTATGTATACTATTTACATTATTCGGACTACTGTCCTTATCTTTGTCGCCATATTTATCACTCTTCAGTATCTATCTATATTTCTGAGATGAGGTATTATGTACACTATTTACATTATTCAGACTATTGTCCTCATCTTTGTCACCATATTTATCACTCTTCAGTATTTGTCTATATTTCTGAGATGAGGTATTATGTACACTATTTACATTATTCGGACTACTGTCCTTATCTTTGTCACCATATTTATCACTCTTCAGTATCTATCTATATTTCTGAGATGAGGTATTATGTACACTATTTACATTATTCAGACTACTGTCCTTATCTTTGTCACCATATTTATCACTCTTCAGTATCTATCTATATTTCTGAGATGAGGTATTATGTATACTATTTACATTATTCGGACTACTGTCCTTTTCTTTGTCGCCATATTTATCACTCTTCAGTATCTATCTATATTTCTGAGATGAGGTATTATGTACACTATTTACATTATTCAGACTATTGTCCTCATCTTTGTCACCATATTTATCACTCTTCAGTATTTGTCTATATTTCTGAGATGAGGTATTATGTACACTATTTACATTATTCGGACTACTGTCCTTATCTTTGTCACCATATTTATCACTCTTCAGTATCTATCTATATTTCTGAGATGAGGTATTATGTATACTATTTACATTATTCGGACTACTGTCCTTATCTTTGTCACCATATTTATCACTCTTCAGTATCTATCTATATTTCTGAGATGAGGTATTATGTATACTATTTACATTATTTGGACTATTGTACTCATGTTTGTCACCATATTTATTACAACGTCTAATGGATATCAGTTATCAGTTATCTCCTGTTAATTTCCCTCTCCATGTTCTTCATGACCTTAACCAGGTATTGAACACACACTCTTTGAGTCCTGTCACTGGATCTAACCAATGCCTTTATCCACTGTGCCACGTGTCCTTGTGGAAATAGTACAGTCTACCCCAGTGAGTGAAATAAAGGGTTCAGTTCAACATTCCAACCACCTGAAGAATGCCGGCGCATACAACGTCTGAAACGTTATAATAAATATGGCGACAAAGTTGAGGACAATACTCTGAATAATGTAAATAGTGAAAATAATAACATAATGAAGATATTGATATCCCATACTGCATTAAACAGAAGATTAG
Source organism: Acanthosepion esculentum (assembly GCA_964036315.1). NCBI lineage: Eukaryota > Metazoa > Mollusca > Cephalopoda > Sepiida > Sepiidae > Acanthosepion > Acanthosepion esculentum. The sequence continues at coordinate 122,395,561 of OZ038477.1, read as the reverse complement.
GAAAAACACTCCATCAATACCGGAAAGAACGATAACAATGAGTAAACTTGAAAAACCAATTTTCCTTAAAAATTGTTTTAATACAAAAATTTTGTAAATTTCAACCAAAATAGTACTGGATACTTGGTCAGTGAATACTGAATTCTTCCTTATAAGGAAACGCCTAATATTGCCATTAATTCTGACATTCCTAATGTGTAACTCATATATAAGGCTGCCCCTTTTGCTCATCACCATGCATTTTGTCTTGTTATAATTAATACATGGGCTTTTCATTTTGCTTTCATCAGATACATTGTCTCATATTTATTCCAGTCTTCTTTCTGAATCTCTCATCAACACATTGTCCTCTGTTGTTAAGGTTACATCCCCACCAATAATAAATCATGGCAGGTTTTCTAATTCTCTTAGAATCTCTTTGCTGTACAGGTTAAATAAATCAAATGAAAAAAATCTCCTTGTTGCACAGAGCTTTCATTTTGATGCACTCACTTAATTCGTTGTATGCATATAAACAAAGTTGCAGAAAAAGCCAAGGAATAGCAGAGAATATGGAATGTGAATATGGAAAGAAAGACATTAGAAAAAGACTAAATGCCTCTATGCGAACCTTACAGAGATAGAAACATTCCAAAAGATCGACATAAAAGCTATGTATAAAAAGGTAAAACATAGGTTTCAACAGGGCATATAAAATATAAAGCATGAACAATCATAATAAAAAAGAAAATATACTACATTGGTGGAAAAATACACTGGAGCGTGCCTCCATGACAACCAGAGAGAGAAACATACAATACAAAAAACATGGAAGAACTTGCGGCAATAAAATCTAATGTTAGGTCAGCAGTGGTCAAGATGAACAAAGCAGGAAGACTGAATGAGATTATAATAAAGATGCAGTCAGACAAGGACAATTTTGAAAGCATTAGGATTATTGAAATAGTAAATTAAATATATGACAGTGGCAAAATACTGGAAGGCCATAGTTAATCTATAATCATAGTGATCCCAAAAATAACCGGTGCAAATTCAAGCAAATTTCACTGGACAAACTTCTAAATAAGCCATATAGCTAAATTTATTAGGATTCTAATTAATTAAACCAAAAATAGGATAAGAACTGTGTGGCTTTGTTCAAGGCACTAGAACAAAAAAAAGGCTATCTTTAAGATGAGGACATTATGAGACCAAGCAATGCAAATGCAGAAAGACTAATGTCTATGTTTCATGGCTCTCACAATATATTTGATAAAATATGACACAAAGACCTATTTGAATTTAAAACAAAAAATTCACACCAAGCAAGGCAATAAAAGCCACTAGAATACAAAGGGTTAATGAGAGTGAAAGAAACAGAGAAAAATAAAAGAATACATTTCAAGGCAAAAGAAGGTGACAATTGACATTGCATTTAAACTTTTCCAGATTGTAGTAGACAGGAAAGCAGGAAGCCTGAAGAGTATCCCATAAGTGAGAAGTACAAGAGAGGACAAAGCTTGATTTATATGAGAAAGATATTAGAGTAATCTATAGCATCAACTGGGAACAAACAGCTTGTATGCAGACAGAGAATATGTTCAGTAAATACAAAAAAATAGAAAGTGGAGTGAGACAAGGATATGTTTTTTCACCACATTTATTTAAGCAAGACAATCCGAGAAGACTTATCAGGATTTATTTATTGTGGACATAATCTTAATATATGAATTTCAGTGTGTTGATGGCAGACTGAGAAAGTAAACTGAATGAAGTAATAATGGAAAGCAAGAAGAAAGGACTAACTATTAATATAAAATGCATTGTCCTCATTAAAGTCTTAAGGTGTGAGCTAGGTATTGATGATAACAAAATCAAACAGATACAGAAATTACACTGTCTGGTAACAGACAACAACAAATGTAAGACAGACATCTAATAGGAATGGCAAAAGTTGCCTTCCAAAATCTAAGCAAAGTATGAAGACACAGGAAATATCATTAGAAACAAAGAAAAGAGTGCTGAACTGCTATGTATTAACTATTCTACTATACGGCTATAATGCTGGACAATTTGATCACAGGTTTAGAAGACGCTTGAAGTGACAGAGATGTAGTTTTACCATAGTGAAGGTAATGAATGCCATGAACAGAACACGTGCATAATGAGGAAGTCTTAAGGAAAATTGGAACAAGGAAACTTACACTTACAATCAGAAAAAAATAGTTGAAATTTCTGGGAGAGATAATGAAGAAATAGGGCCGAGAGAATTTAACATACCCAGGATATATTGAAGGCAAGAGAAATGATGAAAAAGCAAGTAAGAAATTTAATGAGTTTGTGTGAGTGGATGGCAGAATATAGACAAAGAGGGATTGTGATGTGTCAAAAATTAATAAGAGCAACAATAATAGGAAATAGTGGAGAGCCGGGACCACCCATATTCTGAAAGGATTTGGCACATAAAAAAATACAAAATCCCTATTTTGGTTTTGGATTCAGATACAAAATTTCTTGCACTGTATCTGAATAAATATATTAAATGAAACCAGCGAAGTAACCTCCCTTGTACCTAATTTATTAATTATTTTAAATAGAGTATTTGATGTCTTTGTTATTAAGAATTGAAAATTTGCTAATACTGCTCTGTGATAAAGGAAGGTTCAAAGGTGTTTGATTATTGAGGTTTATTTTCACAAACTTGTTTAATAAGAAAAGTGACTTAAATTATTTTGACTTTAGAGATTGCATTAGAGATAGTTTGACCCAACACTGCACATTGCTACAAAGCCAAAACATTAACCTGAAAACTTAAGTCATGTTCTTAAATAGCCTCATCAGATTGAGACTTTCATATGAATGCCATACATGGTGCCAAATCCGCTCAGAAATATGTAAATTAGCACCTGTATACAACTGCTTTCTAAGACAAATGGTTGAAAATGGCTTCAAGTGAATAGCAAGAGAGACATTCTTCTTTGAGCCTTGTGGACTGGAACTACAGAATCATAAAGAACTGTACCAAATAACTGAAACCACATCATTTGAGGATTTTCAACAGCAGTAACTGCTGAAATTGATATCACATGTAACTCAAAGAGAAAAAAAATAATATAATCAAGGTGTTGACATACCACACAACTTCAAATAAAAGGTTAGGAAGGAAACCCCCACCAATACTAGAAATGGTGATAACAGCTACTGGACTTGAGAAACATATTTTCTAGAAAGATTTTATGAATTTCAACCAAATGTAGTACAAGCTGCATGGTCAATGCATGCCGACTGTTTCCTTATAAGGAAACAGCTAATATTTCCATTACCATTTTCTCAAGTGAAGGCTCTCATACCAGATCAGCTGTCTAATTCTTTCTTCTTTGATGTAGTTGGCTGTGCAGCAGACTGGCTGACACTTGATCTTGTTTTGAAATTTCATGGCAGATTCTCTCACTTGCAAATGAGAATCTGCCGCCAACGTTTATATGCTGTCCCACTTAAGTGGAATGCAGTACCGGGCTATATTTTATTGTGGGACCCCACACACCACAGCACAATGTTTGGCATGTGGAAAAGGTGATAAAAATTCTCTTATTCCCCAAGCCTTGTCTTTGGCATACTACAATGAGCTGGAATTAACCGTACTCTTTTATTGCAATGTAAGGAAACAGACATTATACTTTGGAGGGTGACAGAAAAAAATCTGCTTCTTTAAACACTTCTAGTTGGTTAAAATATAAGTTAAAGCATATCAGATTCCTGGCAGTTGTGAGTTCAATCCCATGACCTGGTAGTGCTGAAAAGTCATATATTCTTCTTCAGTAGAAGAAAAGAAATCTTGATAAGTTTCATGACAGTGGCACAGGAAGTGAACTACGTGGGGAATATTTGCAGCTGTTAGAGAAAGTTCTCAAAAGAATATAAAAACAAAACTTGGATATCATACTGAAATGCTTTTTTTTATATATACAACGTTAATCAAAATTATGTTAACACTTATATAGTAGAAATCATTTATTCACAAACCTATTATCTGCAAGATGATTTCACATGTTAACATCATTTTGACTAACCCTGTATATAAAGGATTTCTTTAAAGTGATTTTAAGGGCAAATTAGGAAATAGTTTGTTTTTTTAAGTGGTTTTGTGTAAATAGTTTTGAATGATAGTTGCGTATTTGATGTTTTTATCTAACAGTTCTGTGTATTTGAAACTTTTGCAAAGTGTTTAGTATTTAAATATTTTTTGGGATGTAAAATCATTTTTTTCATTTTATTTTTAAAGAGATTTTATGTTGTAGGAAATTTAGTCATGCAGATTTTTCATATTAACATCCAAATTCCAAACAATAATAAAATTAAAATAAAGAAAACATGGTGTCATGCCTGTTAAATAAATCATTTGTATTTACAAACATATGTACATAAATTCAAAAGAGTCAAAAAGTAGTAAAAATAGTCTTTAATTGAGTTAAAGTCTTTGGGTAGTTACTCCACAGAAAAAAATCTGTGGTTTAGAAAAGACTCTGATCATCAGAGAAGATTCACTGACCATCTAAGCTGTTGTTATTGGAGATGATTTGTTTGAAGTCGCCAACAATTTTTTTTTCAGCAGATATTTTTGTGATGGGTAGAGCTATATAGCCATGTCTTCTCTTGTGTTTGGATGGCTTGGAAACAGTGACATCTCTACTGGTGAAAGTCAAAATCTGTAGGTTTTAGGCTTGAGAAAAATAGTTTTAGTTTTGTCTGATTGGTCAAATATTTCACATGGTGATGTTAATTTCTAACAGATACTTTGATTTAAACAAGGTGTTGGATTGTGGAAACGTTTTGGTATGTTTGTAAATATTATGTGATTGGGTAGAAAATAAAGTTTGGGTGCATTTTAATATGGCATGTATGTGGATATGTAACTGTGTTGGAAATAGCGTTTCTTTCCTATAATGTAACTAAAAAATGATGAAGATATTTCTATTTTATTAAAACAAAATCAATATCCAATATTTTAAAGATGATAACATTTCTTTTTAAATGCTGAATGGGTATTTTTATTGGTGTTCTATTGAGGTTCTCACATAAGATGCAGCTTTTTGGGGTTCATACCTCCTGTAAATTGAACTCTGCTGAACAGGTATTTAGCTGCATGTCCTTTCAAATGGAATGTAGCCCAAGGCTGAGTTTTAAGTGGAAGTCTCATGTGCACATGGGACCAGAGGCCAAAAATAATTCATTTCTCTCAGCACTTCCTCTTAACTCTCTTAAACACTTGCTTACACTAAAAATGAGAAGCTTATATACCTACGGTTTTTAAGTAAAGGTCAGCCAGGAATGGTTAGGGGTTCAGCACCCGAATTGCCATGTAAATTTATCAGCACTGCCATCTATCCTGATCAATCTCTCACTCCAAACATCCAGTCATCAAAGAGGTGGGAAATAACTCTACATCAACACTCATTGTAGTCATTTGAAACATCCTATCATCAAAAGAGGACCTTAATCACATCAGCTCTTATGTTGGCCTGAAAATTACTTAATTAACAAGTATCAGTTATTTACATAATACAAATAGTAGCCCTAAATCTTTTAGTAATGTCTACAGGAATTCCTGACCATTGAAAATCCCTTTCATCCTGGTTTTCTTTGCACAAAAAATAAATTTTACTCTGAAAAATTTCAAACAAGTTTTAGACACATTTGTGAAATTTCGCACTAAAATCATCAAGTTACACTTTTTATGGTAAATATTTCTGTGGTCACTGTTACTCATTGCCCTGTAATTAACATTCACCTTCATACACTATAACCAACACTTACCAAGAGTAGGTTATTACAAATTCTTCTGTGGGGGCATACTAAATGTTAACTTAATATACAACTCTAGAATTAATATTTTGCCTAGCGTATTTTCTTGAGTATAATACAATTCTGCTTTTCTGAAACAAAAAAAAAAACAGGGAATAGATTACATCCTTGAGTATAATATGACCCTGTAATAAATTTTAATTGAAAAGTTGTACCACTCAATGTCATATATATATATTTCACTGAAATATTAAATTTAAAAAAAAAATAGAAATGAACTGGATGCATGTTTCTTCACCTAATTTCCGTTTCAAAACTTTTGAGCTGAGTCTATTTGCAATATTGCTGTTTGAAATAAGAGGTTTCTTTAGCTGAGTATAAATTTCTTAAAACTTGTACTTGTCTCTAATATGGCCACCATTTTTTGCATATGTGTTCAAATTTTCTTTATTATACACAAGAAAATATATGGTAATTCTTTTTCACAGAACATAGATATGGTTTGATTTGGATTAGTTTATTGTATATCAACTATTTCCAGGTTAATTGATGCTGATTTGATAAACAATAAATATGTAGACACAGGTACTACTTGACTAGAGTCAAAAAGTACAGTGTGGGTGGCCATGGTTAAATGTAAATAAAGGGCAGAAGTGACTAACAAACAGAATTGACAAAGTTTGCAATAAACAATAAAAAGAAAAGAACAGGCAACAAATAATATATGGATCGATGGATGGATGTTGGATTTAACGGCATGTCAACTCCTATTTGGGTCAATTTATGCCGAAGCCTTATTAATTTATGAATTTAAGTTGGTTATTTTGTATAAAAGGTTGAAAGGCTGTTGGGTTTTGAAAATTCTTTTTTTTTTTTCTCAAAAAAGTATAGTTGGTAATATTGTTTTTCAAAAAAGTATAGTTGGTAATATTGTTTTTCAAAAAAGTATAGTTGGTAATATTGTTTTTCAAAAAAGTATAGTTGGTAATATTGTTTTTCAAAAAAGTATAGTTGGTAATATTGTTTTTCAAAAAAGTATAGTTGGTAATATTGTTTTTCAAAAAAATATAGTTGGTAATATTGTTTTTCAAAAAAATATAGTTGGTAATATTGTTTTTCAAAAAAGTATAGTTGGTAATATTGTTTTTCAAAAAAGTATAGTTGGTAATATTGTTTTTGAGCTGGTAATAATATTTTTTCATTTTCATTCTGGTCTTTTGTGATCTTTATAAAAAAGCAATTATTTTGTTGATAATATTCATCAAATATGCAGATGTAGTTTGTCGTCATACCCAGGACGCGGATGTAGTTTGTCGTCATACCCAGGACGCGGATGTAGTTTGTCGTCATACCCAGGACGCGGATGTAGTTTGTCGTCATACCCAGGATGCGGATGTAGTTTGTCGTCATACCCAGGATGCGGATGTAGTTTGTCGTCATACCCAGGACGTGGGAAAGATCTGGAAGTTCAATATTTGCCCATAGCTGGGACCCCGACAGGTGCTACCACCCCGGGTCTGGGTGGACCTGGGAACACCAGCAATTAAGAGGTAGTTCCACGCTTCCTCAAAACCTCCTGATCAGAGGCCTTGCTGTTGGATGCAGTTTAACGTCGTACCCAGGACGAAATAATATATGAAAGGCAAATTAACAGTAATAAGGCAAAACAATAGTAGTAATGGCAAAAAAGTTCACAAAACAAGAATTGGGGTTGATATATAAAAATGAATTCGGACAAATGAATATGGTGTTCTGGCTTCAAGACAAGACAGACCGGGATGAAGTCAGACAAAACCGAGAAGTGGCCTTTTTAATTAGCTAGGAAGAAATCCCAGCATGCATTTGTGAGTGTCTGCCTATAAATTCAAGAGTGGAAAGTGTTTTGCAGTCATTCCCTTTGGGATCGAAAAACCCAAAAAAAAAGTAATACGTAAATGGTTTACACTAGAGTCAAAAAGCATTGACAAAGTTAGGATTTAGACGTGGATCAAAATGTAGACATATGTACAGTAAATAAGTAACCCATTTTTGATGGTTTCTGTTTAACAATCTTGGTTGTTTGAAGGTAAGGTTTTTTTTAATTTCTATTGCCCCTAGGTCTTCATATCTATTTTGGGTTGGAGCTTAGATTTATTTGTATTTTTTTTACTGTGGTATTGGTTCTATCTGAGAGTATTTATGTTTTGCCTTTCTGGTTTGTGTTTTGGGTTCATTCTTGGAAAAATACAAAACTGCTATTTTTTAATATTGGAGGTTTTAAAAAAATACAACACTTCCATTCTTGTATTGCTGGCCAAAATATAAAAAACTCACTTGTACTAAAAATTATGAAATATCACCTTTCAAGTTGAAATGTATTTGATAGTAATAACAATGTCAACATTTCTTCTCCCTGATCAACCAAACTGTCAAATTCAAAAGCATACAGACTTGATTGTCAACAATATTCTGTATAGGAGAAGAGTTTGCAATATTATCAGTCCTAACCTGGCATCTTGAATTCAATCATTTTCCTACTCCCATAATATAGCTTTCCTGTGCTTTTTCTATAAATATTTTCATAGTAATTGTTCTGATGAGCTTTCCTCTTTGCTCCCTCAAACTTAAGAATTTAAGTGCAGTACTAGATTGGCAGTTAGGTATCATTCTTTTAATGTTGAAATTGCTAGCTGCAACTCTAAGTTCTATGATAACAGTTTTTTCTCTTGCATTTCTCACCTCTCTTCCAGATTTTGAATCAACTTTGATCTTCAAAAATAATAAATGTAATGACAATCGTCATCTTTTATCTCATTAATTCCTGTTCTTTTATTGTCCTCTCTCCTTAATAATGTTTATTTCTCAGATTCTTTCACCCCCCCCCCCCCATAACCAATTGCATGTTAATGGCTTTATCCTCTTGTTTAGAGTGAAAAGATTTTTAAAAAAAACCCAAAAAACAAGGAAGAGACAGTTGTTGGAGCACCCTTTCTGTAAAGAAACTGGTTTTCAAATTCCATTAAAGTACTTTGAGTTTTGTGCAACTCACTTGCCAAATACAGGAAAATAGGTTTTAAATGAATGGTTCCTACGAAGTTAGACATGTCTTCAATTCTCCAAAAATTTTCTCATGTCACCAGCTACTGAAACATTTCTCTAATTACAAGTACAGGAAAAAGCCTAAGCCAGTGTCAGCATTGATGGAATATTCACCTCTGTCAGACAATGAATGATGTCTACTTACAGAAGCTGTTAAAAACAAAAAAAAGTATTATGGTTTCTCTTCCTGGAAGCAAATAACAATTATCTAATGCCGGTTCCTAAAGCAACAACTCATTGTTGCAGTAACAAGGATAGTATGACGCCTGTAGACGTAGGAAAAAGAATCAAGCAATTTCAGGAGAGACAACCATTTGACCTTAAGTGACAAAATGATAACATGTCACATTTGGGCTTGCGGTGCTGACAAATAATTACCAATTCTTCTTGGAAATATGATATTTTCTTTGGTAATTCAGAAACATGATTGGTCCTTCTGTATTAATAGTAAGTCTGATTGGTTGAACAAAGTCAACTTGGCAGCTGATCTCAAAAATGAACTACAATCAGTTGTTAACTGGGGCAAGAAATGACTAATTTTAACATAAAAAACAAAACTGCTCTCTTTTAATCATGTGAGAGAACCCTTTTTGCCTTTTATCAGTATGGCTGATGCTAACCTCCAGGAGAGTGACTCATTGTAACTTCTTGAGCTAACATTTTTGGCTGGCATGAAGTGGAAAAATTATATTGAGTTTGCTGCTAAGAAAGTTGGTTCAGTGTGTTGTGGCAGATATTTTTTTGTAGTTATAATCTATCTTACATGTTTACAAGTCTACCATTTGGTCATGCATTGAATATTACTGCAACATCTGGTCTGGCACTTCTGCTATCTATTTAGAGATTCTTGATAACATCAAAAGAAGAATTGGCAATGTTATTGGTCCTGACCTGGCATCTTGGCTTCAGTCATTTTCATATCATCATAATATGAATTTTTTGTGCCTTTTACTAGAAATACTTTGATGATAACTGTTCTGATGAGCGTTCCTCTATTTTATGCAGACTTTATGAATTCAAGTGCAGTACTAGATTGGCAGAAAGGTCTCATCATTTTACAGCTGAAATGGCTAGATGTAACTGTAAGTTCTATGCTAACAGTCACTTCTATCGTAATTCTGGCTTCTGGCTTCTCATTTCCCAGTCAACATTGATCTCTCACACTCAGTAACCCCCTTGTGTCTTAGTGACTTTATTGCCTTACTTGTCATAAAATGATAAAAAAAAAAAAACTGAATAAGATGTGTATCTCATTGAATATTACAAAACAATTTAAAAAATTGATTTTGTGAGATTCTTGCATTTTTTAATTTAGGAATTTATTAACAAAATAGCTCCTTTATGAAACCAATGAGATCACAAGTCGGGTTTAGCAAATATGCAAAGTTTTTATTCACCTGGATGATTATATATGTGGGATGGGTTGAAAATATGGATTAAATCCTGAAGAATAATTAGGTAAAGAAACAAATAATAAAATCATTATAAATTTAATGTTTTCCAATTTAGTTTCATCAGGGATTTTGAAAGCAGAATCAGATTAAAAACATTCGAAGAATAAATATATATGAACACCACTTATTATGGATCCCACTGGTGAACTGAACATGTAAGCTTTGTAAGCTTTTTTGCTATTGTTTCTATACTCGACCAGGTTGAGTTTGAAATATGGAATCAATCTGACAGGATTAAATAAAGGACAGAATAAAAATACTATTTACATTATTTGGACTATTGTCCTCATCTTTGTCATGAAATACTATTTACATTATTTGGACTATTGTCCTCATCTTTGTCATGAAATACTATTTACATTATTTGGACTACTGTCCTCATCTTTGTCATGAAATACTATTTACATTATTTGGACTATTGTCCTCATCTTTGTCATGAAATACTATTTACATTATTTGGACTATTGTCCTCATCTTTGTCATGAAATACTATTTACATTATTTGGACTATTGTCCTCATCTTTGTCATGAAATACTATTTACATTATTTGGACTATTGTCCTCATCTTTGTCATGAAATACTATTTACATTATTTGGACTATTGTCCTCATCTTTGTCATGAAATACTATTTACATTATTTGCACTATTGTCCTCATCTTTGTCATGAAATACTATTTACATTATTTGCACTATTGTCCTCATCTTTTTCATGAAATACTATTTACATTATTTGCACTATTGTCCTCATCTTTGTCATGAAATACTATTTACATTATTTGGACTATTGTCCTCATCTTTGTCATGAAATACTATTTACATTATTTGGACTATTGTCCTCATCTTTGTCATGAAATACTATTTACATTATTTGGACTATTGTCCTCATCTTTGTCATGAAATACTATTTACATTATTTGGACTATTGTCCTCATCTTTGTCATGAAATACTATTTACATTATTTGGACTATTGTCCTCATCTTTGTCATGAAATACTATTTACATTATTTGGACTATTGTCCTCATCTTTGTCATGAAATACTATTTACATTATTTGGACTATTGTCCTCATCTTTGTCATGAAATACTATTTACATTATTTGGACTATTGTCCTCATCTTTGTCATGAAATACTATTTACATTATTTGGACTATTGTCCTCATCTTTGTCATGAAATACTATTTACATTATTTGCACTATTGTCCTCATCTTTGTCATGAAATACTATTTACATTATTTGGACTATTGTCCTCATCTTTGTCATGAAATACTATTTACATTATTTGGACTATTGTCCTCATCTTTGTCATGAAATACTATTTACATTATTTGGACTATTGTCCTCATCTTTGTCATGAAATACTATTTACATTATTTGGACTATTGTCCTCATCTTTGTCATGAAATACTATTTACATTATTTGGACTATTGTCCTCATCTTAGTCATGAAATACTATTTACATTATTTGGACTATTGTCCTCATCTTTGTCATGAAATACTATTTACATTATTTGGACTATTGTCCTCATCTTTGTCATCATGTTTATCACAATGTTTTGGCTGTTGTACACTCCGGCTGTTGTATGCTCCGGCCTCCTTCAGGTGATTGGAATGTCGAACTGAAGAGGACAATAGTCAGAATAATGTAAATAGTGTACATAATACCCTCATCTCAGAAATATAGACAAGACATGAAATCATTAGAAATTTGTTTTATTATTTCATTAGTTTCATCCAAAATTTTTTAAAGTGTAATTGCATTCTAGAAAACTAAAAATAAACACACAAGAACACTGCTTCTTATATGACTATTCTTAGAATTTGTTTAAATCTTATTGCAATGCCTAAGATTTCTGATGAAAATAATAGCAAAACCTGTTCAATTGTTACAGATTTTCTGACTGGTTCTTTAATCATAGGAGGTGTATGCACAATGCACTCAATAATTTTTTAATAGCTCAAGAAACAGTTATACAGTTTTTATATATATGTCATTGGCAACCAATGCAAGATGACCTTAGTTCACCTACATGAACATTCTCCCGTGGGGTTACTTAGCCACCAAGGAATCACAACAGAGTGAATTGTGTAACTGTTTTATTCACATTGAACAAGTGAGTTATTATGTGTCTTATGTGAAAAGATTAAAGACCAGGAAAACTTAAACTGTGGCTACAAAAAGATACCATATGAATATTTCATTATTTGGATAAGGCTGATTTTATAAACCATACCATAAGTTTTTTTCTTCTTTCCTTATTATGTCAAGAACTTTCAAATTTTCATTTGCAGGATCCATTTTACAGTTACTATTTGGCATGTCCCAAGTGACAGCTGGTAGCACTTGTTGTGTTTCATGTTATCTCTGGCATCAGTTCTTCATATCTCAATACTCCATTACAGATTGCATCAACAACGGACAATTTTCTTTTTATCTGGCTTTATTTTATGAGGGATAGTAGACATAAAGCATTATTTCTGTTTCATCTTCAAGCAAATTTTAAAATAACTTTTTACTGTTCTTTCTTTTTACTTATATATATATATAGCATACATATACTGTATATATATTATATATATGTATATATATATATATATATATATATATATATATATATATATATAATAGGTTTGCTCTACTTAGCGTATCGAGCACTTTATTTAGTTATTTTTCTTACTCATATCGAGATTTTTTCTTTGGACTCTGAACTTGGATGCGAGATGATTATTTTTGGCTGACATACATGTTCTCTGTTCTTTCTTTTTTTGTACCATTTTTTTCCTTTGGTATTCGTTTTTTTATTTGCAAATCAAGAAACCAAAGGTTTTCCAGACGAGTATAATTTCTTATATTTATAAGATTACAACTCGTATATATATTTATATATATATTTATATATATATATATATATATATATATTTATATTTTTTTTTGTCATCCACAGAGAGACTGTTTCGCTGTTTCACAGCTCATCAGTGTGGCTAGATGTCCGGTTGCCTCTAGATATGATCGAAATCCGACTGAATTTGCGTCAGTCCGAACTTCTCCCACTAAGCCATCAGCGTACGGTACGGGATGAAGGTAAATTTTAGCGTGTTTATTTTTAGATTCGGATAAACACACAGTGACTGAGAGTGACTCAATTCTGTTTATATATATATATATATATATATATATATATATATATATATATATATTTTAGAATTGGACATAGTCCGACAATTTATTTAAAGACATTTATATTAACTATAATATAATATTGTATCTATAAAAAGAACGTTAAACATAATATAAATGTCTATATATATATATATATTTATATTTTTATATATATATATATATTTATTTATTTATATATATATATATATATATTTATATATATATATATATACATACACACATACAGCATACATATATTGTATATAAATATATATAATGTGTATATCTATATCTATAAAACAGAAGATGTCTTTGTGTGTGTGCTATTTATGCACATCCACATTCCTCAACTGATTCTGATGAAATCATACACACATGTTGCAAATTTATCGAGATAGATCAAAAACAACTTTTCAATCTCCAGGCCCTATGGATTTGGCAGAAAAATCAATAAAACTGAAGGTGGATATGACATTTTGCGAAAACCAAGGCAAAGTTACATGTGAACAAAGTTTTTATTGGATGAGGTGATGTTCTTTGCACTTATGCAAAACATAGCTCATGTTACGAGGTTTATGTAGAGTGCTTGATAGCTTTCCTGCAACATTGGCTTCACACAAAAAAATGGCAAAAAAAATCAGATTTTTCTTGAAATAAAAACTTGAATAACTTCATTCTTTATTCGGTTTTCTTCAAACATGTTCCAAAAAAATTGCCATCATGCAAGAAATAAGATAGTATGGTTTTAGTCCTGTTCACTTCCCCAAGAATAATGAAAAGATGCAAAAAAGTGTTCAAAAAGCCCATTTTTTGGCCATAACACTCTGATTTTTCATCTGATGCTTTCCAAATTTGCCATGTAAGTTACATATAACAAATTGTCTTGCATGAATGTTTGGTTTAGATTATTTCAGTTAAGTAAATGAAATCTGCAACAAACGAAGTCCAAAATCAGTTTTTGCCATTTAGCCAATAGTTTCTTCATATGATTCCATTCTTAATTGGCATTCAAACAACCTTTGATTCAAAAGTTGTTTGAGAAGGATTATTGAAGCATTAAAAGGGAAAAATTCCCAAAGAACCTCTTATTAAACCCAGCTTCACAGTAAACATGTGAAGAAGAAGGGGGAGGTGTTCATGCATTTGCACTCACAGTTGAATCAAGCTCTGATGCTTGATCTTTTTTTTTTTTTGTTTGATTATTAGATTTGTAAACAATGCCATACTATTCAAAAGTTATTACAGCCACAGGAAATTTACCGAATATCTAAAACATTGAAACAATTTAACCTCGAGCAATGATCATACAAAGCAGTTTTATCAATGGAATTCCTTTATTAAGAACACTCAAACACTTGCAAAGGACATACCGTAAAAAAGATGAGGGAGGCGCGAGTAGCTTAGCATACCAACAGATTATACATGCAAGCAGGGATGCAGGCAGACATTTCTAGACAGGGGTGTATGGGTAGGGAGGTGTGGTTATACAACTGCAGCCATGTATACCCAGGCAACACCAGATACTTATATATATATATATATATATATATATATATATATATATATGTGTGTATGTGTGTTTATACTGTATATATATGTATATATGATTATATATATGGTATGCTGCATATATACAGTACATTATATATTTATTTATACCATATATACATGTTTATAGTATTTACACTATAATCATAACTACTGGTAGTTATTATAGTGGTTTTCATAGCTCAAAAATAATCCCTTCTCATATACGGATAATCAACTTTAACGAACCACCCCTCACCCATATTAGTCTGTTGATGAGAGGTTTGTCTGTATATAAATATAGGTAGAAAAAAAGCAAATGTTGATGACAGTGAGGCTCATAAAGCACTGCCAAGGGCCCCCAATCAGGCTGGGCCACCCTAATGGGTGGTACATGCTGGCTATGCCTACAAGTTTCAACCTACCCTGACTCAATTCAAGTCAGCAGAGTTCTGAATCCTAGTTTGCCATTCTGGGCCAGCCTATACATTCTGGAACATACTACAAGTGTTATAAGTTTTTACAGTTTCCTGTTCCTGTGTTCAATGAACTTTCACCTAAAAGCAAAGAAATTAACCTTGATATCTTTTTAGAAAATTGTTGCCTCTAAATCAAAAAATTTATTTTTGCACATGTAACTGTATAATTAATACACATATTTTATAACGTGTATGGCATCTGTTGGTCTCAAGGAACCTTGGATTTTCCCCAAAGAGTTATGTCTCAGCTACTGATGGTGGTACAACATAAGTTATGTCTGTGCAGGCTGACATGGTTTGGTTTGTTTTGCAGCATATCAACCTCAATGGGTTATTTAATGCCAACAAAATTTTTATTGCTGATAATATGTTTTTCTTCAAAAATCTATTTCTGGGAATATTTTTCCTTGAAGAAATCTATAGCTGGTCATTTTTTTTTCAAAAAATATATAGCTGTTTGTATTTTTGGTATTTTTTTAAAGTATTGCTGATAATAAATTCTCTTTCAAAAATTATTACTGGTAATAATTTTTTTTATTACAAAGTATTTCTGATATTAAAACCTATTTTTACACAAGTTTGTTATGTTAGCTCATAGCTGGGGCCCTAACAGGTGCTACCACCCCGGGTCAGGGTGAACCTGGGAACACCAGCAATTAAGAGGTGGTTCCACACTCCTCAAAACCTCCTGATCAGAGGCCTTGCTGTTGGACGTAGTTTATTGTCTCACCCAGGACACAGATGTAGTTTATTGTCATACCCAGGATGAGCAGGCTGACATGGCATTAACAGTTTTGATTGCAATGAATGCATGTGAAGATGCTCTCCCCTGATGCTGCCTAGTTGTTTTCTTTCTATCAGGCACACTTCTCCCAATGGCAAGCCTAGTTTCTCCTCTTTTCACTCCAGCTCTTGGTGTAAATCATGTCTCCAGCTTGAGTAATTGTTGTGATATCTTCCCACCATGTCCAATGTCTATTGTCCTCATGTCTCTTTTGCAGATGTCCTTGAAACAAAGATGAGGTAGCCCTTCTACCCCCTTGCTTTTGGCCAGTTTCTCATACAGAAAAACCTTTAGAATCTTCCCATCCAGCATAAAGTAAATATATTTGTGTTTGGCGATTTTAACGCCCATCACAACCAGTGGCTTAAGAACGCTATTACCGAAACTCACAGGCATTCATACTCTCAACTTTTCAGTCTCTCAATCCCTCACTCAGATAATCGATTTCCCCACGCGTTTTGCTTACAACCATGACTTTAAGGCCTCACTCCTCGCCCTGTGTTTTACCTCCATCCCTGAGTCTTGTAGTGCCACGCAGCTCTGTCCTATCGGTAACTCCGATCATGCTGTAGTGTCTGTTAGCATCTCCTTCAGCCCCACCCCCTTCAAGGAGCCTCCTACCACCAGAACCACATTTTGCTACCAACGGGCTGACTGGGACTCGTTTCGTGACTTCCTCCGCGATGTCCCCTGGGATGCTGTTTTGAAGCTCCCCATTCAGGATTGTGCTTCAGAGATCTCTTCCTGGGTTAAAGCTGGAATCGACGCTTTCATCCCCTCCAGGAAATTCAAGGTCAAACCGCGCTCCTTCCCCCTGGTTCACAGCTGCTTGCTCAGCCGCCATTGCTCATAGGAACCACTTCTTCCACCGTTTTCATAGTGATATGTCCGACTTCAATAGACGTCTATTTACCTCTACCCATAATGAGTGTAAGTGTATCCTCGACGATGCCAAGTCACTGTTTGCTGCTCGGATGAAGGAACGTATTGCATCCCGCAAATTTGGCTCCAAAGATTATTGGCGTCTCAGCAAGAGCGTTCTGAACAATAACAAACCCTCCATTCCTCCTCCGTTCAATCAGTTTGAGGTCCTGACCACCTCTGCCAACAAGGCCAAATGCTTTGCTCGGAAGTTTTCTTCCAATTCAACGCTAGACTCTTCCGGGGTACCCTTGCCCGATTTCCCTCCCAGAACTGAGGCCCTCTTGAACGGATTGCACATAACGCCGTCGTCGGTATTGGGCATTATTTCTAACTTAGATCACCACAAGGCTACTGGTGGTGATGGGATACCAGCCATTGTCTTGAAGAAATGCGCACCTGAACTGGCGCCTGCCCTCTCTAAATTATACAACCGCTGCCTCAAGGAGTCCTGTTTTCCTGACTGCTGGAAGTCCTCAACCATTGTTCCTGTTTTTAAGAACTCTGGTGACCCCTCCGACCCTTCCAATTACCGTCCTATCAGTCTCCTACCCCTCTTCAGCAAAGTCTTCGAGGCCATTATCAACACCGAAGTGATTAATCATCTGATATCCCATGATCTGCTCTCAGACAAGCAGTATGGTTTCCGCTTTGCCCGATCTACTGCCGATGTGCTTACGGCCATCACTGAATTTGTCTACCAAGCTATCCATAATAACGGTGAAGCTTGTGCCATGGCCCTTGATATCTCCAAAGTGTTTGATAGAGTTTGGCATGCCGGCCTTCTTCGCAAGCTCCAGGGTTATGGTATCACAGGTCGATTGTTTGACCTAATACAATCATTCCTGTCAAACTGGGATTTGAAGGTCGTTCTCAGTGGATTCATCTCCAGCTCCTATCCCACTAACACAGGTGTTCCTCAAGGCTCCATCCTAGGCCCTACTCTGTTCCTCATATTTATAAACGACCTTCCTGATGCCATAGACTCCCAAGTCGGCATCTACGCTGACAACACCACAATTTACTCCTGCCTCAAACACAAATCTAGTGATGCTGACAAAGTTAACCTGGCAGCTCAAATTGAAAAGGACCTCCAATCGGTTGTGAACTGGGGCGAGAAATGGATGGTTAACTTTAACGCCTCTAAAACAAAACTGCTCTCTATTAACCACCACAAGGATCCATCCCTGCATCCCATTAGAATGTCTGAAGACCAACTTCTCGAGAGCTCCTCTCTGTGGCTGCTCGGTCTCACGCTGTCCGCTGATCTGAGATGGAACAAATACATCGAGTCAGTTGCATCATCCACTGCAAGGAAAGTCGGTTCCCTGTGCCGAGCCAGGAAATTTTTCTCCCCGGAATCGATCCTCCAAGTCTATAAATCGACCATTCGCCCTTGCATAGAGTATTGCTGCCATATATGATCTGGGGCCCCTGCTGTTTGCCTCAGGGTTCTTGATAAGATCCAGAGACGGGTATGCAATGTGATTGGCCCTGATCTGTCATCTCATCTGCAGTCGCTCTCTCACAGACGCGATGTTTCCTCACTCTGCCTTTTTTACAAATACTTTCACGGTGCTTGTCCCTAGGCCTCGTGAATTTAAACGTCCTACGGGGCTGGCATCTCGTTCCCACCCCTACACCATTGAAACTGTTAGATGTAGACGTCTCTTCTACTCCAATAGCTTCATGTCTCGCACATCTCGCCTATGGAACTCCCTTCCCTATTACTGTTTCTCTGACAAATACAATCTCCAATGGTTTAAGTGTAGCGTCAATCGACATCTCCAGTTGCCTTGATCTATCCACTTCCCTTCTCCACATCCTTTCATTTTTCATTCCTATCTGCTCTCGCTCCAAATCTTCTGTAACCCCCTTGCCTTGATCGACCCACTGTCTTTCTCTTTCTCCACATCCTCTCCTTTACCACTACTATCTGCTCTTCCGCCAACCATTCTATAACCCCTTGCGTGATAGTGGCTTGCTTGGGGTGATATGCTTAAAAAAAAAAAAAAAATGTCCAAGTCAGCGCTGTTGGAGAAGAACATATAGGCTGGGTAACTGGGCACAGGTAAGAACGACGGCATTGGTGACCTGGTCGGACCAACTGATAATACAAACAGCTAAATACCTCACATAAGTTAAAGTGGTTGGATGTCACTGCATATTGCTTAGAATGCATCAAAGTTGCAGTTTATCTTCATTTTTGCATATACAACATTCATTTCCTGCATCACTTTCAGTGCACATTCTGTGCAATTATTACTATCTGCTATCTTGCATATGGATAGCCCCATATTCCAGCGGTTTTCCAATCAATTTAAGGCTTTTTTAAAAGGTTTCAGTACTTCTGACAAGTTCTTAATTCTCCAGCAAATTTTTGTTTAGTTTCAACTTACTCAGTAGAGAATAGTCTATAACATTTAACTTTGCTTGTAATGATTCTGAGTCAACAGCTGAGAAACGATCCTACACAGGTGAGAATAATACAAAAATTTAACACCTCTTGGAACTTTTCTGTCTGAATTTCTGTGATGAGGAGGTACCATTGCTTACATTTGGACTGATGTCCACCTCCTTTTTATTATCACAACATTTCAGCCATTGGGCTCTCCAGGCTTCTTTAAGCATCAGTTAATCCAGATAACTTTTAGAGAATTCTGAGCCGCATCCTTTATTTCTATGGTTATAGCTTGTTCTTGTTCTGGTGGTCATGTCTAAGAATACCTTGTTCCTTTTTTTTTAGTACCCCTTAGTTACTGTGAGTTCTTTTTCCAGGAGGTCACCAGAAATTGAACTCACCGCCTGGAGGATTAAATCATTGGATCATGAATTTAGTGGCAGCAAGAATAATCTGTTCTATAGATCAAATAAATGGTTCCCTTTTGAAATTCCCTGAAGATTAATTGGATTGACAGACAACTGACGAAGGCTGGATGATACAATAGCTGAAATGTTGTAATAATAGCAACAAATATGAGGACATCAGTACAAATAATAGCAATGTTGCTCTGGATAACTGAACAATTATCTCTGATAGCAAACCCAAGCAGAAGCATTTTTTTTTTCATTTCCCTTCAAGCAAGGCAATATATCCACTAAGACACAGGTTACTGTGAGTGACAGAAACAGAGAAAACGTTACTGAGGAGAAAGGACAATGAAAAAACAGGATTCAGAAAGACAGAATATCACAACGGACATTGCATTTTAATGTTTGAAGATCATAGTTGACGTTCATGGGGAAGAAAAGAATCTGGATGTGATTTCCACAGATGAGAAATGCAAGAGAAGAAACTATTAGAAAAGAACTTTCAGTTAGCAATTTCAACTGTAAAATGATGAGACCTATCTGCCAATCTAGTACTATGCTTAAATTTATGAAGCTGAGATTTGAAAGCTCATCATAAAAATTGCCATGAAAATATTTATAGAAAAGGCAAAGGAATTTCTCTTATGTCAATGGAAACTGATTGAAAAACTGAGACACCAGGTGAGGACCGATAACATTGTAGATTTTTCATTGAATTTTGTAAAGAATCTCTAAATTAATAGAAGAAGCACCAGACCAAATGTGGCAACAATGTACAATACACAGATGAATGGTTGACTTATAAAAGGTCCAACAATTCATTCAAAATATGAGTTAGTTATTGAAGTTGCTTTTCAATATGGGAGCCCTGGGCTGTTTCACAGAATCTTAAATTATTAGCAAAGATGGCAACTAAATGAATTTCAAAAATTAATGAAGTTTTCAGAGAAAAATGGCCGGTAAATCTAAGTGGTCGTATTCTTTTAGGCATTGATGATTACAATGACGACATTTATTTTTAAAATAGAGACATTAATAAAATACATTTCATTTAAATAAAAAAAAAAGTACGTTTTTATCATGTTATATGATGGGATTCCAGGTTCCCTTTGGCTATGTTACCTGCAGTATAAAATGTGGTAATGGAAAAAAAATATTAATGGATTTTAGCTGAAAGGTTTCAGCAAAATGAAAAATATTTTTATGCCTTTCCCTAAGAAAACTAATTATTTTGATACGTCTTGGAGGGAAAAAATAACTTTCTGCAGGTTTCTAAATTGAATTTTACACAGTTAGAGGGAGAACTCATTTTGCAGAAACATGAAGGGAGACTGTTTTCTAAGACTACTGTTCTGAATTGACTGTAACTAATATTAAAATTTTTACCTCCCCAGCCAACATCAGAATTCGAAAGTTATAACTGTTATATAACGACAAAAAAAAAAAAAAAATAATAATAAAAGATAATATACTATGTTACTTAAAAATCGAAAGCCAAAAATATATAGTGTAACAAATAAATAACAACAAGTATAATAAATTGATCTAAACACATCCAAATAATTAAATAGACTAACAACTGATTACGATATACATGAATGGAGATTGTTTTCTAAGACTACTGTTCTGAATTGATTGTAACTAATATTAAAATTTTTTACCTCCCCAGCCAACATCAGAATTCGAAAGTTATAACTGTTATATAAAGATAAAAAAAAAATTTAAAAAAATAATAAAAGATAATATACTACGTTACTTAAAAATCGAAAGCCAAAAATATATAGTGTAACAAATAAATAACAACAAGTATAATAAATTGATCTAAACACATCCAAATAATTAAATAAACTAACAACCGATTACGATATACATGAATGGAGATTGTTTTCTAAGACTACTGTTCTGAATTGATTGTAACTAATATTAAAATTTTTTTACCTCCCCAGCCAACATCAGAATTTTTTTATTTGGTCAAGTTAGCTTGGACATTCATGAGTCTATTAAACCAACCATCATGGTCCTGCATCCAGTTCAGAAGGTTATTAGGAAGGTATTCGGTTTCATAACATAGCTGGTCTATGTAGGTGGTTGCTGGGTGCGACCAGCCGGTTTGACACCATGGTTAGGTATCCAGAGCAGTAGATCAGTCACAAGTTCTTGTTTTGCTCGACAGCAGTGTCCTGCAAAGAACATTCTGTATTCATGTAATATTGTAGAAATATCAGGGATGGGTCCATAGAACTGTGATTTAGATGTTGTCCCCAGGAGATGTTAAGTACAGCTCTCAGCATCCGAGTGTAGGTTTTGTCAAGCTTTGAGTTTTAGTTAATATCCAAGCAGTGACACCACACATTAACACCACCTCTACAGTGGCTTGAAAGGATCTCTGCTTGAGGTTTTCTGATAGATCAGGTTTCATTCCTTGGTTCTGCCAGGTCTAATCGTCATGGTTAGGACCCACCATGCCACTTACATTGTAGCAAACCACCCACTTTCTCTCTATATTCCATCAGTGAGAAGTAAGTACCACTCAGACAGCTTCTTCCCATGAACCACTGCCCTGTGGAACAGACTCCCAAGAAGATGTTTCCCTGATTACTTTAATTTAACCTGCTCAAATCTAAAGTCAACCATTATCTTCTCCTCCTATTCATACTACCCTTTAACATAACCTTCTACCTTGAGAGCCCACAAGCCTTGTACAGGGTGAACCTTACGGTAAAAAAAAAAAAAAATGTTAAAGGCAACCCAGGCTGCAACGATGGAGTTTTCACATCCTATTCAAATGAAGTAATCTGGCTTCCTAGTTAGGTAAAAGATTCGGCAGATTTTAATGATTCTCCTGAGAAAGTTTGTATTAAGTCTTGCTGGTTGAAGCCAATGAATTTTGAA
>OZ038477.1:122240171-122367671 GCA_964036315.1 Acanthosepion esculentum | reverse complement strand
TTCGGCGAGTACCATTACAAGTTTTCAACTGACATCAAATAACATATTCAACACGAGGCAAAACACACCACCAACTTCATTCAATTTAATAAAACATGTTTAAAGGAAAGATATATATATATATATATATCACAAACACTGCACTGAGACACGTTATGGTATAAATACGTGACTGAGGTCCGTAAATTGCCATCTCTGTATTAAAGGAATACTTAATTTTTCTGGTTATAGCATATGGCAGAGGGGATGGAAGAGAAGAAAAATATGAGGAGAAAGAAAAGAGTGGAAACAAAAGAACAGAGGAAAAATGGAAAGCAAAAGAAGAGAGGGGAAAAAGAGAAAGAGAAAGGAAAGAAGAGGAAGCAAAAAGAAGAGAGGAAAAAGGATGAAGTGATAGGACAAAGGTGTAAACTAAAGAAAAAAAATGAAAAAGGAGAAAAGACAAAAAAAGGTGGAAATGAGAAAAGAGGAAAAAGAGGAAGCAAAAGAAGAGATGAAAAAGAGAAGAAGAAACTAAAAGCAAAAAAGAGAGGAAAAATGAAGTCAAAGGAGAAAGGAAAAATGAGGAAGTGAAGTAAGAAAACAGAAGACAAAAGCAAAAATGGGCAAGCAGAGGAAGAAAGGAAAAATGGGTAAGTGAAAGAAGAGAGGAGAAAGGATAAAGTGAAAGGACAGGGGTAGAGATAACAGAAAAGATGAAAAGGAGGAGCCGAAAGAAAAGACGAAAAAGGGAGAGACGAAAGAATAGACGCAAAAGGGAGAGACGAAAGAATAGACGCAAAAGGGAGAGACGAAAGAATAGAAGCAAAAGGGAGAGACGAAAGAATAGACGCAAAAGGGAGAGACGAAAGAATAGACGCAAAAGGGAGAGACGAAAGAATAGACGCAAAAGGGAGAGACGAAAGAATAGACGCAAAAGGGAGAGACGAAAGAATAGAAGCAAAAGGGAGAGACGAAAGAATAGACGCAAAAGGGAGAGACGAAAGAATAGACGCAAAAGGGAGAGACGAAAGAATAGACGCAAAAGGGAGAGACGAAAGAATAGACGCAAAAGGGAGAGACGAAAGAATAGACGCAAAAGGGAGAGACGAAAGAATAGACGCAAAAGGGAGAGACGAAAGAATAGACGCAAAAGGGAGAGACGAAAGAATAGACGCAAAAGGGAGAGACGAAAGAATAGACGCAAAAGGGAGAGACGAAAGAATAGATGAAAAAAGAAGAGACAAAGAATAGATGAAAAAGATGGAGACAAAAGAAAAGAGGACAAAAGAGAAAGGGAATGAAGACAGCGAGGGGTGGGGAAAGAAAGCGAAAGACAAAAGTAAAAAGGCCAGTAAAAGAAAGCTAGAGAAATAAGTAAGACTAGAAATAAGTGAGAAAGGATTAGGAGAAGAAGAGAGAAGAGATGAAAAACAAAGAGAAAAAAAAATCTGACAAAGCAAAAACAAGAAAGATTTTTAGTTTGATAACAGCTGAGAGTCATTTTCTAACACAAGTGTTACTTGTGGATTCAAAACAAAAATAATGAACATTGCAGGGTGGATGTGGAGGTGTCATGAAGCAGTAGGATAGCAGGGACAGGGATCGGGTGAGGGGGTAGCCCCTCAAGAGATTAAGGCAGGAGGGTAAGGTTAGTTTTGTTTCCTTTAGGATATTTTTGGCATAGGATTTGGGAAGGGCATTGTTATCCTTTTTATGCCAGTCACATCTCTATACATTAACTTAACTCCCATTAGGACACCTGAAACTCTTCTGACCTTAAACCTCATGATTGGAAAATAGGATGTAGAAATTATATATATATATATATATATATATATGTGTGTGTGTGTGTGTGTGTGCATTATTATATATACAAAAGAAGGAAAAATGAATTGGCCTTTTTGGTAAAGTGTGTTACCTTACTTATACAATGTCCATTGTCATAAGTTTCATTCATACATGGTTAACACCAGAAACTGACAATTCAAAATTTTTATTGATTGTTGGTACAGGCTTCAGGACTTTGGTTCCCTTTATCAGTCCATGATTTGTATTGATTTAATTTTTAATTTCAAATGCCACAGTACAATCTTCTTTTCCTGCGCCATGTGCCTTCATTATGATGGCAATCATGACTCTCCACAATTTCCTGTCCTTTGTATCTCTTAATAAATTGTCTTTTTGTTATCTCTCCTAAACCTTGCTACGGCATCCATTTACCAAAGCTTACTATGTCGGTAATGCATTGTTTTTCTTTATCCCTCTTGCTAGCAATCTGCCCTGGAAGTGTCATTTTCCAAGCCCTCTTTCCTCAGTATGCGCCCTAGAAATTTCAGCTATTTCTTTCTGAAGTTATGTGTGACTTTTTTATGCTCTGTAAAACTGATTTACGGAACAACCTCAAGACTGTCATTAATTGGGGGAAAAGATGGCTTGTTAATTTTAACACCTCCAAAACTAAACTTCTCTCCATTAGTCATCTGAGAGACCCCTCTCTGCCTTCCATCAACATGGCTGATGCTAACCTCCAAGAAAGTGACTCATTCTGCCTTCTCGGGCTAACATTCTCAGCTGACATGAGGTGGAAAGATTAAATTGAATCCATCACTAGATCAGCTGCTAAAAAAGTCGGTTCATCGTGTCAGGTGAGACAATTTTTCTCTCCAGAATCTATCTTGCATATCTCTAAGTCTACCATTCGCCTATGCTTAGAATATTGCTGCCATATGCTAGTTTCCTGGAGCTCCTTGATAAGGTCCAAAGAATCAGCAATATTATTGGTCCTGATCTGGTGGCTCGCCTTCAGTCATTTGCCCACTACTATAAACTTGCCTCTCTCTGCCTTTTTTATAAATACTCTCATGGTTTTTACAGTTGAGCTAGCTAGATGTATCCATAACTTCGATGCTAACAGTTTCTTATTTCGTACTTCTCTCCTGTGGATCTCCCCACCCCCCCGGCCTAAGCTTTCCAACGCAATTTAATCTGCTGAAGTTTAAATGCAATGTCAATCGCTATCTACTGTCCTCCTAAACAAGTAAGGGGGGTGGATAAAAAAATGCACATGGTACTAATTTTGTCACAATGCTCCTAATTAACAATTAAGAGATTCTAGTGATTAGCTGAAAGGAAAATCTGTTGAAGTGACTCTGGAAAGAAAGTTGGTTGATAGGTGTATGTTTGTAAGTAAAGACATCACAAAGCTGATAACAAAAAGTGACAAAGCCAAGTCTAAACTCAGGCTAACATTCTCAGCTAACATGAGGTGGAAAGACTACACTGAATCCATTGCTAGATCAGCTGCCATGAAAGTCAGTTCACTGCGTTGAGTGAGACAATTTTTCTCTTGCATATCTCTAAGTCTACCCTTCATCTATGCTTAGAATATTGTTGCCATATACAGTCTGGTGCCCCTGTTAGTTTCCTGGAGTTCCTCAATAAGGTTCAAAGAATCAGCAATATGATTGGTCCTGATCTTGCAGCTTGGCTTCAGCCACTTGCCCACTGCCGTAAGGTTGCCTCTCTGAGCCTTTTCATGAATACTTTCATGGTAATCGTTCAGATGAGCTTTATGCTATGGTACCTAGACTGTATGAATGTAAACACAATACTAGACAGGTGGTGAGATCTCATAAATCTATAGTTGAGCTAGCTTTTTACTTTTGTCTTTTGCTTCCTTTCCCCACCCCTCGCTGTCTTCATTCACTTTCTCTTTTGTCCTCTTTTCTCTCGTCTCCATCTTTTTTCTCTATTCTTTCATCTCTTCCTTTTTCTATACTAACAGTTTCTCATTCCACACTTCTCACTTGTGGAACTCCTTCCCAGCTCCAGGCTTTCCAACCAACTGTAATTTTGAAAAATTTAAATGCAATGTCAATCACCATCTACTGTCCTCTTCATTGCACTTTTCTCTTTCTCCTCATTACTAATGTTTGCGTTCCTAATTCCTCCCCACCCTGTAACCCCTTGATGGTAGCTGTACTGCTTTGCTTGGCTTGATACCAATTTAAAAAAAAATGTTTTGTTCACAATGAAAGATATATCAGAGAGGTTGTTTGGTTATGTTACATGCTGCCATTACTTCAGATAAACAGTGGCTCATTCCTGTATGATTGCGAGGACAGACAGAAGAAAAGATACATCAAAGGCACTATTTGGCTTTAGGGACAGGAAGGAGAAAGAAAGAAAGAAAGAAGGAGAAAGAAAGAAAGAAAGAGAAAGTGATAACACTCTCCTGTGTCTAACGTCTGCTTGAGTGAAATAGAAAAACTTGTCAATTTTTTAATCTTTTCATTTGCACCCTCTTACTTCTTTAAATAATGACCTGCATTAATACTCATGATTGTTACTGCAATAATTTGTTAAAGTATTTAAGCCCAAGAAAATAAGGGAATTTCCACAGGTATTTTATAGCTGTGGGAGCTCTCAAGGAGCTTATTCAGTCATTAATTTAAGAACTGAATTTTTATGAGTACTACTTGTGGTTATAATTCTTCTTCGTTTTTGTGTCTTGGAATGTTCATCAACAATGTTCCTTACAATACATGATCCTGTTTATTGACAGTATAACAGGTTGTTGTTGAACAATTGAATCAACGTCACCTAGCTCTACCATCAACAGCTTCCGAACAGTTTTGTTTACTCATTTTCACTGATAATCTTTGGGTCAACTCATGGTATGGTCTTTAAGTACTTTCCAATTGCGGCTCATATTGGAATTGCCTCCCCACTGATTTGAAGAATTCACATCCCTAGCAAATCAACTATGATGACATGGTCAGAATGCAAATGCTCTCATCATTCGGCCACACCCATCCCGGGTATGATGATAAACTACATCTGCGTCCAGGGTAAGACGATAAACTACATCCGTGTCCAGGGTAAGATGATAAACTACATCCAACAGCAAGGCCTCTGATCAGGATGTTTTGAGGAGCATGGAACCACCACTTAATTGCTGGTGTTCGCAGGTTTACCCTGACCCGGGGTGGTAGCACCTGTTAGGGTCCCAGCTATAGGCAAATAGTTAACCCTGAAACTGAGGTAAAAAGCATTATGAAAGTATAAAAATAGGTTTTAATACCAGAAATACTTTGTAAAAAATTATTACCAGAAATAAAGTTTTGAAGAAAAAAATATTACCAGCAATACATTTTTTGAGGAAAAAAATATTACCAGAAATAGATTTTTGACAAAACAAAATACTACTAAGAAAAAAGTTGTCGCCATTAAATAACCCATTGAGGTTGATACACCGTAAAAAAAAACAAACCAAACCAAACCATTCAGCCACACATGTTTTATTTTATTACAAGTTTAATATATGTATATTATTATCTATTATCATATATATATATATATATATATATATATATATATATATATATAAATTAAGACATGTATGTGTAGTATATATCTTAATCCAGATCAAGCCAGAATAGATTTAGCAGTCAGTGTTCTGAAGAGAAGCCAAGTGCAGAGTTCACCTGCAAGATGACCTCAAAGCTGATAAGTACAGTTCTATGTGATCGGCCCAGCTTCAGCTGGGATGCAAGTGTAGGAAAGAACATGACATATAGTGATACATAAACAGCCACCCTAAAGGTAAGACAGTTTCTCTCAGACGTTGCACATGAATGTCAAGTTCATGTTCACATAAGGGTCTGAGGCTGCACACAAACACTGTGTCTAGAGATATCTTATCAGTAGATGCCTGAAGAAGACTGGGGATCATAATAGCCAAAATGTTGTGATAGCAATAACAAAGATGAGGACATTAGTCTGACTATAATGAGAACTCTTTATCCCAGATATTCAGACAGAAATGGAACATGTTAAGAGAAGTAATGTCTGACACAAGACAAAAGGGATTATTTCTGAAAAAGAGAGACAAAAAAATTGGATGTCTGATGACATTCTCAAATTGATGAAAATGATATATAATGTGTTAAATCGACAAATAATAAATAAATCTCTGTTCTATATTTCTGCATTATAATTATTTACATTGTTCAAACTGTTGTCCTCCTCATCTTTAATGCTATATTTAATCTACCCTGGTGGATGAAAAATTCCAATCACCTGAAGAAAACTTCAGTGTACAATGGCCGAAAGGTCATGAATATGGCAATAAAGATGAGGACAACAGTCTGAACAATGTAAATAGAAATAAATTGTTAATTTGATTTTTACAGCTTATCAACCTTTTGTGGTTTACTTAAGGCCAAAATATATTTTGGATTGTAATAATAATTCTTTCCTTTTTTGTAAATGAATATTATACTAACATTTTTTTTAAAAAAATAGCAATGATTTTTTTTACTAGATACAAGTCCTCTTATTTAACCCATAGTTGGTGAGACGAGATGGATTCCTACATTCCCCAAGAGTATTTATGCATAAGTGAATGCAATGAACTCAACTTAAATTCAAACATGGCTGTTTGAGTCACTATCTCTTATCCCACCTGCACATTGAGAGAAACAAATGCAAGCAGGCAAAAGATGAATGTCTCAATGAGAATTCTATAGACATAGAAACACTACAGAGCATCAACATAACAGACATGCATAAAATGATAAAAGAAATGGCAGGACAGATAACAGGCTCTTTGTGAGGATGCATATAATCTAAAACATCAACACTCTTATTAGAAAAAGAAAAGATACTACAAAGATGGAATAAATGTGTTGGTAAATTCTTCCATGAAAACTGATGTGCGACCTTCAAAATACATTAACACGGAAGGCTCTGTAATATTAAAATTTGAGGTAAGATCACCATGGGCCAGGATTAACAGAAATAAAAGAGGAATAGTTAAAGTCTTTCCATCCTCTTTCACTTCCAGTAGCCCCTCATGTCTTAGTGGCATTTTTGCCTGACTTGGGGTGAAATGATTAAAAAGAATCCAGACCAGGTAGGATTGTAACAGAGATTCTATCAGTCTTAGATTATTTTGGGATCGATAATGTTAGGGCGTGCAAGATTACTTACCCCTTTGAAGGACAATAACTCAAAATACAATTGAATTATGTCCTTTGTCTGCTAGTTGGACCGCAGTACTTCTGAACTCAACATGGTGAAAAGCTGACACACACATGTAACTTATGGTTTAAATCCAAATAAATCCTTGCTGTTCTCAGGCAGTAAATGAATATATTTTATTATTTATTAAAATACTCATGTCTTTTATTTACATTTGTTTTTGTTCATCCCAACAACCTGGGATATAAAAGATTGCTAAAATAATAAATGAAATATATGATAGTGGTGAAATACTGGAAGACCAGTAGATTTATCTTTATAGCAATGCCAAAGAAACCAGCTGCAAATGAATGCAAATTCCACCAAAGAATCAGCTTAATTAGCCATATAACTAAACTTTGTATTAGAATGCTATTGAATATCACTTGTAGCAGAATTACACTAGCAATAAGGTAAATGTTGTTTTGTTGAAGATCTTGCAACAAAAATGCTATCAGACTGAAAAATACAAATGCAAAAAAACTTAAACCTAAGTTTTGGAAATTGCACAAAAATATTTTTATAAAATTATAGTTTTTTATAAAATATGACAAAGATTTATCCGAAATGCTTGGAAATCTTGATTTACATGAGAAAAAAATATCTGTAACATTTATTCGGCACCAACAGCCAGTATGTGGTTAGAGAACAAGTTCAGTGATTACATAAAAATACAAAGAAGAGTAAGACTTTTGCCCACAGGATGTTTTAACCTCTACAGCACGACAATCACAAGAGAACTAGAAGACATACAAGGATTTATTAGCAGCAAATATAATCAGAACAACATAAGATATGCAGATGAAACTATGCTGATGACAGACTTGGAAGGAAAATTGAAAGGAAACTTATATAAGTTTATAAAGGAAGAACAGAAGAATTGAGTAACTGTTAAACAGAATGCGTGGTTATCAGCAAAAGAGACAGCCCAAAATGTGAGCTACATTTTGGGGACTTCAAAATCAACCAAACAAATTGACATTTCTGGGTAGGGTGGTAAATGATAATGGAAAATGTGACAAAAAGTAAAAGGCACACTGGAATAGGGAACGATACCTTCTAGAAATAAAGTATTAAGGATAATTGAACAATGAGGAAGTTTTAAGGAAAATAGGAACTGCAAGGAAACTGATACTTACAACCAGAATAAGACTTGTAATGAAAGAGATATAGTTCTATCAATGAAAGCAGAGAATGCCATAGAGAGAATATGTGAGCAACAAGGAAGTTTTAAGGGAAAATAGGAACTGCAAGGAAACTGATACTTACAATCAGAATAAGACTTGTAATGAAAGAGATATAGTTCTATCAATGAAAGCAGAGAATGCCATAGAGAGAATATGTGAGCAACAAGGAAGTTTTAAGGGAAAATAGGAACTGCAAGGAAACTGATACTTACAATCAGAATAAGACTTGTAATGAAAGAGATATAGTTCTATCAATGAAAGCAGAGAATGCCATAGAGAGAATATGTGAGCAACAAGGAAGTTTTAAGGGAAAATAGGAACTGCAAGGAAACTGATACTTACAATCAGAATAAGACTTGTAATGAAAGAGATATAGTTCTATCAATGAAAGCAGAGAATGCCATAGAGAGAATATGTGAGCAACAAGGAAGTTTTAAGGGAAAATAGGAACTGCAAGGAAACTGATACTTACAATCAGAATAAGACTTGTAATGAAAGAGATATAGTTCTATCAATGAAAGCAGAGAATGCCATAGAGAGAATATGTGAGCAACAAGGAAGTTTTAAGGGAAAATAGGAACTGCAAGGAAACTGATACTTACAATCAGAATAAGACTTGTAATGAAAGAGATATAGTTCTACCAATGAAAGCAGAGAATGCCATAGAGAGAATATGTGAGCAACAAGGAAGTTTTAAGGGAAAATAGGAACTGCAAGGAAACTGATACTTACAATCAGAATAAGACTTGTAATGAAAGAGATATAGTTCTACCAATGAATGCAGAGAATGCCATAGACAGAATATGTGAGCAACAAGGAAGTTTTAAGGAAAATAGGAACAGCAAGGAAACTGATAGCGACAATCATTAAGAGATGGCTGACATTTCTGGGACACATAATGAAGTAGGAGGTCAGAGAATTCAAAACAGGAAAGTTTGAGCACTTCGAAGTTATGCAAGCTTGTCTTACTAGACCAATTATAACCGAGTAGTGAGTTCAATCCTCATGGGTGATCACTACTTTCGACCTTGTGCCACATCTAAGCCACACTTAGGAAATGGCTGTACTGAAAGAAAGAGAAGTAGGGAAAAACTGCCAGTAACCTACCTGACGATTTTGTGTGGTTGAATTGTAGAAAAAGGACTAAGACAAAGAAGTATGGTAGCGAGTTAAATTTACTCCGAGTAACAAAAAACTGGAGATTGTGAAGAGCTATAAACATCCATGTCCTCAAGGGAAACCATGCATATAATAATAATAATAATAATAATAATAATAATAATAATAATAATAATAATAAGCAATCATCTTGTTGAGGGTGTTTATAAACTTAATACATTCAAAATGTGGTAACCATTCAGATCACATTTTGGAAATGAAAGCAAGCTTTATAAAAAGTGAAGTTGACATTTTGATATTCTGAAAATATAGCAAATATAAATTATATTTTAATCTCATGGTCAAACTGGGAATGGCAGTTTTCAGCTCTAGATATGGTTTCTCCGATGGAAAAAGGAATACAGGTTCAATTCTTGTTGGGAGATACAATATTTTCAGGTGCTAAAATGTTATTGGCTAGTCAGTGCTTAAACTTTTTTCATTCAATTCCCCATTTTTCATGATGACATTTTTTGCAACTCCAGGTAATAACCAATTACACTGAAAATACATCCATTTTCACTGCACTAGTTGCAACAGTGCTGCATGCACATTTTATTACTGCAGCGCTTGTGTGGTGCATCACGTTAAAAATTGTATGTTTGTAAAATAACATATAAACTGAAATTCAAGTGTTTGAATTAAATTTTTGCGACTATGGCATTTTGCTTCATGATCCCAAACGGGGTCGCAATGCATAGTTTAAGAAGCGCTGGGCTAGACCAAAATAAATCTGGATGTTTAATCATTTGGTCAGAATTGGAAAGTGGGTGAGTCAGAATTTTCAGTAATGTCTTTGATATATATAGTTGTAAACATGTGTGTGTGTGTGTGTGTATGTGTTTATATTTGTCCATGTGCATATATGTATGCGTACATCAATTTATGTATATGCATGCATAATAAATGGAGAAAAATTCTCAGCCCAACCCACGTTAAAAAAAATATGATATAAGACTTTTCTTAAAATGTTTCTTGGTTGCACCGAGAAATTTCCAGCATGCATGTGCATACACCATCCAGAATATATTAGATTGGAGAATTTGAACAGTGTTCAGGAACCAAAAGTGACAGAGACATCTGCAGCTATGATTTCTAAGATCACAGAGTATGTATACAAAGGAAACAACATCGAAAGAAACAGAGGAAACTAATAATGATGGTAGTTTTTTTAATTTTGTTTTTCATGATCAAATTTCCTTTACATTGGTATGCATGCATGTGTTTAAATTTATACATGCTTATATATATATATATATATTTTATAGTGGGTTCTACTCTATTCAATCTATCGGTGATTTTGTTTAAAATCACCGATAGATTGAATAGAGTAGAACCCACTATAAAATTTAACCCACGAACTTGAATCGAATATATATATATATATATATATATATATATATATATATATATATATATATATATTATACTTTGTATATAGATTTGCTTGCTCAAATTTTTAGAACATTCATTTTCTGATAATGATACCTGGGTACGATTATAACTGTTGTTACCTAGGGAAGGTTACTGAATAGAATAATCACATGAAGGTTGGTGATGAACGATAATACTTAGGACAAGAGCAACACATATAAGATTCGCCAGCAGTGCATAGAAGTAGTAGTCAACTGCTAGAAGTGAGTCAAGTGAATTCCACAATGAATCTCCAACTGCAGACCAACATACAGTATTTACTACTGTATTTATGTGAATGGGGACATACCTATTATTGTCCGTAGGTATGCTACAACACTAACCATTGTCAATTTGTTAGTACTTCTTGATATTATCGGCCTGTGGAGATGATCCTGGTGAGCCACACATTTGAAAAGTGTCTGAATACCATGGGTTGACCCAAGTCTTGTGAGTGTAACTAGATAAATGGAAGCGTTTGGAACCTGTCAATGGTTGTGCTAGCACAAAGTCATAAGTCATTGTGACTGAGAGTTTGAGTGTACTGGTGCTGATCATGATAGATTATGCACTCTCTCCAAGAAAATTGCTATGGTCTGCTCAGTATAATTGAAGTATAAACTACAGGTCGGCTTTGTGGGTGTTGAACAAACACAAATGTGACTGAGCAAGTGTCTGCAACAGGGATTGGCTAGCTGCCAGTGAAAATGGGTGTCCTTGGAAAGCAAGAGTAGCTGGCCATTATAAATTTATATATATTTTTGTGTCTCTAGATACCAATGATACTGCCATCTGACATCTTAAATTATCTTTACCTATCAGCTATAAGCATGCTATCCTTTTTTTTTAAGCTTTTTTAATGTATATAACAATTTTTTTGTGTGTGTCCATCACAGCAAAGACACACAAGCCTTTGTTTCAGACCAGCTACTACCCCATCCTCCTCCACTTCTAAATCACCCTTTCAAACTCCGGGCTAAATTTATCTTCTGGTTGAAGCACATAAAAAAAAAGAGTTAAGATCGCTTCTCCTTACTGAAGCAGACAAGCGGGCAGACTGGCACATCAACACCCATTCAGCCCTTCCCACTTGTTAAAGAAAGCTGTTGCCAAAATCTCTGCTTGAGGGTCAGTTGGGACAAGGGGTGTTTAAGAGCAAGGTCTAAAATAAACACTTTACTTTATAATCTACTATATAAGCAAGGTAAATAATCTATCCTTTAAAGGAGAGATAATGAATAACTGTCCAATGTCAAAGTATTTATTTAAAATAAAAAAATAAATGAAAATGAAAACAGCTTTTTTTTTTTACCTTGATTTATATTTGAAGTATTTTTAAATAATAAAGAGAGGCTTTAAAATTGAGAATTTATATTTTTTTTCTATGAGCCACGTCCCTTCAGGACATTGCCAACCAAAACTTCCTATCCTTCGTAACTCTGAGCAATATTTGTCTTTTTAATAACCTTCCCACTCCCTGTTCTGCCATCCATTTACACAAGCTCTCTAAGTAGGTTATCCGCTGTTTTCCCCTTGGCTCCAATATGTCAAGTGAGTGTCAAATTTTCCAGGCCTTCTTTTCTCATTATGTATCCCAACAATTTAAACACGTTCTGATTTTGTGTACACTTGTCCTTTTTGTTTCCATTTTCCTTAAAACTTCCTGAACAGTTACATGCTCCATCCATCATATTCTCAGCATCCTTCTGTAGAACCACATCTCTGTTGGTTCATGTATCTTCATCTGTGAGGAAATTATCCAACATTCATTGTCAAATACGAGGATTGATATTTTATAGCAGTTCAGCACCATTTTCTTTCTTTCTAATTAAATTTTCCTGTGTCTTAATATTTTGTTTAATTTTTGGAAGGAATCTTTTGCTATTCCAATGCGCCTTTGCATTTTTGTGCCATCTGCTAAAACACTTCCCTAGATATTTAAACTTCTGTACTTGTTTCATGTTGACATTTCCAATCCATAGCTTTTGTACATTGTCTTCTTACAGATTTGTGTAAATTCTTTCAACTTTCCAAGATTGTGCGAACAGATGGAAGAAGAAAGGGTAGTATAAAGAAGCAGACATTACTTAGAGCAACAAAAGGAGTTGTGGAAGTAAGCTGTGGAAAGCCGCGAAATGAAGGGACATGGCTTATAAAAACAGAAGTTCTGCAATTGGTAAAGCAACAGTTATGACTGATTCGATCTTCCAAAGATAAAAGAAATGAGAGTTTTAGTTTTAGAAAGAACTTATTTGGTAAAAATCTGCTTTTTAACGTCCAAACACTCGTCCTTAACTTGAATTAACATTTAAATTATGAAGAAACCTACCATTTCAGACTTACCAACAAGAAAAAAAATCAAACTTCTCGTTGGTCATTCGTTCACCCATACTGCCATAATGTTCACTAATTCATTGCGGAGTACTTTCGTTGACGTAAGCATAGATTTTGGCCTATTTACTTCTTTTACAGACTTTCAGTGCAGAAAATCACTACAAACTACTGTAAAGAAATGTAATTTTTTTTTTTTGGTAACAAAAACAAATTAAATAATACAATAGAACCTTTTTACTGCGTAGAATAGCAATGACAAATTAAATAATACAATAAAGCTTTTTTTTTAAATTAAAAGCGGACAAATTGAAAAAAAATTAAATAATACAATAAACCCTTATTTCATTTCTAGCATTTTTTTATTTTGTAATTTTATTTTGTATGTTTATGGATTAAGTTTAGGGTTAGGTGTTAGGATTACGGGTTAGGGTTCTTTCTGTGTAGAAAAGGGGACAAATTTAAAATAAAAACATTAAATAATACAATCAACCCTTATTTTGTTTCTACTTTACCAAGTTTGCGCATTAGTTATTGTTTGTTTTATTTTCAATTTTAAAATATAAAAAATGCTTTATTATATTATTTAATTTGTTCTTTTGTCATTACTATTCTACACAGAAAAAAGGTTTTATTGTATTATTTAATTTGTTTTTGTTTAAAGTTTTCTGTTATGAATAAAAGTACACTTATCAAAAAAAAATGCTTTACGATAATGCGTAGTGATTTCAAAAAGAGATATAGCTGTAATAGAAGTAAATAGGCCAAAATTTATGCTTACGTCACCTGAAGTACTTCGCAGTGAATTAGTGAACATTATGGCAGTAAGTGTGCCCGAATGACCAGAAGTTTGATTTTTTTCTTGTTGATAACTCGAAAATGGTAGGTTTTTTCATAATTTAATTGTTAATTCGAGTTCAGCCATGTACATTTACACGGAATTATGACGATTTGGGAAAATTTTAAGAGATATTTAGCACACAGGCGTTTGGGCATTAAAAAGCAAATTTAGCACTTATTCTTTATATCTAATCCGTGCTGTTTACCGACGGTTGTAGATGGCATATTTTTCTTCAGGATTTAATTGAGTAGTTATTTGTATTTAATTCCTTTGTGTACATAATTTCATGTTACAACAAGAAATTGATAAAGAAAACATTCAGTAATAAAAAAATAATTCACCGCAGAGGAGGAGGAGGTGTTGTTCTATTAGAAGGTTGAATGCATCATCCAGAAAATAAAAATATAAAAGTCAGTCGGTTGCGTGCCATGCATGATACGTACTTAGGTGATCATGTACCTTTCGATACATGACTGATGAGGCAGATTTTTTTCCCGCAGTAGGTTGGCATTTCTTTCTGTGGTAGACCACTTACCATCCAAGGTTATAGAACCTGGTCTCTCCTACTATTTACCCATAGCTGGTTGGGAGTGGAGGGGGAAGAAGAGGATTCATACCTTTCCCAAGGGTTTTCGCACATAAGTGAATGTAATGGATTTGACTAGAATTCGAACTCAGCTCTCCGATTCCTCAATCTGAGCCGCTGTCCATTACTCCACTGTACAAAGCTTATATACAGCATGGTCCGAAAGTCTTGTCACACCTTACCAAAATATTTTTTTTTTTAAGCATTTCACCCCAAGCAAAGCAGGAGTGCCGCTAGTATGCAAGGTGTTACAGTAAAAGTGTAAGTAAGAGAAAAGACTGGGATTGGGGAGGGGGGAGAAAAGGATAAAGAGAAGAACGGAGGAGGATAAAAAGATGAATGGGGATGAAGGCAACAGAAGATGTTAATTTATATTACATTTAAATTTTTGATGATTAAATTTATCAGGGAAGCAAGTAAGAGGAAGGGAGTTTCACTGTCAGGAAGTGTGAGAGAAGAAACTGTTAGAATAGAAGAGGTGGTTACATTTAACTGTTTCAACAGTAAAAGGGTGGGACCAAGATGTCAACTTAGTAGCACGCTTAAATTCATGCAGTTGGGGCACCAGTGAAAATAGTTCATCTGAACAGATGCCATGAAAATATTTGTAAAAAAGAACGAGGGAAGCTATATTACATCGGTGAGAGAGTGACTGGAGTTGAGATGCCAGGTCAGGACCAATCATATTGCATATCTGTCTTCGAATTTTGTAGATAACCTCGAAATGAACAGCGGAGCCACCAGACCATATATGGCAGCAGTATTCAATGCATGAACGAACGATAGATTTGAAAGATAAACTCAGACAAGAAAGAAAGAGCTCCTGGTGCTATAATCAGCTTTCCTTCCGGTAGATGCAGCTATCAATTCATTGTAGTTGTTCCACCTCAGGTCAGTGGAAAACGCGAGATCAAGAACATGCAGTGAGGTACTCTCGTGGAGCTGAGCATGAACCATGCTGATAGGAGGCAGGGAAGTTTCTCTAGGGTGAGTAAATGACAGAAGTTGAGTCTTGGATGCATTCACAAGCCATTTCCTGCCCCAGTCAACCACAGATTGGAGGTAGAACAATAGAACAAGTAATGTAAGTAAATATGTGGATGTAGATCCGACAGTATGATGAAAAATATGGAAAAGACAAAACAAAATCCGAATATGCAAAACAACATTAAAACAGTAAACTTGCATATTCGGATTTTGTTTTGGCTTTTCCATATTTTTCATTAGAACAAGTAATGTAGTAATACAAAGCAGATGTACTGGATTCAGTTTATTCACTTTCATTGATGCTGTCACACATCAAGAAGGTCTGTATGAACACCATTGTTTTTATGGCACAAAATGATGTGGCACCATGTAAGTAAGTAAGTAAGTAAGCACTTTCTAATACGAATGCTGTACCATTCGTACTACCACATACACACACACACACATATATGTATACCATGACAATGTGTGATATTTTACGAAGCTGTGCTTTGTTGATTGTTGCAAAGGCTCTCTGACCAGCGTCCTTCAACTGATGGGTATTCTGGTATCGTTCATGTGAAACTCTCTCCTTGACATTACCCCACAATGCATTGAAATAGAAAATTATATTATGTAGGAGTGACAAAACATTCGGAGCACCCTGTACTCTAACAGAAAATCAAATTGAAACACCCTGAATATGTGCTTCAGTTTACTCCAGATTAAGCATACAACCAGTGTGACTGGCGATTATAACTGCTTTCTTTTGTAAAAACTGCCAAAGACATTAACACCATCAGTGGAAAGAAGGTTGACATCAATTTATCCAACCCAGCCCAAGCCTTAACAAACAGTTAGAAAAAAAACTGTTAATAGGAAAGAGACAGTAGTTAAATTTCAACAAATCCCCTTTCTTGGGTTGACACCTTATCTAGTAATTCTTAACAGTGTGCCGATGCACAGTAATGTGCTGCAAAATATTGTCATGGTATACATATATGTGTGTGTGTGTGTGTATGTGGAAGTATGAATGGTACAGCATTCGTATTAGAAAGTGCTTACTTACTTACTTGCTCCTATAAAGGACAATAACTCAAAACACAATTGAGTGATGTCCTTTCTCCACCAGTTGGACAGCAATACTTCTGAATCCAACATGCTTATAAGACTGACATGCATGTGGAACTCATAATTTAAATCCAAACAAATCTTTGCTGTTCTCAGGCAGTAAATGAATAAAAGCTATTTTATTACTTGTTAAAATACAACTGTCTTATTTTCATTTGTTTTTGTCCATCCTACCAACCCGGGATATAACAATTAGTATTTGAATAAATGAATCAGTATTAAACTTTTTTCATATAATTCTTTTCACTCTTCTTTGATGCATACCACCTGCATTAAAGAAATGATCCCTATTATTGTTACCCATCTGAAAGCACTCGACAAAAACACCGACTGTTATTTTCTGTCACTGAGCATAGAAAAGTATGATTGGATTTGAAATCCTTTCATAAATCTTACTTCTGTTATTGAATTTCAGTCATGTAAAGAAGAAGAATTGGCCACCATTTCTAGTGATTGAGGGCTCAGAATAAAACATTTAATGGTGCCCATTCATACATTTTGGATTTCAATACAAAAGGAATATCCCACATTAGCTAAAAAGGCTTTATCAGTTTTATTGCAATTTTCTACTTCTTATTTATGTGAATTAGTCTTCTCAACCCTAAATAACTTCAAAAATACGAAGCAGGAAAAACTATGCTCAACTGAAGGAGAACTGAGGGTCTGCTTATTGCATGCTTGACCAAACATTGAAGAAATCATGAAAAAAACACCAGGTACAAGTTCCACTTGAAATAAGCTGTACAAATCATTCAATAAAAACATACCTGTGTGGGTATTTTTTATTAAATCTATGGTTTTATTTTGTAACATTCAAATGTACACCCTTTAAAATGTTGTTAAATGTGCTGCAATATTTTGATTTGCTCCTAGGTGTGCCACTGCTTAAAGAGGTTGAGAAAAACTGCTGTAAATTGACAGCTTAAATAGATGACAAAAAGCAATAGAAACACAAGCCAAAAATTAATTATTCTTCATATTTAATATTGTATTATTATAAATATGAAATAAGCTTTCAACAAGATATTATTTCAAATCCCCACTATATATTTAATGGTCATAGAATGTAAATCCAGTTCATTTAGATAAAAAAACAGTATACAAGATCTGATCAAAACTTATCAGGACTGACACTATAAAAAGCACACTACAACATCTCCTGCAACTCTTCTGGATGGTCACCTTTTTGGTGAATGTTGCCATAATCCTTGCCTTCAGTTCACCTTTGATGCTAAAAGGAGTTTTGTTGGTCTTTTGCTCAACTGTGCCCCACACATAATAATCAAAGGGGTTGCAATCTGGGAGCGGGGCTAGGTGGCTAGATGCAAGGGGTGATGTGGTTGCAGAAATTGTCTGACACGGTTCTCCTGCTTGTGTGGCATGGTACAAAGTCCTGTTGCCAGATATGGGATCTTCCAGCAGCCACCCTCTTGACCCAAGGCAGCACTACCTCCTCAAGGCTCTCACCAACAAATTTGGCTGTTCTTTTCTTACCAGAACAATCAGAGTGAGTTTTCTGAGCTGCCATACCATTGTAATCACCATTAGACTCATCCAACCCTTTCCAAAGCCTTAGCACTGTCCTCAGATTGACACCCAAACACTCTGAAATGTTTGTATTGAAGCTTCCTGAATGAATGTCAAGCAGTACAGCATGCTGTTTCCAAATTTCTGGCACAGGGATTTGTGTCATGGAGCATTTTTTCTCACAGACAGTGCCCAATTGACCCTACTATACTGTGCAATTAATAAAACCAAAAATAAACAACACTCACGCATGAAATTAAAAATATAAAATGGCAACAATTTACCCTACACATTCACTATATATATATATATATATATATATATATATATATATATATATATATATATATAAATATAGGTAACTATACTCATGTCGAAAAACCTTCGAATTCTTGATTTAACAATAGCCAAATCAATCACGAAGGGAAAAATGCTTTTAAAAAAGAAAGAGCCAGGAACATGAAAGTCTGTCGAAAATAATCGCACAGATACAGGTTCAAGGCCCAAAGAAAAAACCCCAATACGAGTAAACAACTAACTAAAGAGCTCAATACAAACGTAGAGCAAACCTAAGTGAAACCTTGGTAGGTTTGTCTGGCTCATTAGGTTTGACTATATATATATATATAAAACACATTTTGTCATTCATTTGCCTAATAAAGTAAAATAAACTAATATTATTGCACTAAATGGAACAAGCTTACACATTAAAATATTATTAGAAATAATTTGAATTTAAATTTGAACAGGATATTCACTATTTCTGTTTGCCATATCTATCAATCCTAAAAACTGAGGTCTATTGTTATTGAGTTTAATCAGTGCAGATTTATGATTAGAAAAAATAAACAAGTAGAAAAGCCTTTTAGTCTTCCTTATTGAAATTAATCGAATTAACCATTTTTTTTTTCTTGTTTGAGGTGATTATTTCATTACCATAAATTAAGATAGACTCGATAATGCAAAAATAATGAAATGGGCTTAAGAAAGATGCTGGTTTAAAAAGAAAAGCACCTTGTTCCAGAAATCCTGTCAAATAAAATAGATTCAATTTATATGAATTAAATTACCAGATTATCCCCCTCGCACCCTTCCCCACAAAAAAATGAAAGGAAAATCCAAAATTCGTAATTTGATTATTATTGTGTTAGCAGCATGCCAACAAATTAACGCTGGAGTGTGTGTGTGTGTATATATATATATATATATATATATATATATATATAAAGACATAAATATGCATCAACATAGTAATTTTCTTTCTTCCTTTAATAAAGATACTAAGAAACTTGTCCATAATTATGAGAGGATCCTATTAAAAATAAGAGGACAAAATCTGTCTAAATTATTTAATGAGACATGTCTTTATGAAAATATGCTGTCAAAATATATGCAATATATATTTATTTTATAATGATATTCACCCTGTACAAGAGCCACTCGAGGTAGAGGGTTACAGATTAAAAAGCACAGTTTTGGGGATTAAATAGGAAAGATAGGTTAACTCAAGACTTCATCAGATTAAGATTGTAGGGATCAGGAAGCAACCTATTGGGAATCAGTTACACAAAGTAGTGGTTGTGAATGGGACAATAAAGATAAGGACAACAGTTTGAACAATGTAAATAGTGTAAATACTTATTTATTGTCTCATTCAATAAAGACAACAGTCTGAACAATGTAAAAAGTGTAAATACTTATTTATTGTCTCATTCAATAAGGACAACAGTCTGAACAATGTAAAAAGTGTAAATACTTATTTATTGTCTCATTCAATAAAGACAACAGTCTGAACAATGTAAAAAGTGTAAATACTTATTTATTGTCTCATTCAATAAAGACAACAGTCTGAACAATGTAAAAAGTGTAAATACTTATTTATTGTCTCATTCAATAAAGACAACAGTCTGAACAATGTAAAAAGTGTAAATACTTATTTATTGTCTCATTCAATAAGGACAACAGTCTGAACAATGTAAATAGTGTAAATACTTATTTATTGTCTCATTCAATAAAGACAACAGTCTGAACAATGTAAAAAGTGTAAATACTTATTTATTGTCTCATTCAATAAAGACAACAGTCTGAACAATGTAAATAGTGTAAATACTTATTTATTGTCTCATTCAATAAAGACAACAGTCTGAACAATGTAAATAGTGTAAATACTTAACCAACAATCAAGCCACTGTCTCAGTAGAGCAAAGATGGAAGTTTAAAAATAATGTCTCCCACTTCCACTGAACCAGA
Organism: Acanthosepion esculentum; assembly: GCA_964036315.1. NCBI lineage: Eukaryota > Metazoa > Mollusca > Cephalopoda > Sepiida > Sepiidae > Acanthosepion > Acanthosepion esculentum. The sequence goes on along the minus strand of OZ038477.1, from coordinate 122,347,276 downwards.
GTATTAGGCTTTTTGCACTTCCCAAAGAACAGTTAGGTGCTGGATTTCTTCGTCTTAAGCTACGGTTTGAAATTCCTAGAAGATTACCAATTAGATATATTGCTAAATACACTAAATGGCTATGAAATAGAAATCAACAAGCCAAATTTGAATTCTATCCAAGTTCACCACTTTCATTTAAATAGCCTTGAGAATGCTGTGCACCATCTCTCCACCCAACTACAAGTTAAACAGCAGAGCAGACTAGCCTCTCTAACATTGGTTGGTAACCAATTTAGAGAGGGATTCAATAAAAACACTCATCACCCAGCAGACTAAGCCACTTGCTGGAATGTTTTGGTCTACATTGTACAGAAAGACTGACTAACCTCCTCTACACTTATTATTGAAACATGAACTCATCCATCTGCTGTGAGTAGAACATCTGCTGATGGAACAGTGGAAAAAGTGCATCGCAAAGGTGTAGTGCTTTTCCGTTGTATGTGTGTCACCCTGACCTACTGTATTCTGTATCCATGTTCTAATATGATTAAACTCTTCCTCACTCAACCCCCTTTCTTTCCATATTTTCTTTACAGTCTTAGTAATCAATATCTATGAGTGTTAAACAAACTTTATAACAAGGGGTGACAAATATTCTGGACTCATATTTGAAAAAAAAAAGAATAATTTTGACATTGTAAGGAGTTTTGAACTCACGTCAACCAAGGATTGGAAATAAACTCGCTATACAGAAATCTTAAAAACTGTGGTAAAACAGTTGCTGCAAAAACAACAACAAATGCCACAAATATTGGAACACCAGACAAGGATGTTTTGAGCAATATTGTAGAATTCAAACGAAACTAGTACTTGAGTTTCATTCACGAATGATGTGATCACAAACTCTATTGGCAAATTTTTTATATAACCCTGAAGAAGTTGTCATGTTTTTTGTCTTAAGGTACAAAGAAATTTTCAAAAAAGATTGCTAGGGTTGGCCAGATATACTTACTTTCATGTAATTTGTGTCCATCAGAGCATGAAAATTATTGTAATTACATTTTACTTGAAAAACCAGGAAATATTACATTTGATGAAACTGTGTTAATTTTGTCTAAAATTTTCAGTGAAAGAAGCTCCCTATTTCATACACCTTTGCTTAAATCTCACAAAAAAAATGACAAAGATTTTGTTACTTATGATGGTCTGGTATTGTCAAATATGAATGCGAAAAAGTTAAACTGAAAAACCATCTCCAGATATTTCTAAACAGTTGATTGTGATGCAAGGGTTAACTTTGTGTAAAGATGCAGAAATTTCTTGTGTTTTAACAAAACTTGAGCAGGACCCAACATTAACCTTATATAGAGGGGCAGAAGAATGTTTGGTTTGTTTTACGGCATATCAACACCTCAATGGGTTATTTAATGCCAACAAAATTTTTATTGCTGGTAATATTTTTTTTTCCTTAAAAAATATATTTCTGGTAATATTTTTTTTTTCAAAAAAAAATTTATTGCTGGTAATAATTTTTTACAAAGTATTTCTGGTATTAAAACCTACTTTTACAGTTTTCTTAGTGTTTTGACCCCAGTTTTGGGGTCAACTATTTGCCCATAGCTGGGACCCTAACAGGTGCTACCGCCCCGGGTCAGGGTGGACCTGGGAACATCAGCAATTAAGAGGTGGTTCTATGTTCCTCAAAACCTCCTGATCAGAGGCCTTGCTGCTGGATGTAGTTTATTGTCTTACCCAGGATGTAGATGTAGTTTATCGTCATACCCAGGACAGCAGAAGAATGTCAAAGAAATCTAAATTTAAGACATGATACTGTAAAAACTGAAGAAAGGGATTCTGTACAAGTGCACACAGGGCAACCAAAGGGAAAAAAGAAGAAAAAACGATGGCTGCATCGAACGTATTTTATGGTTGTAAATGAGTTAATTTTAAGGCAAATTGCCTGTCTAAAAATAAAAAGTGCTTCCAATGTGGAAGACTGGGTCATAGACAAAGTCATTGCAAATCAAAGCAAAGAAAGAATCTAAGATATTTTAATACAGTAAAAGTTTTATTGACAACTCAGAATTTGAATGAGGCCTAGAACAGAAAATTTGTGAAGGTTAAGATGAATTACGCAGAAGTAAAACTTCAATTGTACACAGGCAACGACATTAATCTAATTAACTTGGAAAAATATTGGTGAACCTGCATTAATGAAAACCAAAAATTTTGCACATGACATCTCATGAAAAAAAATGATGTTTTTGAGACAAAATTGCATGTAATGTACATGTTCCAGTAAAACTTTAAAACTAAAGTGTTTATATTAAAAAATAACATTGAATTTTTGGGGCATGGACTGGATGGAAATGTTCAATTTGTAGAATCTACCCGTAAATTTGTTCTGTAAAAAAGGAATTGCTCCTCATCCAAAATAAGTCTGGTGAAAGTTTTTTTAAAGTAGTTAAAAAAGAATTTTCCTTCAGTGTTCTCCAAAAGTTTTGGAAAATGTACTAAAGCAAAAGCAATTTTTCACTTAAAGGAACACGTAGTTGCTGTTTTTACACCTAAGCATCATGTGCCTTTGCAGTTGCAGAACCCATTAAAAAAGAACTTGACAGATTGGAAACTCTAAGAGTTATTTCACTCACAGATTATGAGTTTGTAGCTGCAACAGTGTATGTGAAAAAGAAAAATAATATTCATGCATGTGCAAATTTTTCTACACTGTTAAATGAGTGTCTACTACCTTACACATATCCGTTACCATCCCCAGAAGAAATTTTAAAACTTCAGTGTGTAGAAATACCCAATTTTCAAGAGTAAAATAAAATACTTAGGACAAATAATTGATGCAAATAGACATAGACCAGACTCATCAAGGACAAGTGCTATTAAAATATGCCTGCCCTGATGAATGTTGCTAATTTACAATAATTTCTAGAGCTCTCAAGCTATTACAATGTTTATGTGCTAAATTGAGAGCACCTTTAAATAAATTATTGAAAAAAGGTGTGGTGTGGAATTGGCCCAATGAATGTCAAAAATCTTTTAAAAACATAAAGAACTTCTCAATATCTGAATTATCGCTGAAGTTAAATGAAGTTGTTTCTCTCTAAGTTATAAGCAAAGAATTAACTTACATGTTAATACCTCTTCCCCTCTAACTATGGGCGGCAATCAGCCTTGGCGAAGGAGAACTCTGAATTAAAAACCTGAGGGCCTAGTGTACTGACCAAAAGTGACCCACACCATATTCTGTGATCATTAGCTGTAGGTGGAGAGGAGATGGGTAGTGCCAAGTTATCTGGAAGCCCACTGAAAGGATCACGAGGAAGAAGAATCAGATTCTGTTCCTTCTGTCCTCATGTTTCCCCCAACGACTGGAGCAGTTGAGGGTTAACCTTCATCACTCTGTATGTGACTTCATTTGTGGAACAAAAGGGTTATCCTGCTATTGAAGGCAACTCTGATCCCTGAACAATAGTGTGTTTGAATTTCATAGTTGTGCTGTCATATCCTGCTATGGTAACAGAAAACAACTTTGAATTAAATTAACTGTAAGGTTACTGCATTTGAGTAGCCTTGAAAAAGAATGTAGTGGAAAGGCAATTAATATTTATGATGCAGAGTGCTAAGGTTAAAAAAAATTCTGAGATAATTCTCTTTAAATATTAAAATCTTTTTGAACAGTAAATCAGTTTAAAAATTAGTTGTTAATAACTAAATCTTAAGACCTTGAAAATTGTTAAAACAAGTTTTAACTTGTTTTAACAAGTGTAAAGTTTTCAAACTTATTTTGATAATTTTTAACCAAGTCTTTTCAGACAGTGACCTACTTCTGATATTTCTTAGTTTAGACTCTTCTCGTCTGTTTTCTTATTACAAAATGTTCTTTTGTCTTGCATCTTTCTTTTTATGAGAAATCGATAAAAGAGAAAAAATTAGTTCAAAGCAAGCTTCTTTTATGTGTTAACATCTTTATTTTTTACTCAAAGTAACTTTTGACTCTTTACCAACAGACTTTGTTCTGCCATCCATTCACAAAAACTCCTCAGCTAAGTCACTCACAGTTTCCCTGCTGCTTCTGTTGTCAGTAAGTGTTAAATTCACTAGGCACTCTTTCCTCATTATGACCAAAGTTCACTGAGATGTCAGAAGCCAGAAGAGAGGTCAACAAACAAGTGTAAATGAAGAAACAATTTACATAGAACATGAGGTTTAAACTAGCATTTTTGACAATCAAATTACAAGATCTAGCAGCCAATCTAGTATTGTGCTTAAATTCATGAAGTCAATATACCGAAGAAGAAATTTCATTAGATCAATTAGGATGAAAATATTTATAGCAAAGGGAAAGGGAAGCTATATTGTTGTATAAGAAAAAGTGTCATTGCTGACACTGTGGTTTGAAACTAGATTGCCAGTGAGTAGCATGGGTGATTCCATTATTAAGTAGATCATGTGATCATAAAGGAAGTGAATAAATAGGAAGTAGCATGATAACTATATGATCATTGTTCACTCTTCTTGTCTATCCACTATTGCTATACATTCACTCTCTCTACTCTACTACTATACAGATCCCGATTCTTTTCTGATCATTATGCTATTTGGCAATTACTACTTGAACAAGTATTACTAGTGCTGATACTATTGTAAGGCGTTACTACTAGTACTGGTGTTTACAAAGTCTCTATTGAAACTCTACAATTCATTCACATATTAACTAGCACAGCACGTATAACCAAAATATAATTATCAACATAAGGTAAATATTAGTGGATAATACCAAAATTTTAAATAAGCAAAATAATATTAACATAAGACAAATTTTAGTAGATGACACCATACTTTTATATAGGACACAGGGCAAAGAAAGACTACAAATTTTGGTGGTTGTTATTAGGTTGGTGCAAAAATAATGTCGTTTTTTGACATTCAAGATCATGTCAAAAAACGACATTATTTTTGCACCAACCTAATAAAAGAGAAGCAGCCAACATTAAGTAAGCGATATCTTTCTCCATAGAGGACCATATACGGAAGTGTGTTAAAAAAAAAATCAATTTTACCATTTATATGACATCACCTTTATAGATTTGAAATTGGTTCCATCAGATGTGAGAATGCTGGAATTAAAAACAGTTGTGTAAATATACACAGAGTGATCCTTGAAAATGAATGGAGCAACACTCAAAAGTACTTATAAAAAATAATATAAAATAAAAATAAATATGAACTTTACTGATAATATAAAACAACTAATTTGTAAATTTGAAAAATTTAGTAAATATTTGATAGACAGAACCCTTCCATATTATTTAACCAAATATGATTGAAAGAATTATAGCTGCTGAAATACACCCTATTTAATATATATATATATATATATATATATATATATATATATATATATAATTGGCCTGACGATTGCAGCTAGCATGAAACAACTTGTCGCCTCTAAGTGTTGACTTCAATGTTCACTTTTATATATATATATATATATATATTGGAGGGAATGATATACAAACTTTTAGATATCAGAACAATTTTAGGAAAACCTATGACAGTGAAAAAAATTTTTAATTTCTGCTTCTCTTCTCCTTCATTCACATGCGTAATCACAGCAACCAAACCTCACTTTAGTCCAATCAAGTCCTAAAGGATGAAACACATTACACTTAAATTTTTTTCACTTTGTCATAGATTTTACATATATATATTCAGAAAATCTATGACACACACACACACACACAGATATATATATATATATATATATATATATATATATATATATATATATATATATATATATATATATATATAGATATATATATATATTGCTGAAATATAGTGAAATCTGAAAGCCTGCATCTATGAACATAAGAGAGACTTATGTTTGAATAATGCTTTAAACTCACTCATAATACACAGGAACAAAACTGAGCATAACTTTGCTTTTATAAATGCCACCAAATTAAAAAGAACACAATTCTTTATATTGAAAATATTTTGAGGGAGTTCTGATAAAATATTTGACCCACTATAAACACATGTCAAAAACACTATATTATGTCACTAACCTTTATTAAATTCATTCTTAAATAATCTCAGGCATATTTAACTACTGTAACTGGTGTTGTCTTAAGAACATACCCAAAATAAACATTCAGACAACCTCCAAGCATAAATAATGCTTACTAGACCTACACACACACACATACATACATACATACATACATACATTATCATCCAAATCTTGCATAGACAAACTAGAATTATGATACACCTACACAAATTATACACAAAAACGCTCTCTTACAAGTTAAATGCATGCAAAGTCTACTTTTTCAAGAAAAATTTACCACACAAAAATAAAAATACTGAAATATTTTTAATATTTTATTCTCTAATGAAGCTTTAATAAAAGTGAAACATGTTAGATATATAAACATTTCCTATTTGTTATATATATATATATATATATATATATATATATATAAATCCTTTTTGTTGTGGACTTGCTCCCAATACCCATTAAACATGATGTTATTTAGATAATCTATTTGTAACTTTCAGTTTTCCAAATAATACCAACAAGCCTAACTAGCTCACAGACATTATGTTGGTTCTTGAAAACGACTGAGACACTTAATTGCTGATGGATTTGATTTTCACAGTTTATCAACCATTCTGAGACACTTGAATGCACTTAAACAAAACAACAACACAAATATGAACTTTGGACAGTTTATCAAAAATTTTGATCCCAATAGAGAATACATTATTTGGAAATTAGAAAAAATAAAAAATGAAACAGACATAGCTTGTCAGTTCTTTTTAATCAACCTTATTTGAATGAATACTTGTTACCTCAATATATATATATATATATATATATATATATATATATATATATAAAAGTGAACATAAAAGTCAACACTTAGAGGCAACAGTCTGTTTCATGCTAGATGTAATCGTCAGGCCACCTGATGATTGTGTCTAGCATGAAACAGACTGTCGCCTCTAAGTGTTGACTTTTATGTTCACTTTTATATTTATATTTACACACGCTCTATCTCTGATATTTAGTACTTTATCTTGTAAATATAGTATACCCTACGACTATATTTCTTCATATATATATTTGTGTATTTAGGCAGCAATCCTTCTTTCATGCATATTTCAGTCGTTTTTAATGAAATGTGCATATATATATATATATATATATATCATTTGTCTTCTATTTCCTATATATATATATATATATATATATATATATATATATATATATATATATATATTAATCAACCTTATTTGAATGAATACTTGCTACCTAAATATATATAAAATATCATTTGTCTTCTATTTCCTATGTGTATATATATATATATACATATATATATTAATCAACCTTATTTGAATGAATACTTGCTACCTAAATATATCTATATATATGTATAAAATATCATTTGTCTTCTATTTCCTATATATATATATATATATTAATCAACCTTATTTGAATGAATACTTGCTACCTATATATATATATATATATATATATATATATATATATATATATATATATATATATATAAAATATCATTTGTCTTCTATTTCCTATATATATATAATATCACTTGTCTTGCATTTCTATTATCATCAACATAATCAGAGTTAAATGTTTAATGGTAGGAAGTAAAATGGTAGGAAGTTTCAGATAGGTATAATCATTGAAGGAAAAAAGAGAAGACGATGAAAGGTGATCAGACTGTAGTTCACTCGGTCCAGGCAAGACTTACAGGCAGCTCAGTTCCATAGAGATTGATTTCTAAGTGTAATGTAATGACGTCAAGAAATTCTTTTTATGAACAGGTGTGCCCAGGTACCAAATCAACAACATTATAACCACTACCCTCACCCACTGTCGCTTCTGCTACCTCTCCCCACCGATTGAACCACCATTACTGTAACCTGCTACCTTCAAAGTAAATCAACATCTAGATGATGACGTCAAACAATTCAACACAAATAGCTTATTCTTTTTTTTTTCTTTAAAGAAAAAGAAGATTGAGTGAAGATTCTTGGAAGTGATTTCCCATTTTAAGATGCAAAAGTAAAAAACAGAATGCTGCCTTTTAAAAGACAAATCCAATTTTGAAAAAAAAAGCTACAGTATTTCCTAGCATCAAAGACGCTTACGTTTTTTTTTAAAACTGTCTCGAAAATTTATCCAAGGTCCCACAAATCGAAGGTTACCTTTTATTATTATCATTTTTAATATTATTAAAACTGTTTTTATGATGGTTTTTTATTTTTTTTAAATTTGGCAGATCAAAATTATAGTGCAACATCAACAACAGTTCTATATCATACTGTATGTAAAGAATACATATGTCATTGATGTCACACTGTAAGTGAAGAATATATATATATATATATATTTATATAATTATTTATTTAAATATTATAACAAATGTGTCATAAAATCACTACCAGAAGTGTTGAAACAAAATGGCTATTTTTGTAGGGATTTTATAACACATTTATGTTATAATATTTAAATAAATAATTATATCTGCTCTACTGTGTATTGAGCACTCTTTTAAGAATAATAATTGTTGGTTATTGGAATTTATTCCGTATATACCAATCCTATACTTGGGTATATATATATATATATATATATACTAATTCATTGTGTGAAAATTAAAAATATTTGTTTTATGAAAAGAAAATTTGTCAAAACATGAAAAAAGAAAAGCAAAGCAATGACATGGTCCTGAAAGAAAAAAAATTTGAAAATGTTTAATTCATCATTATTTAATTTCATTTAACCTCATCATTTAAACATGATTGTGATCTATGACACCTACTTTCCCTAATTTTAGTCACAAAAATGTGGGGGTGTATATATGTCCTTTAGTCGCTATTTGTTAGGTGTCTGAAGAAGGTTGTAATGAACTTCTCTCGATGTGGACTGGTTGGTGGATTGTTTTTCTTTAGCAGATGGGTTATTTAATGCTGAAATATAAATATTTTGGAAGCAATTTTATTTTTATTTTTCCATTTTGGAGGGGAGATGATAAGGGTTTTAGTGATATAATCCTTACTATTTGACCCACAGCAGGGGGGGAAAAAGATAAATTCATACATTTCACAAGCATATTTTCACATAAGTGAATGTAGCAAACCCAACTGGAATTGGAACTTAGCTCTCTTATTAACAATTCCAAGCCATTATTAATCATACCACCTGCACATCGAAGCTTAAAGCACTTAGTATTCCCAAGTGGTCACCCATCTAGGTAATGACTAGGATCGACATTGATTAACTTTGATGATCATACAAGAACCAGTGTTCCAACATGAGGTGGCCCGTAAGCCTCAACATGGACTGGAAACCACTTCATTCCCATGGACATATTTGTATCTTGTTGTAACTGTAACATGAAACATCCATTGTGTGTCATTAACAACTTAGACACAACTCATTGAATCAAACACTACTCCTTACACAGTCAACTGCTTATACGCCTGTCAGCCAATGAGAAGTGACCTGGCAGCGAGAGAAGATTTCATTCAACTATCCAACAAAAATGCTTCATCATGTCACTTAAAAAATAAAAAATAAAAAAAACAAACCATCCATCATTGAATTCTGAATAAACAGCAATTTGATACATCAGTAAGTTTGTAACCTAATTGTGAGAAAAGCATTTACTTTACATATGTATCATTCAATTTTATCTCCTTCCTTGTCAATGCACTTAATTCATTGTTTAATATTAATCAGAGAGTGTCTGTTGATCTGGATAAACTTCAGGGAATTTCAGACTGGATTTCAGAAGATTGTTCTTGTTATGATGGTATAACCCAACTTCCCCATTCACGATAATGGACGGACTGTTTGCCGATTAAGTACGACCACAGCAGACAGTCAAGAGCGACTTCGTTTGTTAACACCTATTGAGGTTTAGCATACTCTCGACTCTGTCTCTGTACTACATCCGATTATAAACTTATTATTGAAAACCTACATTCGGGTTACTTTGTTTATTATATCTTGCACGAGATATAACAGTTCTCATTCTTCTATCCAAGTTATTCGAAAATTACAAGACTATATAGAAAAATTCAAAACAAACAGATCATAGGAATTGAATTTAATAAAATTTATTGACATGAATTCTTTCTGCCTGTGTATCAACACCATAAATTACTAAAAGTCCAAAAAAACAACCTGAAAACTCGAGATATGTTCTTAAATAGCCTTATCAGATCAAGACTTTCATCTGGAGATCATGCATGGAGTGAAACCTTTTCAGAAATATCTGCTTTCTAAGATCAATGACTAAAAATGTCTGAGTGAGTGAAGCCTGTGGCTCTTGGCAAAGACTATCCTTCTTTGAACCTTGTGAATTGGTGCTACAGAATCAGAAACAAAGAACTATACCAAATAAAAAAAACACATTGAGAACTACCAACAGCAGCAACAACTAAAATGGATAGAACATATAACGCAAAGAGAAAATAATGACATAATAAAGATGTTGACATTCCACATGAGCTCAAATAAAAGGTTAGGAAGGAAATCCCCATCATTACTTGACACGAGAAAACTATTTTCCTGAAAAATTGTTTTAAGATAATGATTTTATAAATTTCAACTAGCTGCTTGGTGAATGAATGCCAAATGTTTCCTTGTAGGGAAACAGCTAATATTAACTTTACCATTACCTGATGGTATATAGGGTAACGACTTTACAAGCTACAGCTACTGGCCGCCTGATGATTGTATGAAACTGACAGTTGTGGCTGGCCATTGCTTACCCAGATTTTGATTTACTGATGCTCTGCCATTTTTTGTGGCATCGAGCACTTTTCTGCCAGTAAGCAGTTTTTGGGTAGACACTTTCTTGAGCTCCTCCTGCATTCATAATTTTCAAAAGGCTCTGATGCGAATTTGGTTGCTGGTTAAGTAGAGAACTTTTTGGCTTAAGCTTTGGCCCCTTTGATGTGGCGCTAAATTCCATTGTCATTGAGCACTTTTCTTTGCCGTACTGGCAAACCTGTCTCGGGTGCACTAATCTTTTTTTTTAGGCTATTTTCAATCTTGGGTGGATGGTTTACCCTCCCACCAGGTGAGTTTAGTTTGCCCATCATACTGAACTCACCTGGTGGTATATAGGGGACCGACTTCACAAGCTACAGCTACTGGCCACCTGACGATTGTGTGATAACACATGAAACTGGCAGTCGTGGCCAGCCAATGCTTATCCCGATTTTGATTTATATATATATATATATATATATATATATATATATATATATATGCACACACAAACATACATACAGAGAGAGAGAGGCAGAGGGGCAGTCAATAAATATACATACTAAATGTATCAGTTATATATGTTAAATGCAACATAGGTAATCAGGTGGAGTTGCTTCATAATTATGTAAGTTATCTGAAATAACAATTACTACAATGATGAACCAAAACTTTTCATTGTGAAGTGTTTCACTTGCTGTGTATATTACAGTAATAATAATCTGTAAGATGAGCCTGATATTCACTACTCTGTAACAAGGAATATATGTATGTGGAGTTGGCTGAGGATGTTGTGTTAACTTAGCATGAAAGGCACAAATCGATCATGTCTCCTCCAGTTACCCAGTTTAGGGTAGAAGAATAGGACAGATTGAGTGGCTTTTAATCTCTTTAGGGCAACAAATCTAGAAGAACAATACTGTATTTAAAAACCTGCAGGCATATCATTGGTCAACTTGGCAAAGTAAAGGATACGCATTTCAGTTAACTGAGAATACAACCGATAAAAGCAAAATTTAAAATGTATATATGACTTCATATGTGTATATATATCTAAAAAATTCAGATAGAGTATATCTGTAAAAGAACAATATGAATAAAGACAAAAGGAAAACTTATCTTAGCCAATGCATTTTGTCACCTGAGGGACTTTATCAAGGCAAATGATAAAATACCTCAGAGGACGAAACATGTCAGCTAAGCTAAGTTTTCCTTTTGTCATTTTTCACACATATACACACACGTTTTGCATATTTTGTATTTGGGTAGCAATCCTTCTTTTATACATGTTTTATTAAAGGCAATAGACAAAGTACTGTGGTTATACTTTTTATTTAATTTTTCTTGTGTTCACATAAGTGTTTTCTTTTCTGGACACTGTAAAAATTTTCAAAAAGTTCTGCATATCCGAGTGTTTTCAGCTACTCATTTAGTCCTTATCAAGGAGGATTTTTATTTTTATTTTTAACTCAATGCTTTAGGAATGTTTTATAGTCTTTACACACTTTCTTTCCAGAAAAGAAAACACTTGTATAAACACAAGAAAAATTAAATAAAAAGGTTAATTGCAGTACCTTGTCAGTTGTCTTTAATGAAAATTATATATATATATATATATATATATTTAGAGGAAGAGTCCATGTGTGCTTCTTGTAGTATTTAAAATAGATAGGTTGGTTAATAAAACAAGGGAAAACGAAAAGGTACCAATGTGATCAGTGTGAAAAGAATTTATTATATATTAATTGTTAATCACAAGACAGAAATGAAGCACGGAGATTAATGTTATTAGTCCGGAATTTTCGGGCACGCCTGTGTCCTTCATCAGTGGTGTGAGAAATAAACAGAGAAATGAGGAAGATTCACCAACGGTGGTTTTGTGGCTAGAGTGAACTCGTTGTGGATGTTATTACAAATCGGATCCCTTCTTCATTCCTCGCTTGCAAAACTTTTTTGAAAATGATCAGAGTAAATGCATTTGTTGGGTTTTGTCTTTATCAGTGTGAAAGGTCAGTGAGTATGATTTTGAACTAGAGGAAGAGGCTTTAGGATTTGGGGTGGGGAAGATGTCCCTTCTGTGGTCAGTGTTGATGGATTTGGGTAGAGATCGAGGAGGAAAGAAGGTAATAAAAATAAAGTGAAAGGGAAAAACAGGATAGGAACCAGCAAGAAAAAGGGAAAAAAATATTTTGATAAAAATTCTTTTGGAAAACTATAGTCAGAAAATGGAGGGAGGGTGCAGAAAAAAATAAACAGATAGAACCATGATTATAGTAATAACAGTGCAGGAAGGAAAGAGGGGAAACGTGTCTGCAAAAATAGATGCTTTGTCTGTTTAAGTGTGATAAGTGAGAATATACCTTAACTATCTCATAAAATTTCAAAACCCTAGGTGTCAGATCAGAAAAATGTAGTGGGGGGGGGGAATTTTGATTATAAATGTTGGCTGGGGGGATATTCATTCTTGAAGTGGTATTGCTGGTAATGGGTTTCCTTGTGGAAGGTATACTCTTTGAGTAAACCCAGATCTTTGTTTAGACTGTTTATGTGGGAGTTTATTTTCAGTATGTATTTCAACTCTGACCTGCATCTATTTTCCTGGCTGTCAAACCAAGATGCTAAAAACTAGGATGGGTCCCCAAGTTTTGAATAGTAACCTTCCTAGAGATGGTGCCTTGGTAAATGCATTCAGTTTACTTGGATAACTATGAGTTGGGCGTGAGTCAGGAAGTGCATATCACCATAACTCAAATCACCATAACAAGAGATTCTCTGTCAGGAAGAACCCAACTTGAATGATTGAATTTATCTGACACCTAAATATATATCCATGATGGGATGGGTGCCACCTACTTGTCAATTACGACCATCACATGACATCACTGTAAGACATGGATCACTTTGCACGAATATAGCTCTTTAAACGTGTCAAACTTTTGAAACATCTAATACTAAATTGGCAGACATGAGATGCATATATTTTGTTGTCATGGGATTTATTTTTGCAACAGTTGCATATATTTTCATCCCACCAGCTGACTTGAAAACTTTTCCACAAATTTGACATAAATTCTCAGCACTTAATGCCATCTTGAAGTTGGTCAATGCTGTGGTACGATGGCTATATAAATGATTTAAATTTCCTACTTTAGTCAAACAAAGCCTCCCACAATTATTATATATATCTGATGCAATGAGGATGAAAATAATATATAAATTCTAATATTCACAGCATTAATTCAAAAGAGGGCTCAATACTGATAGTAGAGCAATAATTATTTATTATAATTTTTTCATATAGACAAAAACATTTACTCACTACAAAGACGCAACTTCGTTTTGGTGCATTTCAATTGCACCTCGACTGATGAGAACCAAAATTGGTTAAGAACAATTCTACTTGTAAGCAGGCAATTGTTCATAAACAATTTTGGTCTTCACCAGTTGAGGTGCAATTGAAATGCACCGAAATGAAGTTGCATCTTTGTAGTGAGTAAATGTTTTTGTCTGTATGACATAATATTATTAATAATAATAATAATAATAATAATAATAATATATATATATATATATATATATATAAAATCAGCCAATTCTGCTACCTTGGTTTCAAACTTTTGGTATCTTAAGGTGATTTCAATCAATTGATTTCCTTATGCTTTATTTTCTAACAATAAAAAATTTATGAATGCTATATTTAAAAAAAAAATGAATAAGCACATGGCATGAGGTGTGGTAGAAGAGAGGAGGAGGAGGGGGAAAATCATGTGTATTGGAAATGTATCAGTGGGGGATTAAATCAAATATACATTCTTTTTATCCCATTTCAAATGAACGCAAAAGGAACTTTTTAGTATGTATACAGCAGGTCATAATTTCTGATCTCCAATTCACAAGGTTTTTGGGTCTGGAAATGTTATTATAGCTAATTGTTCTTATTGACAAAAGTTGCAGATATTGTTGTGATTGATGTAAAGTTTTGCTTTTTAAAATTTTTCTGTTTACAATTAGATCTTTTTTATTTTTCTCCTTCAATTTCCACACATGGTTGGCTAGTTTAGTAGAATTTCTAAGGCTATCTATCTTAAAAGATGACTTATGATTGTACTTTTTCAAACTTACCCTCGGTACACCCTATGTATATTTTTTCTGGCCATTTGTATCTATTATTTCTGCTTTGTAAATTACTGCTTCAGTTTTGCAAACCCCATCTAATGAACATCTGCTTTTATTTCTACAATTGCATATATTACTGTTAACAATGTTTTGCAGCATGTTGGTTTTGAAATTTCTGGTGTTTTGTCTTTTTACTCTGCTTTCTAAATTACTAGTACAGCTGCAGCTCAATTAAATATTTTATCTAATTCAGAATTTTTGGGAAAGTAATTTGAAAAATATTTTCCTTATTTTATCACTGCCATAAACACACAAAAATTAATTTTATTATTACCACTCCTGATGATAATAAAAAGTAAAAATGAAAAACGGGCTCGGCTAACCGGTTTCGAACCTTGCTCAAAAGAGCTAAATCGAGGTTAATAAAGTAAATTATTTTAAAAAAAAGAAAAAATTTTTCCACCAATAACTGTTAGCAAAGTACAAATTACTGTTTATAAACATACAATCTTCAAAGATTTTTCTTGATCATAATCCATTTCATTATATGTTGTCATTGTTTACGTTAAGATACGTTTCGTGAGCAGATATTATCAATCAATAAAAATATGAATGAAAAGACAGGAGGAAGACTATACAAACTAAGTATAGTCTTCCTCTCATCTTTTTATATATATATATATATATATATATATATATATAGATAGATAGATAGATAGATAGATTTTTTTTTTTTCTTGTTCGATAATATCTGCTCATTCGACGGACTTTATCAAGGCCAATGTGATAGTTTTATTTTTCAAAAAATATATATTTGACTGTTACTCAACATTTCCAGATTTAAGAAAGCTTATGAATATATAACAACTTAAGTGAAAAGATTTAGGTGTTAGCTCCTAGATTACGTCATATAGCATTGTTGAAAGGAAATTTTATTTAAAGACGGTAAATAAAAGGTTAACTGAAATGTATCTTCATTTAGACCTTAGAATACGCAATTTAGTATACTCGAAAAAGAAAAAAATAAGAATATTTACCACACACACACACATATATAAATATTTAAAGATATGTTTAGTGATACAAAACTTTATCACTGCCATAAACAGACAAAAATTAATTTTATTATTACCACTCATGATCATAATAAAAAGTAAAAATGAAAAACGGGCTCGGCTAACCGGTTTCGAACCTTGCTCAACAGAGCTAAATCAAGGTTAATAAAGTAAATTATTTAAAAAAAAATAGACAAAGTGTATTATGGGGGAAAAAAGAAAATTAGATAGTGATTAGTTGGAGGCCTAATACAAAGTCCTTCTGTTTACATAGAGAAGACTTTAATGGTTGAATATAGATGGCCTCCTTTCCTTATTTTATACTTGACCTCTACGTTAAAAGTGGGGTTAAACCAAATAATATTTTTTCTTTTCCTCAAATTGTTCTTACAATATTTTTCAAACTATTTAAGCACTTCCCCCAAAATTCACTATTACATAAAATATTTAATAAAAACATTTAAATTAAGCTACAGCTGTACTAATAATTTAGTGTTGTAATGCAATGTCCCACATTCCCTGTCACCGATGTGGACTGACAGTATATCAGTAGATATATATATATATATTAGCAAAAGGATATACCTGGAGGACTTGATTCTGGAATTACTAGCTTGCTAACCGATTCCCTGTCTTTCAGTAGTGTATTCTCTTTTACAATAAATCTCTCTTTCTTTCATCTATGCCCATGTTGCTGTTCCTTTCACTCAAGTACAACCTTTGTTTGTTTGTAACTTTCTTTAAGGATACAACATTTAGAAACCACAATAAAAAGACAAAACACCAGAAAATTAAAAATTAATTTTCAGAAAAACATTGTGAACAGTAATATATGCAATTGTAGAAATAAAAGATGATGTCCATTAGATGGAGTTTGCAAATAATTAAATTCTTGAAGCCATCTTTATTAAAAAAATTAAAACAAACACTTAACAAAATTAGTTATGAATACAAATGTTCTGAAATGCTTATAGTATATAGTTCTTTAGGAATATCTATGTTAAAACTAAACGTTTTTTTAAAAACAAGCAAACTATAACCTCTTAACAAAATTCAATTCTTACGTAAGTTACCGCCCTTACATTATAAATTTTTACATATGGAAAAATTTCAAAATCACCATCTGTGACTGTGTGCATAACCAGAAGTGTTAATGGTTTTACTTCAGACACACACAACTATTTGTTTCAGCCACCATAACCTTTAAGATGATATTTGAATATATCAAAAGTACTCAGGAAAAAAAAAAAAATACAACCATGTTACTTTCCTCGCTCTATTTAATCATGAAACAATAAAACTTATACATGATTATTAAAAGATACTATTGAAAATAAACAAATTCAACCTGTCTAATTTGTTTAATCAGACATGCTGATATATATATATATATATGCACTCACACATACAAGGACATGCGCATATAAAAATATATATTTCTGCAATTATATGCAACAATTCATTTTAATTTTTTGATTGGAACCATTGTTTTTTCTGTTATGATTTCATATGTAAATTATTTTTAAATGCTTTTCTATTTCTGTTCACAATATCAGTTTCAACCCATCTAGCCAAGACTGTGTTACCTTGATTACTAAATAAAATATCTGATATGAATATCAACACAAAGTAATATGAATCCAGTTGTCAAATATGTCCTTTTTAATTGTCACTCATCAGTGAGATGAAATGATTTCTACCTTTATTTAATTACATCCTCACACTTAAGGTAAATCAATATTCACCATAAAAAAGAGACTGTGAACAATAATCTGATGAGTGTCAAATCATGAAACAGAATTACAAGAGTACTCTGATAAGACTGGAAATCATGAAAGAGTTACTGAAATCTGGACAGAATCTTTTGACTAAATCTTGGGACATTCAGATCAAGGGCTATAATATAGTTTTTAAATGGAATTTCTTAAAAGTCAGACATTTTTACTGTAAACATTATTTTTAGTGGGTACCCATGTTTGAGTTGACATCACTGTTCTTTATTCTCTTAAATAGTGAATCAATATCAACCGGCCTAGATTGAGAAGTCCTACTAAAGAAAAATGTGCTTCCCAACAGGCCAAACTGGTAACAACAAATAGGTGTGGTCTCACTGATGGAACAAGGGAAACAGCTTTGATTCTTTTTCGAATGTACATTTTTCTTTAGCTGTGAGCGATCACTTTTAGTCAAGACATTTTTTTAAAAATATCATATATTCTATTACACGATATATAATATAAGCAGTTATTGATAATGCCTGTAGGATTCAAAAAAGCAAAAATTAACTTTGGATAGTTTACTAGTTGTATAAAACAACTTAGTAACTTAGTTTTACTAGTTGTCCTTAAGGACACATGGCACAGTGGATAAAGGTGTTGGTTAGATCCAGTGACAGGAGCCAAAGAGTTGTGAGTTCAATACCTGGTTAAGGCAGTGGAGAACTTGGAGAGGTCAATTAACAGGAGATAACTGATAACTGACATCCATTAGACATAGCATGTGGAACTAGAACAGTCTACCCCAGCGAGCAAAATAAAGGGTTCAGTTTGGCATTTCAACCACCTGAAGAAGGCCACAGCATACAACGGCCAATATAAATATGGCCACAAAGATGAGGACAATAGTCCGAATAATGTAAGTAGTGTATACATAATACCTCATTTTAGAAATATAGACAGATACTCTATAAAACAGCTTAGTAACTTATATAAGGTATATTTAGGCAGCAAGAATTTTTTTTAAACAAGTCAAAAAATAGCAACAAAGTTTGCTCGTCTAATTTTTTAAAGTTTTTCCAACTTCTGACTAAGTTGTTTTATGCAACTAATAAACTTTCCAAAGTTCATTATATATATATATATTGTCATAACAAAGAGAGCAAGAGTAGGCTTAAGGAAGCTTTATTCTGTTTAGAATAACTGATACCAGTGTAGTGAATATTTATAGTCCTCTACAAACAAGAGAGTTCTCCAAAGGGAAGTAATCATAAAACAAGGGAGATTACTCCTGATTACTTTATCATATATATATATATATATATATATATATATATATATATATATATATATATATATATATATATGAGAGAGAGAACAAGTGTGTGTATGAACACAGGAATCAACACTGCATGGTGACTGTCACTTTCACACTTCAATATGATCTTGAGACTAGTCACTTTTTACAATTAATGTTATATGGCATTTTTGTATCAGTGGCAAGGATTTGATGGGTTTCTTACATTTTGTTACTGTATTTATTGATTATAATATAATTAAACTGTCATTATATAAATGACAAGTTAAAGAAATAAAAATATCCAACTTTTGAGCACCTAATTTTATTGATAATGAGCAACAAATTTTATTAATAATGTACTTTCTATTGCTTCCTTTTAATGTAAAGACTGTCTGGGATTCATAACCATTTTTCACAGAATGGCAGAGAACTATAGTATTTGTTGATCAAAATCTGACAGAAATTAACAAGAGCAATTATGCGTTTGTGCACATGAATGTATGCATTTTTATGTATGCATATTGAATGGAGATGCACTCTCTTTAAACTCATGCATATGAATGCATCTGCACGACAAATATATGTCGGCCATTTTGTCTAAAGTCATCTTCATATACTTGTATAAAGTTTATTCACATTTTAGATAAAAAATAAGAACCATTTTGGTAAACACTTTGAATCAATTTGTTCACCTAACAATAGTCTCCAGATTAAAATTCACAAAAGGTTAATAGAAATTGTAAGACTTGACCTCTTTCTTGATGGTGGATTAGTGTCTACATGAGCGGTAAAAAAAGGACCATAACATTCGTCTTAAAATGTGTTTCAAGATAACAATAACTCCCAAAGTAGAAGGTTTTTGTTATGAAATTTTTCCAGACAGACTGTCTACATCTCTGGTCCACAAAATACATATATTATGACTGAATTTATGAGTGTTGTCTTGAAAGTAATGCCTGCCATTTTCTCTGAAGTCATTAATCAAATTATGGTCAAATCACACTGCAAACACTGGTTTTCATTTGATTTGCAATGTTAAACCTGGTCAGTAATTAACTGAAGAACCACTTAAGAACACAGGAACTGTTTTTTATATTTACTCTATTGTTCACCTAATACAAGGCCAAAGAGCCATTCAAGGTAGAGTTTTACTGAATGAGATTGTTTTATTCACATAAGAGGAGGTAAGAAATACAGATTATGAATCTAGGTAGATAATGAGATATATTCTTTAGTTCCATCAGTTCAGATCTTTACAGGTAGGACCTGTCACACCAGACATAAAGAATTGAATCGTCCTCATTTCCTTTGTATTTCATTGGTAAGAAGGGAGTTTCATTCAGACAGCATCTTCCCAAGGGCTGCTGTTTTGTAGAAATAGATGGTGCTTCCCAAACCATTACAATCTTAACCTCTTTAAGTCTAGGATCAACCATTATCTATCCTACATAGCCTCATAATCTACAATTTTTACATCCATAAAACAATCTCATTTAGTAGATATCTACCTTGAGTAGCTATTGGGCCTTGTATTTGATGAACAATTGTGTAAGAAGAAATAATTACAAGATATTTTGTGTTTAGTTTCCACGGGAATGACTAAATTCAGAACTTCATGAATAAAGCTGCCTTTGCTCAAGTTTGGTTTGGTTTGTTGTGTTTTATGGCATATCGACCTCAATGGGTTGTTTAATGCCAGCAAAATTTTTATTGCTGGTAATATTTTGTTTTGTTAAAAATATATTTTTGGTAGTAATTTTTTACTCCAAAAAATGTATTGCTGGTAATATTTCTTTTCCTCAAAAATGTATTGCTGGTAATATTTTTAAAAAAAAACGTATTGTTGGTAATATTTTATTTTTCAATGTATTGCTGGTAATAGTTTTTTTTTTTTTTTTTTACACACAAAGTATTCCTGATATTAAAAATACATTTTTACAAAAGTTTCGGGGTTCAGTATTTGCCCATAGCTGGGACCCTAACAGGTGCTACCACCCCGGGTCAGGGTGGACCTGAGAACACCAGCAATTAAGAGGTGGTTCCACGCTCCTCAAAACCTCCTGATCAGAAGCTTTGCTCCTGGACATAGTTTATCATGTTACCCAGAAGGCGGATGTAGTTTATCATCATACCCAGGACGCCCATTGCTCTAGAGACTGAGCTTTATCTTTTTGAGTTGGCTTAAAATATTTTTTTTTAAGCATTCAACCCCAAGCAAGACGGGAAGCCACTAGCATGTAAGGGGTTACAGAGAATTGGAGCATGAGCAAAGAGGAGTGATAGAGGAAATGATGAAGAGAAGGTTAGGGGATAGAGCAGGGCATCTGGAGACGTTGATTGACATCACATTTGAATAGTTGGAGATTATAGCTATCAGGAAAACAAGAAATGGGGAGGGAGTTCCACAGGCGAGAAGTGTGAGACATGAAGCTATTGGAGTAGAAGAGATGGCTACATTTAACAGTTTTCACAGTGAAAGGGTGAGAGCGAGATGCCAGCCTAGTTGAACGCTTAAATTCATGAAGTCTGGCAACTAGCAAAAGCAGCTCATCGAAGCAGTTACCATGAAAGTATTTGTAAAAAAGACAAAGGGAGGCCACGGCATGTCTGTGAGAAAGCAGCTGCAGACGAGATGCCAGATCAGGGCCAGTTATATTGCATATCCATCTTTGGATTTTATCAAGAACCTTAAGACAAATAGAAGGGGCTCCAGACTATATATGGCAGCAATACTCCATGCAAGGGTGAATGGTTGATTTGTAGATTTGAAGGATTGACTCCAGCGAGAAAAATTTCCAGGTGTGGCACAGGGAGCCGACTTTCCTAGTGGTTGACGAAGCTATTGACTTAATGTATTCTTTCCATCTCAGGTCAGCAGACAATGTGAGATCGAGCAGTCGCAAAGAGGTGCTCTCATGGAATTGAGCGTCAGACATTCTAATGGGAGGCAGGGAGGGTTCTCTGTGGTGAGTAATAGAGAGCAGTTTTGTTTTTGAGGCATTAAAGTTAACCAGCCAATTCCTGCCCCAGTTCACAACCAATTGGAGGTCCTTTTCGAGACAAACGGTCACGTTAGTTTTGTCGGTGACACTAGATTTGTTTTTGAGGCAGGAGTAAATAGTAGTGTCATCCACATAGATGCCTACTTGGAAACCTATGACATTGAAAATTGGTAAAATTTTGAAATAAATCTGGTTTGGAAAGTGTTAAAGGATCATGGGTTTTACAAATATACACAAATACTGCCAGCAAAATTTGAACACCTTTACTTAAGATATTCAATAAACAGCAAATGCGTGTGAAAAAGATTTGCTAAACCAGTGTGAAAAATTCTCCTTTGCAAAATTAATCTATCTTTATTTGACCAAAGGCAAGTGCTTCAAAATAACTAAAGTTTTCCGAGCAAACTTACTTGCTATATTAAAATAGACTTAGAAAAGAAAAAATGAAGGAATAATTTCAAGTCCCAAAGAAAATAATTGTCTAGTAATTTAAAAATATCTTATACAGACCAGCACAATTAAAAAACCGTGAAGAGCCACATTGATCGCAGAAAATTGGCTGCAGGTTGCCTGAGGAAACTTTTAGAGAAAATTATTGAATATGAGTGACACAGAAACATATATATATATATATATATATATATATATATATATATATATATATATATATATATACACATACAGAGGGATGATGAGAAAATTCTTTATCTTTATCTAGGGAAAAATAAATGGATTAATTAGATAAAATGACAATGAAATATTCGTTGAAGTAAGTCATGCTTTAACTAAACTGAATTTTTCGTACACTTTTTTTTTTTTTTTAAGCTTATCACCCCAAGCAAGAAGGCCTCTAGCACGCAAGGGGTTACAGAAGGTTTGGCGGAAGAGCAGATAGGAGTGGTAAGGGAGAGGATGTGGAGAAAGATAGTGGATCGATCAAAGCAAGGGGGTTACAGAAGATTTGGAGCGAGAGCAGATAGGAATGAAAGGTGAAGGGATGTGGAGAAGGAAGTGGATAGATCAAGGCAGCTGGAGATGTCGATTGACGTTACACTTAAATAGTTGGAGATTATATTTGTCAGTGAAACAAGAATAAGGAAGGGAGTTCCACAGGCGAGATGTGCGAGATATGAAGCTATTGGAGTAGAAGAGATGTCTACAGCTAACAGTTTCAACGGTGAAGGGGTGGGAACAGGATGCCAGCCTCGTAGGACGCTTAAATTCATGAGGCCTGGGAACCAGCGAAAGCAGCTCCTTGGAGCTATTACCGTGAAAGTATTTGTAAAAAAGACAGAGCGAGTCAACGTCGCATCTGTGAGAGAGCGACTGCAGACGAGATGACAGATCAGGGCCAATTACATTGCATATCCGTCTCTGGATCTTATCAAGAACCCTGAACACGATTAATCACTGAATTTATTCTGATAAACACTAAAAACAGACTTCAAAAGCAGTCACTGGTCACAGTAGGTAGTCTTGTGGACCACATGCAGCCCAGGGACCATATCTTGTGTAGGCCTGATCTTATATATAAAATTTATTTTCCATCTTTGCATATGTTCTTGAAACAAACAAATAAAAAACAAAATGGTTGCAATTTTCATTGAATTTTACTTTAATTTTACAAGAAGCATACCTAAGTACCTAAAACAAAATGATGGTCTTAATAATTAGAGAGGGGGTCAGAATTTTTATTGATATGTAATAAAGGAGGGATTTTAAAAATAGGGGTCTCATAAAACTATTTAAAGGGTCAAAGAAATTGATGAAGGGAGGTGGTAATAATCTTGGCTGATGGGGTTAATATTTCCTCAGAAATTAAACAAAAAAATTACTTTATTTTATAAAATAATTTCCACAAAGTACTCGGATGCACAGGTAGTGTCAGGGTTATCAATACTGAAAATGGAATCGATGTGCAAAGTTCAAATCATGGTAAAGTCAGTTGCCTTCACTTCATTTTAATCTGTGAATCTATCTCCTCTTCAAACCATGAGGTATGCTGAAATGCTCTCAGTCCTATCCAAAACAGATTCCAAAATAAATTTTGATGTTTGGACATTTAATCAGATTTTGAGAATTTTGTCAAGTTGAGAACACTTCTGCACCCACTTCATAGTAGAGTAGACTAGACTCTGCACTCTTGAAATAATAATAATGTTTAATGATGAATTGGGATCAAATGGGTTGCAAAGTTTGCTTTTGTTCGGGTTTCTATGTACAGAGTGGTCCGAAAGTTTTGTCACCCCTACATAATATAATTTTCTATTTCAGAAGTCCAGACCTCACATCTTGTGACAATGTTCTGTGGGGTATTATCAAGAACAGAGTTTCACATGAACGATACCATAAAATCCATCAGTTGAAGGATGCTGTTCGGTGATCCTCTGAAACAATCAATAAAGCACAGCTTCATAAAATATCATACAGGACATAGCGCTGCATTATTTTGTGCCACGAAAATGATGGTGTTCATACAGACCTTCTCAATGTGTGACAGAATCAATGAAAGTGAATAAACCGAATCCAGTACATATGCTTTGTATTACTTGTTGGTCTATTGTTCTCATTACTTTTTGGTAGGAGGTGACAAGACGTTCGGACCATCCTTTATCTTCTCCATGTTTTTGTTTCATGGGGGTGCGAAAGAATGTCTTACTCTAATGATGGCTGGTCGTAAAAGAAATCAAGCCAAACCCTTTACCATAATTTGTGGCTTTAGGTTTCAAGCTGGCTCAGTTTTTCTATCTATTTTTTGCATGATGAGAAATTTTTTGTGTGAGTAATTCCAAAAAGTAAGCCAAGTACAAAGAAACCGGAAATATTTTGTAGAAACAAAGAAA
This sequence comes from Acanthosepion esculentum, assembly GCA_964036315.1. Taxonomy (NCBI): domain Eukaryota; kingdom Metazoa; phylum Mollusca; class Cephalopoda; order Sepiida; family Sepiidae; genus Acanthosepion; species Acanthosepion esculentum. The sequence goes on along the minus strand of OZ038477.1, from coordinate 122,322,426 downwards.
ATAATACTGGAATACTATGTAATGTCGGTACTCCTATGTAACATTGAATGCTGAAACAATATCCTGACAGATAAAAAGAAGACTTGCAGTAAAAGAAATATGGTTCTACAGAAGGATGCTGAGAATGTCATGTACCAAACATGTAAGCAATAAAGTCTTCAGGAAAATGAAAACAAAAAGGAACACTTATACTCAGAATCAGAAAGAAACAGATGAAATTTCTGGGACAGATAATGAGGAAAGAGTGCTTGAAAAATTTGAGACTCACAGGTCATATCGAAAGCAAAATGGACAATGGAGGGCAGCAGGCCACTTACCTGATGAGCTTATGTGAATGGATAGCCTAAGTGAAAGGGTTGGTAAAAAGGCAAAAATTACTGAGAGCTACAAAGCATAGGAAGTTGTAGAGAGCCATGATCACCCATGTCCTGAAGAGACAGCTTATAGAAGAAGATTAATGCTGACCACCACAATACTTCAAATATTTCATATTTGCAATAATTTACAGTAGAAGTTAAATTATTTTATTATAGAAATGCATGAAAAATCAGAAACGAGGACATGTCAGGAATTAATGTAATACTGACAGGAAGGTGCTATTATATGTAAAATGTAAATTAACTGCTAACTGTTTTAATTGAGAAAATCATTGAAAATTAGGAAGAAAAATATTATCAACGATCAGAAATGAATGCAGGTTATACTAATCAAAGTATTTTATTTATACTATTGTTCCACTCATAAACAGGCTCTCAAAAAGAAACTTGCCCTCCTCCTGATCAATATGATCATAACCTCATATTATTCTCATCAGTAAAAAATGAATGCAGGTTATACTAACCAAAGGATGCTATTAATATGTCTAGTATTTTTTCATACTATTGTTCCACTTAGAAACAAACTCCCAAGTTTAGGCTCAACCATAATCTATCTTACATTTCCATTTAATATGCACTTGTTATTTTCTCTTTTTACATCTTTATAAACAACTGCATTCAGTAGCCTGCTATCTTGAGTAGCTCTTTGGCCTTTTATTTTCCTTAAATTCTTTTTACTTAAACACTTAACTACTTTCAAAGAGCAAATCAAGCCTTTTTTTGTTTGCTTATTTACATCTATAAGAAAATCCTTTCTTCTTCTTCTTCTTCTTCTTTTCTTGTACCCATGTCATTCTTTCTTATATTAGCTTCAGTATTTTGTACTGAACTGGTTTAAATAAGAAGCAATTCTATCAGTGAAGACAATTACAGTTTCAGTGCACATTGCAATGTGGGTCCTTGACTTGGAGATTAAAATTTCAAGAACTTTGGAGAGCCCTATTAATGCTGACAGATTTCGTTAATGCATTTGTGCTACGAACGATCCCGGGCATGCTTTAAGCTAAAAAAGAGCCCTGTGCCTAACGAGCTCTGAGTTCAGGTAATTGACTAAAGATTTGTCAAATAGACATTACAAATTACAACATAAACCTCATATTGCATAGCATGTTTAACAATGAACAGTAGCGATTTAAAGTTTCTTCTCAATTCTTACCAAGGCAACAGTGTTTGATTTCACTGTTTATAGTCTGAAAAATTATTATTGCACTTAAAGTAAATGTTAATTAATTATTGAAAATTAATGTTAATTAAATTAGTGCAAATTAATGTCTCTAGGCAAGACAAAGGAGCCTGAAACAGCGTGACACGATTGTTCCTTGCTCAATTGGTTTTGAACACCCACAAAGTTAGCTATAAATGTTTTTACTTGGTGTTTTATGACAACAAACAGTAGAATCTAAATATGAGGACTTTAAAGCAACCACTTGCTGTCCGCAAGTAAGACTGATTGATTGATTGTTTTCTCCCTCTTATCAACTCATTGCAGTTTCATTTTTTGGTGGTGGTAAGATAATGATTTAGTAATACAAATTTTAGTAATTAACCCATAGCTGGGGTGAAAGAGGCGGATTCATACCATCCCCAAGCATATTTGCACCTAAGTGAATATAAAGAACCCAACTGGAATTGGAACTCGGTTCTCCAATTAACAATTGTGAGTCGTTATCCATTACACTACCTGCACATCCTGATCAGTCAGCCCCTCCTCTCCACTTAGCATCTTGCAATGTCTGACATTTCTCAAAGCTAAAATCACCATTTCAGACAGTGGACAAGATTAAGGAGAATGTGATAAGGCAGATGATGGTGATTCTGAAAGGATTTTATTGTTTTGAAAAGTGCAAAGGATACTGGGATAAGTGTTCCAAGAGGAGTGACTTGAAGAAGACTACGATGTCACTAACCAGAAAGGTTATAATTCTTTTAATATAAAATATTAAATAGCCGGATCCTTCATCATGTTCCAGATTATTGTATATCATTATCACCTATCACATTATATACAACTCCAATCAATTAAGAACATTAACTGGAATCATTATGTTTTTGCCTATGCAGTCTTTGAGAAAACTCCAATGGACAGCATTAAAGAGACCATCATCAAACATTGTTTTTGATGGACAGGCAATATACTCTGCATAAACCATGACAGACTCCATAAAAAGATCCTTTACAGTGAACTTAGCATTGGCCAAACACCCTGCGGTTTCCTATGCATTTCTGTAAGGATCCACCAAGACAGATTAGGATCAAGGTCGATATCAACCAGCAAAACTGGGAGGAACATGCAACAAATTGTCCACTCTGGCATCAAACTATTTTGACTGATCAAATTTCTTTTTGAACAAAAGCACCGTAGAAACACAATAAAAAATAACTAATTGGCTGAAGTGATCAGGTGTAACTTGTTTGAAAAATGTTCCATGCAAGAATTTATCTTGCCACCAAAGGCATAGACATGTGAATTCAGAATGGATGACTAGAGCACAAGAATGAGAATACATGAAAACAAAAAACAAAAATAGCAAATGAGATATTTTTTTACAGTAAGGTTCACCGTGTACAAGGCTCATGAGCCACACAAGGTAGAGGGTTATGTTAAGGGGTAGTTAATATGCATAGGAGGGAAAGATAATGGTTAACTCTAGACTTGAACAGGTTAAGATTGTAGTGATCGGGGAAACATCCTCTTGGGAGTCTGTTCCACTTGGCAGTGGTTCACAGGAAGAAGCCGTTTAAATGGAACTTACTTCTCGCCAATGGAATATGGAGGGAATGTGGGTGGTTTGTTACAATGTCATTGGAATGACAGGTCTGAGCTGTGAAAATTAGACCTGGCTGAACCAGGGAATGTACAAGGTAACCAAAAAAGTTCTGTCCGTTTTTAAAGGAAAAAAAGAAAACGCTTCACAGCAGGTGTAACTTATATTTAGTCTTTGAAGTAATCGGCATCAGCTAATGTGTCTCCAGCTATTCAATACCCTTGCGGTAGAACTCAAGGGGGGTTGACGCAAAGAAGTCCGTGAGGGCTTTGCGCAAGTCTGCTTCATTGGTGATGGATTTCCCATGAAGATGATTATCCAGGGAGTGGAAGAGGTGGTAATCGGATGGCGCAAGGTCAGGTGAATAAGGTGGATGGCACAAAGTCTCCCACCCAAGTTGCTGTATGGTATCCCTGACCACATGCGTGACATGCGGCCTGGCGTTGTCATGGAGGAAAAGCACACCTTTGCGATTCACCAGTGCTGGCTTCTTCTGGCGCAATGCCTGTTGCACAAGTTTCAATTGCTGCAAGTATAGGTCTCCAGTGACCGTTTGGCCTGTTATGAACCACTTGATGACCTGTCCACCAGACACAAAGCATAATCTTGCGTGGGTGCATAGGCGGTCTTGCGGTGTGAGGGACAGCATCCTGAGGAGACAACCAATGTCTGGAACACTTGGGAGTTTCTGTACAGAACCCACTTTTCATCACTGGTAAGCACTCGGTCAAATAAGGATGTGGTATGGTGGTGAGAAAGCAGCGATATGCAGGCTGCCACTCGTTGTTCCTTGTGGACCTCCAACAGCATTTGCCGAACCCACTTACTCAGTTTGTACGTCTTATCTAGGCGGTGCAGGTGAAGTCTAACTGTTTCATCGGAAATGTTGAACTGTCTTGCAAGTTCACCATACGTTAGACTACTATCCTCTTCAATGGCCGCCTTCAGGATTCCGTCATTCAAGACCTGTGGTCATCCACTGTGAGGCTCATCATGGAGGGACAAATCTCCTAACTTGAATTTTCGAAACCAACACCTTGCAGTACGTTCATCCAGAACACTATCCCCAAATGCTTGATATATGCAGCGACTTGATGCAGCTGCTGATAAGCCCGCTTTGAAGTCATAAAGCAACAGCCCCGAAAGAGATATCTAGACACTTCCATCCTTCTCACAGCTGTCCGGCTTATAACTGATGGCCGGGCACGGTTCCCGTGTTTTTTATAACGTCTGATGTTCCTACTTCCGGCTGTCCGAATTTGAAAACAATTGCTACACGCATTTCGTATATATTTCAACTTCATTCAATGACTAATCAAAAACGGACAGAACTTTTTTGGTTACCTTGTAGTTTGTCTGAGAACTTTCCATGGTAATAGTGATAAAGCAGTGAGGGATTCACTACATCTGGCCTGTAAAAGAGAGGCTGGAGGCTGGGAAATAATTTTTCTTCAGCAAGGATTTGGAGAGAGTTTTGAACTCTATCAAGACTGGAGAGTGTTACCAGGGCAGCTCCCACTCAAATATGTCAACAGTAGATCATTTTGGGCCTGATCTGGCTCTTATAAAGGTGGAGGATAGCATGAAGAGTCAGGTACTTGCCAGAGCAGTATAGGGAGCCAATTATTTTGCCTGCATCTTTAGCAATGGATTGTATATAGGAGTTCCACATAAGGTTGGGTGTGAGTTTGAAGACTAATATCCTCTCAAGGCACGGTGCTTGTCTGAGAGGATATCCATACATTGTGACTGGCAGTAGTTCAGGGTTTGGTTGGCAGTGATGGAATGTAACCAGTTTGGTTTTCAAGGCACTGAATTTAACCATCCAGTTTTTTTCCCCACTGGTTTGTCCATTGGGAAGGGTCTTACCACTCTGCAGAGATGCAGTTGGCATATTCTACAGCCCCAGCTGACAGGGCGATTTGCTGGGATTGGGGATAATTCTAGGTTGATATTCTTAAGAACAACCACTGGAATTTTGAAGTGAATTCTTCATTGCCAATGCAAAACAGTGTTTTCCCAAAAGTTTTAGGTAGTAAAATAGGAGTTTGAAATAGAAAATCATTGACTTTTATCTTTTAATGAATAAATTTAGGTTCACTATTTGAACACAGGATTGTTTGATGCAATAGTTCCATATTTTGAGAGATTGTCCAGTTCCATTAAGAACATAGTTTTGATAAGGAAATCAGGGATTTACAATGATCTTAGCACTGGCCTAAGACCCCAGCTGTCTAATGTGTCACTATAAGGATCAACTGAAAAAGACTATGAAAAAAGAGCTGTACCAACCTGTAAAACTGGGAGAAACGAGCAACCAATCATCCATTCTGGTGCCAAACTACATTGTCTGGAAGTAACTAACTCCCAAAGGTGTATACTTAAAATAACATACCAGAAAAAAAAGCTCACTGTCACAGTGGCAGAGCATTTATATTATATTTATCATAATAATCCGGTGTACATATGATTGACAATGACTGACAATTGCTTGCACATTATGCATGCAGTCTTGTGGAACACTTTTGCTTTATGTGTTATGCACCAACCCATTGTACAATTGTTCCTGTGACATTGAGCAGTTTTTGGCAAACTTGTAAATAAATTCTGGTACTGGATATTTATATGTATTTACCAGCTACTCTCATTATAGTATCTTGAGATAGCTGAGGAAGTATAAATGTCAGTACCTCTTAACAGAGCAGTGCCATCTGCCTGAAGACTGTATGTATAGCGTGCAAGAAACTGTCAGGCAAAGTCAGCTGTATGTACACAGGATTATTATATATATATAATATTTTTTTTTTTAAATATGATTCCTTCGCTACATAAGAGTTCTTATGTTTCAAAAGCGGGAGCTGAGACCCCTAATATAATTTTTGAAATTAAGTTGAATTAAGGTGTCTTGTCATGCTTCCTCGTCAAGCGAGAATTTGGGAATAAGCTATCTTGTGGTTAGTGCATGTTTATAAGTACTTACACTGCGATCTATTGAGACTAAGCCCTCAACCGACTCGATTCGTCCTCTGCGAGGGACGACGACGACCAACGCGCCGACATCTCAGGCGAACGTGTAGAAGATAAAAGTAAATCTTCCAATTTATTACTTATGTGGAATGCAACAGTGTTTTAATATTTCTAACGTAAATCTAACGATAATATTTTAGATGTTGTTTAAAAAGGTTTTTTTAACTATATCTAAAGAAATTTTTTAACTATTGAAATATTTATACAGATTTAAAATACCCAAGTCTTTGTTTAAGCCTAGTTTATATGTGTCTAATTTTAAAATCCGGTATTTCTCTTTTTTTCTCATTATGCTATATATATATATATATATATATATATATATATATGGTGCGATGGGGAAATTGTCACCATTTTATATTTTTAGCTTCATGTATGCACATTGTTTTTGATTTTGTCGACTGCACATTATAGTAGTGTTAGTTGGGCACTGTCTGTGAGAAAAAGACAGAATTCACTCTATCAGAAATTTGGGAACGGCATGCTGTACTGTTTGGTATTCATGCTGGAAGCTCCAATACAAACATTTCAGAGTATTTGGGTATCAACCTAAGGACAGTGCAGAAGATTTGGAAAGAGTTGGAGGAGTCTAATGGTGATTACGAAGGCGTTTGGAGTGATCACTAGTGATGGGGATGTTATGCTGCCATTCATCTTCCAACAGGGCCTCTGACTCAATACAGAGGCCTACATCAACTGTCTTGAGGAGATGCTGCCCTCGGTCAAGAGAGTGGCTGTTGGAAGACCCTAATTCTGGCAACAGGACTCTGCACCATGCCACACAAATAGGAGAATCCAGTCATGGCTTTCAGACAATCTCTGTGACCACATCACCTCTTACATCTGGCCACTTAACTCCCTAGACTGCACCCCCCTTGATTATTATGTGTGGGGTGCACTTGAGTGAGAGACAAACCAAAGATAAACTCAAGGCAAGGATTATGTTAGCATTCACCAACTTAAACAAGAAGACTGTCCAGAAGAGTTGTAGGAGATTCTGAAGAAGTCTGGATGAGATGGTTGAAGCCAATGGTGATTTTATTGGATAAATTTACTTTTTAGTATTTCAAAATATTTCTGTGTAATTTTGGTAAATATATCTGTTGAAATGAGATGTCAGTATTATTTTCATTTTTGCATAATTTAGATGTCAATTTATCTATTACACTTAGCATGCATGTTTGTGTGTGTGTATATATATATATATATATATATATATATATATATATATATATTAGACTATTTATACTGTAACTAAGATCCACTCAGCATTGTTGTAGTATATACATCACAGGTGGGCTCTGTGGTTGTTGAACAAACACAAATGTGCCTGAGCAGGGAGCTGCAATAAGGATTGGCTAGACACCCTAGTTAGCTACCACATGCGCGCGCACACATATATGTGTATATATATATATATATATATATGCAGCAAATTTTGATTTAAACATGTTTTGTTGAATAATATATACATATTGTGTCTACCCATTTTTATATTGATCCTTTTAAGTCGCCTAATTAGTTTCTCGATATTGAGATGAAATCCACGAAGATAGGCCCATAGTTTTTTTTAACCCATCTTGATTGTGCGATAGAACATGAATCTGGCAGTCATGGTTGGTCACTGCCCACTTGAAATTTGGCTTAAAATATATCAAATCTTTGCCATTTATTATGGCATTGGGCACTTTTTTTCATGTGTGCAATCTTCAGCAGACTCTTTTAGGATATATATACATATATATATATTATCTAGCAGGTCATCAAGAACAGCAGAAAGTAAAAAAGGTGATCTAGTTAGGAAGAAGATACTGAGAATTGATGGATAAGACTCCTTTTCCAAACAAACAAATCATCTCTCTGGATAAAGAAAAAAAGCAAGCAAATCTACAATGAGTACAATGATGAATGTAATGTACTAAAGTTGTTGATTAGCTGGGGTTACTGTCTTTCATAAAATTTGGTCAGTAAGTGCTGGTTGCCTTTTGAAATTACAAACTGGTGGATTTGCTATCAAAAAGTAGATAAAACAAATTATGTTATTCTTTTGGTGTTATCATTTAATGCATCATGATGAAAGTAAAAGTCTTCCCAATTTCAATTAGTCTTCATCTTCAGCTGGAAAGATGTGGAATGAAAATAGAAAGAAAACAAACCAACAATCTAAAAAAATAATTCCATTCTTTTTCCTATGATCCATCACTTAATTTCTATTTTGAACTCAGTTTGTGGGTTTTCTTTACAAGCTCAACACCTAAGTCTATTAAATATAAAGGGTCGGATGAAATGTTCATAAGCTGACAAAAATATAAATTTAAGTAGACATACCAGTTGGTAGACTAAAACCGTGCTTCTCAAACAATCTGATATGGCAGACTGGCATTATTTTTCTCAGTGTGTCATGTACCTGTAATATTTCGTGGTAATATTAATTTATACCAGAAATGTTATAAATAATGAATATAATAATGGGTTGACTATTTTTTATCTTCCATTTATTTTGCAAGAAATAATTCAATATCAAAACACATAAAAAGTAATAAAAAAAATAAGCATTTTATTAACACAAAAACAAAAATTATATCACCTTAATCTTTACGAATGATTCCTTAGCATGGTCTGGACAATGGCCGTGTACCAACACTGGTCCATGGACCACTACTTTGAGAAGCACTGATGCATAATACAGCTTCACAAGAGAGGACAATATAGAATACAGGCTCCCAAGAGAGGACGACATAGAATACAGGCTCCAAAGAGAGGACGACATAGAATACAGGCTCCCAAGAGAGGACGACATAGAATACAGGCTCCAAAGAGAGGACGACATAGAATACAGGCTCCCAAGAGAGGACGACATAGAATACAGGCTCCCAAGAGAGGACGACATAGAATACAGGCTCCCAAGAGAGGACGACATAGAATACAGGCTCCAAAGAGAGGACGACATAGAATACAGGCTCCCAAGAGAGGACGACATAGAATACAGGCTCCAAAGAGAGGACGACATAGAATACAGGCTCCCAAGAGAGGACGACATAGAATACAGGCTCCCAAGAGAGGACGACATGGAATACAGGCTCCAAAGAGAGGACGACATAGAATACAGGCTCCAAAGAGAGGACGACATGGAATACAGGCTCCAAAGAGAGGACGACATGGAATACAGGCTCCAAAGAGAGGACGACATGGAATACAGGCTCCAAAGAGAGGACGACATGGAATACAGGCTCCAAAGAGAGGACGACATGGAATACAGGCTCCAAAGAGAGGACGACATGGAATACAGGCTCCAAAGAGAGGACGACATGGTATACAGGCTCCAAAGAGAGGACGACATAGAATACAGGCTCCAAAGAGAGGACGACATAGAATACAGGCTCCAAAGAGAGGACGACATAGAATACAGGCTCCCAAGAGAGGACGACATAGAATACAGGCTCCAAAGAGAGGACGACATAGAATACAGGCTCCAAAGAGAGGACGACATAGAATACAGGCTCCAAAGAGAGGACGACATAGAATACAGGCTCCCAAGAGAGGACGACATAGAATACAGCCTCCAAATAGAGGACGACATAGAATACAGGCTCCAAAGAGAGGATGACATAGAATACAGCTTCAAAAAGGAGGACAATGTGGAATACAGCCTCCCAAGAGAGGATGGCATAGAATATAGCCTCTAAAGAGCGGATGACATAGAATACAGCCTCCAAAGAGAGGACGACATAGAATACAGCTTCTCAAGAGAGGATGATGTAGGACAGTGCTTCTCAAACTATCTGATATGGTGGACCAGCATATTTTTTTAAGCTCGCTAGATGTAACTGTAAATTCTATGCTAACAGTTTCTTTTCTTGCACTTCTCACTTGGAGATCTCCTTTCCAGCTCCATTCTTTCCAGCCAACTTTAATCAAAAATTTAAATGCAATGTCAATTTCTATCTACTGTCCTACTGATTACTCTTTTCTCTTTCCACTCATTATTAATGTTCCTAATTCTTCCATGTCTTGTAACCCTTTGTGTTTTAGTGGCTTTACTGTTTTGCATGGGGTGATGCCAATTTAAAAAAAAAAAAACATAATGAAGATGTTGAATTTTGATACTATCTTAAATAAAAAGTTTAGAAGAAAACTGCTATGAGTATTAGAATAATGGCAGACTGTTTTTTAACAAAATATTTATTTATTTAAAAATTATAACGTAAGTATTTTATAACATCACTACAAAAATAGCCATTTTCTTTCAACACTTCTAGTCTCTTGTCACTTGACAAGACACCAGAAGTGTTGAAACAAAATGGCTATTTTTGTAGTGATGTTATAAAATACTTACGTTATAATTTTTAAATAAATATTATTTACTCTACTCTGTATTGAGCACTTTTTTTAAAATAGTGTTTTTGGTTACTGGAAGTACTGGAACCTTGCATTCGAAAAAATATTTAATAAATTTAATCCAAAAGTAACACTGGTCAATAAATACCAAACATTTTCTGTATGGAAACGATTAATTTCACCATTACCATTTTACTATTCCTAATTACCAATATCATAGAAAATTTGATATCCTTCTTTGTTAATCACTGACAATCACATGTTGACTTTCAGTGGGTTTCTGTTATAGCATAAGAAGAAATGCATTTACATTATACATATATAATAGCTTTATTCTGTTAATAACACTGGCCGTAATTCTTTATCAGTAACAATCCTAATCCTAGGCATGATGATAAACTACATCCAGCAAGTCTTGTGATCAGCAGATAGGTTTTCTGGAGTGTGGAACCACTACTTAATTGCTGTTGTTCTCAAGTCCACCCTGAACCTGTTCGGGTCCCAGCTATGGGCAAATGGTGAACATCCCCAAAATAAAAACAAAACACTATCAAAGTATAAAAATACATTTTTATAGTAAAAATAACAGCAAAACATTTCAATATAAAAAAAATTACCAACAATACACATACTAACAAACTGTAGCGACTTCCCCTAAATCCAGTTAAATTACTACCAAAAACTAACATGAATTTTCATTACATTAATCTATATAATAGGCTACCAATCAAACGGTATCCCGAAATATAACTTCAACGAAGCACAAAACACACATTATCGCCTCAAGTAATTATGTCCACACAAACATGCATATGCACAAAAGCTGTGTAACATCTACCATGTATTCAGTTGTGAAAGCAGAATAATATATATTTTTATTACTTCCAAGCTCCCAAGAAAATTAAATTTTGGCATTAAATGACCCATAAGGAGTTGATATGCCATTAAACACACAAATCAATAATGACAATACATTTCTTTGCAGTTTTCAATGCAAAGACATTTCCTGAGTAGAATTATTACCTATACATTCACATGATACATGTAATGTGTCTATTCTATCACTAATACTTACATTATTTTATTACAGTGAAAATTTTTTCATAATTTTCAATACATCTCAATAGTAGAACCATTTGAAATGCATTTATGTAGTAAAATCATAAGTAATGCTTTTGTATATTGTATACTTTCTTCATGTTTCTTACCTTTCAGTGTAAGTCCCCCGCACTTTTTAATACTGATCTCTTATTTTGTTCAAGTCTGTTCACCTTTGTATTTTTTCAAAAAATTTGCATGGCATATATTATAAATGCACTCTTTTGTCAAGTACTGCTTGCATGAGATTGACTGATTGATTTTATGGCATATCAACACTTTATGGGTTATTTAAAGCTGAAAACCTTTTTGTGCTAAGTTAACAGTAAAATTAATAAATAGATAATAATTATTTGGTTTTGTAAGAGAGAAGAAAAGATTTTTGATCTTTACATCATTGTGCAACTATCTATTTTGAAACTTTGAAGATATCAATTTGTATAAATTGCATATTTAATATAAAAATTGTGTGGGTCATTGTTTCCTAAAAAGGTCATTGTTTCCTAAAAAAGGTCATTGTTTCTTAAAAAAGTTTTTGGGTGATGCTGAAATTGTTTTTATGTTGGTAGAATAATATAAACGTAAAGATAAAAATATTTGTTGAATAAAGTGTTTTTGTTAAAAAATTGTATAAACTGTATATTTTGAGTACTTTGGATAAAAAAATTTGTATTAATCATATATTGCAAATAAAAAATGTTATGGATCATTGTGTGCTTTGTTTTCATAAGTACACACAATATACGTTTTTTATATGAAACAGACTATATATATATATATATATATATATAGTCTATTAGTAATTAAGAGTAAATATATTTTAAAATTGTAGTTAAATAAAATGTATTCTAACCGAAACACCCCTATAAAGAATCTTTAAGTATACAAGTACGAAAAAAAAGCCGAAAAACTTATTGACGTTAATAGAAAAAAACACATGCATTTAACTGATGCCAGAATTCGTAGAAAAATACACCCCTACCCTCCCTAAACTTAACCTCTTTTTCGAACGTAACTCATAATTGATACAACAATAGTTAATAAAAATGAACATGCTACCGCCCCTGTCTGAATGAATTGGTTTCTCTGTATCCTTGGAAACAGGAAATTATGAATTTATATGTGTGTTTAAAAATCAGTAAATTTAAAAATAAGTTATTCCAATATTTGCTTGAAGATGAAACAGAACTAATGCTTTTAATTTTATTATATAATTAAATTTGAAGATTTTAGCTTCGGTTTTTGAAACATAGTTATTATTGTGTAGCAAAAAAAACATATTTTAAATCAGTTAATTTATAATATTAGGTTGGTGCAAAAATAAAGTCGTTTTTTGATGTTCAACTTCATGTGAGAAAACGACATTATTTTTGCACCAACCTAATATTTATGATCTCTAAATTTACATTGAGCACTGTTTTGTAAAAATAAAAAAAATAAAAATATCAATAAGAACACTGGATTATATATCTTACTGTTCTTTCTTTATATATATATATATATATATATATATTTCAATATATTTTCTGTTTATACATTATTTTTATAGACACAAATATTTAAGTAAATGCTCTGTTTATAATAAACAGTGTTAACAACATTTACTGGCCTGAATGTTCAAGAAATCTCAAAGAAAATATGCTTCCTCTGACAGGAATTGAACCTGTATCTTACACAGAACTGCCATATGGCTTGATGTGCTATACCATTTAGCTACAGGGGAAGCGTCTGGTCAGCAATGTGAAATTACTGTTTGTGAACTACAACCCACTCATGATTTCTTTCAAATGCTGCACAAAGCATATCTTAACGTAAACAAATGACATTATATATTATGAAATAGACTAAGTGCTCTCTTCATTATTAACAGTATTAACAACATTTACTGGCCTGAATGTCCAAGAAATCTCAAAGATATATGAAACAGACTATATATATATATATAGTCTGTACATTGTTTACATTATTCAGACTATTGTCCTCATCTTTGTCGGCATATTTATTAAAATGTTTCGGCCGTTGTATGCTCCAGCCTTCTTCAGGTGCCATGTTTAATGCATGTCAGTTATCAGTTATCTCCTGTTAATGTTTCCCTCTGAAAGTTCTCCACTGCCTTAACCGGGTATTGAACTCACACTCTTTGGGTCCTGTCACTGGATCTAACCAACGCCTTTATCCACTGTGCCATGTGTCAGAGGGAAAAATTAACAAGAGATAACTGATAACTGACATCCATTAACCATGGCACATGGAACTAGAACAGTCTACCCCAGTGAGCGAAATAAAGGGTTCAGTTCGACATTCCAACCACCTGAAGAAGGCCGGAGTGTACAACAGCCGAAACGTTGTAATAAATATGGCGACAAAGATGAGGACAATAGTCCGAATAATGTAAATAATGTACATAATAGCTCATCTCAGAAATATAGACAGATATAGTCTGTTTTATGCTTATACTCAATTGTCAGGCCTGATGATTGTGCATAAGCATGAAACAGAATGTTGCCACTGGGTGTTGACTTCATTGTATACTTACTGTTATGGGTCCTTTCCTATAACTACAGAATGAACTTTTCCTAACACTATGTATACTATGCCTCTCAAGAGAGAGAGACGAATCAAGTTGAGCCGATAGCAGTTCACTCCAAACCAGACTGACAGTCATACTAACACCTTCCACATCTTGTATTATTATTCCATGTAATATATCTTCATTATTTCTACTCTTGTGTTCATGTTGTTCTTACTTGGTCCTAACTTGGACCATAACAGTGGCGACGAGGATATTGAAGAAACGAATTCTACGCAGAGAATCTAAAAAAAACCTTTTTGCTATTGGTCATCCATAACAGAGGCAACAGAGGTATTGAGAAAAAAACAAAAACAAGTTCTATGCGAAGATAAAAAAAACAAAAGAAAAAATTTTTTTGGACACCAACCTTAACAGTGGTAACGAAGACACAAATTTTACCTGTCAGCCAGAACAGAATCGAATTCTACGCAGGAAAACTTTTTTTGTACTAAGTTTCCAGAACAACAGGTGACAAAGACCTGAAGTCTACACTGAGAAAAAAGGAAAAATAGTTACACAAAATTACGGTGTAAACATGGAAGACTTTAAGGCAACCATATTGGAACTAATGAAAATGCAATTCGAGCAGCAACAAAAAAATGAGGAAAGACAGACTAGGCTCGAAGAAAAACAATTAGAAATTCAACAGAAAAACGAAGAGAAGCAACTCGAACTACAAGAATTACTACTACGAGCAGTAACAAATAAAGGACAAAATTCTGGAAATGAAGCGGCATTCTCGCAAAATGCTATATGGAGCTCTATCAAAGACTTCACTTATGCACTGGACAAAGACAAAACCTTCGTGGCTTACTTCAGAAGATATGAAGATTCATATGAATTTGATTGCTGGAATTGGTCAGACGTGAAAAAAGTACGTCTACTACTGAGGAAACTAGGGTCAAGCGAATACATTAATTCGTAGACTACATCCTACTGAGGAAAATGAATGAGTTTCAAGGAAGCCGTGAAACTTTTAACGGAATTATTTAGTCCAAACACTTCACTATTCCACAAAAAGTGGAAATATTTAAATTTAACAAAAAAGGATAGCGAAGACTATATAACATTTGCTTCCGTAGTAAACAAAGACTGCGATGACTTTAAGTTATCTGAACTCAGCCCTGACAATTTTAAATGTTTGATATTCGTCCAAAGATAGACTTGAGCGAAGCATACCTACAAGTACCAGTAGATGAGGAAAGCTCAAGGTTGTTGTGCATAAATACACATAAAGGGTTATATAAGTTTCAGAGATTACCATTCAGGATCAAGGTCGCGTCGGCGATATTTCAGCAAATAATGGACACTATGCTAGGCGGACTGGATTTCACAATCGCATACCTTGATGACATCCTGATAAATAGCAAAAATATTGAAAAAACACTGGGAACATATTCAAGAGGTTTTCAGGCAGATACAAAATTATGGTTTTAAGGTAAAGGAAAATAAATGTGACTTCTTTACGAAGGAGTTAAAATATCTGGGCCATATTATTGACGAAGAAGGAAGAAGACCAGACCCAGAAAGAGCCACGGCAATAAAAAAAAATGCCGGCTCCAAAAAATTTAGCCGAGTTACAAAGCTTCTTGGGCTTAGTAAATTATTATCAAGAATTTATTCCTAACATGCACAAATTACGCGCACCCCTAAACGAACTGTTGAAGAAGGAAAAAGTTTGGGAATGGTCA
The DNA here is from genome assembly GCA_964036315.1 of Acanthosepion esculentum. Taxonomy (NCBI): domain Eukaryota; kingdom Metazoa; phylum Mollusca; class Cephalopoda; order Sepiida; family Sepiidae; genus Acanthosepion; species Acanthosepion esculentum. The sequence goes on along the minus strand of OZ038477.1, from coordinate 122,306,558 downwards.
TATGAATGTCAGAAAACTTTCAACAAAATCATTAAGACTATCAGCAGATTTATTTTTAGCACATCATGATCCAAAATTGGAAATAATAGTCACGAGTGACGCGAGTGCCTATGGTGTTGGGGCACGTATACTTCATAAAATGCTGGATGGGACACTAAAACCCATCCCGCATGCGTCAAGAATGTTACTACCAGCCGAATAAAATTACTCGCAAATCGAAAAAGAAGGGCTGGAGATTATTTTTGTGTTTACGAGATTCTACAGATATATTTACGGTAGATTTTTCACCTTACAGACAGACCACAAGCCGTTATTGACTATATTTGGATCAAAGAAAGGTCTACCTGTCTACACTGCTAATAGATTGCTAAGATGGGGGACAATTTTATTAAACTATAACTTTAAATTGGAGTACCTTCCATCAAACAAAATCGGGCATGCAGATGGTCTTTGGAGACTAATACCAAAGAAAATGGAGCCATTAGAAGATTCCGTAATTGCAGCTCTACGATATGAGGAAGATATTAGAACATCATTATGTAGTACAATTCGAGACCTCCCCGTCACATTACAGGAAATAAGAAACGAAGCAGTGAATGACGAATTTATAAAGGAAACGAAAACAAAAATTGTAGGAAAAGATAAGCATATATCAGACAGTTTTTCGTTATGTGATAATGTTCTGCTATATAATGAAAGAGTAGTAACCCCGAAAACGCTACAAAGGCGAATCCTCAAGGATTTTCACATGAGTCACCCAGGAAAGAACAGGATGAAATCCTTAATGTGAAGTTACGTGTACTGGCCAAACATGGATGAAGATATTATGCATATGGTGGACAAATGCAAAGGGTTTCCTTAGCAGCCAAGGCACCTCTGATCACTCATAAGCCACGGCCTAAGACAAGATCAACCGTGGTCGAGAATCCATGTAGATTTGGCAGGTCCATTAGAGGGTTTCTACTACTTGATTGTAGTAGACAGTTGCAGCAAATGGCCAGAAGTATTTTGTTGTAGAAAACCTACTTCTGAGACTACAATAAATTGCCTTCACGAGCAGTTTGCTCATTTTGGAGTGGTTGATTGTTTAATCACCGATAATGGGACACAATTTACATCTGCGGATTTTCAAGAATTTTGTGAAACTTTTCAGGTGAAACACATCAAATTCCTGCCATATCACCAAGATCAAACGGGCAAGCAGAGAGGTTTGTAGATACATTAAAAAGAGCACTAAGGAAAGCTTATGACGTACCAACAGAAAAGGCTTTACAACAATTCTTGCAAGTGTAAAGAATTACACCGAACAGTACCACGCCATCGGTATTATCGCCGGTGGAATTGATATTTTCGCCCGAAAAATTAGATCGGTATTCGACAAATTACTGCCAAAACAGACAAAGCAATCACCAACGTCGTTTGTACCAAAAAGAAAATTTAACCCGGGGAGAAAGCTTTTTTTAAAATGTTCAAAAGCAACACATCCTATTGGGAGCCAGGTACAATAGAGAAATGAATCGGGAACGTGATTTACATAATTCAGGGTCCGAAGTTCTCGCATAAAAGGCACTTAAATCAGATCAGAAAGAGGCTGTTAGAAGATTCTAACGGTCTACCTCAGGAAGAGGAGGAAGTAATGGACACAATAATTGACACATTCGATATGCAAAGGCCTCAAGCAATTTCAGAGCCGTGGAAATCAAGCAGAAAAAGAAAATTTACAGAGCCTTTGATGATTAATCCGAAGAGGAAAAAATATTAAAGACCCCTGCGAGGTAAAAGCTTGGGATGGGGGGGGGTGTTATGGGTCCTTACCTATAACTACAGAATTAACTCTTCCTAACACTATGTATACTACGCCTCTCAAGAGAGAGAGACGAATCGGATCGAGCCGATAGTAGTTCACTCCAAACCAGACTGACAGTCATACTAACACCTTCCACATCTTGTATTATTATTCCGTGTAGTATATCTTCATTATTTCTACTCTTGTGTTCATGTTGTTCTTCCTTGGTCGTAACCTGGACCATAACACTTACATACCCTCTATGGCTGATATTGAGCACTTTAAGCCATAAATATAGCATATCGTTAAACTATATTTTACCATATATATTTTTCAATTGTTTCACCTCAATCAAGGAAGTAATACGACTGGTATGCAGGGGGTTACAGAGAGGGAAGGTGAGAGAACAGACTGGATATGGGGGGACTGTGGAAGGGTAAAATCTGAATGAGCTTCAAGAAGATAGATGATGATTGACGTTGCATTTAAATTTTTGAAGACTGTAGTCATCAGGGAAGCAAAGAAATGGAAGGTAGTTCCAAAGGCAGGAAGTGTGAGAAAAGAAACTGTGAGAGTAGAAGTGATGGTTACATTTAACTAATTTAACTCTACAACTACTGCTTTGCTGCCTTTTCTTTCCAACTTGTTGGAAGTCCTCTGCTGTAGTTCCTGTTTTTAAGAACTCTAAAGAACCTTCTGACTCCTCTATCACCCTATTAGTCTCTCATCGCTTTTCAGCAAAGTATTCAAAGCTTTAATCAATGCTGAAGTGTTTAAGCATCTTACCTCTCATGACCCACTCTCTGACAAACAATATGGCTTCTGTTTTGCCCGATCTACCACTGATGTGCTAACGGCCATCACTAAATATGTATATCAAACTCTTGATAATAACGCCGAAGCTCGAGCTGTGGCTTTAGATATCACAAAGATGTTTAACAGGGTTTAGCATGCTTGTTTTGTATGTAAGCTCCAGAGCCATGGTATTACTGGACGATTGTTTGATTTAATTCAATCATTCCTATCAAATTGTGAAATGAAGGTTGTTTTGAATGGGCTAGTTCCAGATCCTTTCACATGAACATGGGTGTCCCTCAAGGCTTTATCTTTTGTCCTACACTGTTTCTGATCTTCATCAATGATCTTTCTCATGTAATCAGTTCCCAAGTAGGGATTTATACAGATGACACTATCATTTACTCCTGTCACAATAGAAAATCTGTCAGAGCTGACAAAGTTAACCTGGCTGATGCTCTTGAAAAGGAGCTCCAATCAGTGGTTAACTGGGGCAGGAAATGACTTGTAAATTTGAATGCCTCCAAAACAAAACTGCTCTGATTTAACCACCACAGAGAAACTTTCCTGCCTGACATCAGCATGGCTGATGAAGACTCATGGAGAGCAACATACTCTGCCTGCTTGGTCTCACGTTTTCAACTGACTTGAAGTGAAATGACTACATTGAATCAATAGCCACATCTACTGCAAAGACAGTTGGGTCCCTGTGTTGTGCTAGAAAGTTTTTCTTAGTCCATCTTAGAAATTTGCCATTTGTCTGTACATTGAAGACAGTTGTCATATCTGTTATATATATATATATATATATATATATATATATATATATATATATATAGAGAGAGAGAGAGAGAGAGAGAGAGAGAGAGAGAGAGAAAGTGATTTTGTGGCCATATCATGTAATTAAGCAATGTTGAATATAGTCAGTATCTAGAATACCAGGTGTGCTATGAGTGTGGATGTGTTGGTGGCATAATGACTAACTGCTCAGAAGGAGAAACGGGAGAGCTAAGTTTGAATCCCAGTTGAGTTTGTTACATTCACTTGCAAACAGATACTCTTGGAAAAGGTATGAATACATCTCTTGCCCCACACCAACCAGCTATGGGTAAATAGTAGTACAAACAGGGCCTTACAGCCATGGTTGACAAAAGGAAAAGGTCAACTCTAAATTCAAACCAGCTGTCTTATAGGAGCCAATGGCAAGGATGCAGTAAGGTGATGGAAAACTTATATCCAAAAAAGCCTGTGATTGTCACATCATCTGACATGTGCACCAGTACAGAACATGGTGCTATGATGGAGAGAGAATGCATTTCAGGGCACAGACAACTAATCATATTAAACAATTCATTTATGCAGGTTGTTCAATGAAATTGTAGAGTTTACTGAACCCTCATCCATCAATCTCAACAGGAGAATCCATCCATATATAATAATTATCCCTTCATATTAATGTTAGAGTCCCCCAAGTCTTTATCTTTGGACTTGCACTGTTTCTTATCTTCATCAATGACCTTTTCTCTTTTAGAAAGATTTCAAAACAACAATAATGCATGCAATGGTAATATTAGCTGTTTCCTTATAAGGAAACACTCAGCATACATTAACTGAGCAGCCAGTACTACTTTTGATTGAAATTTATAAAATCTTTCTCGTCAAACAATTTTTCAGGAAAACAGCTTTCCAGTATTGATGAAGGTTTCCTTCCTAACCTTTTATTTGATGTGGAGTGGAATGTCAACATCTTGATCATTTTCTCTTTGGGTTACATGTGCTATTCATTTTAGTTGTTGCTGCTGTTGGTAGTCCTCAAGTGATGTGGTTTCTGTTATTTGGTACAGTTCTTTGTTTGTGATTCTGTAGCACCAGTCCATAAAGTTCAAAGAAGGATGGTCTTCACCAAGATCCACAGGCTTCACTTACTCAAAGCCATTTTTAATAAGTGGTTGTACACAGCTGACTGTTTAGATACTTCTGAACGGACTTAACACCATGCATGACAACCATATGAAAGTCTTGCTCCTACAAGGCTATTTGAGAACATGACTATAGTTTTCAGGTTAATATTTTGGCATTGTAGAAATGTGTGGTGTTGGGAGAAACTATCTCTAGTGTAGCTTATTCTGTGTTCAATTTCTTTATCTCCTATACAAAACGTATTATAATTGATCTATGCATCAAGGTATTTGAAGTGTTCGGTATTTACTAATTCCACATTCACTGCTTTCATTCCAAAAGTATCTTTATATTAAAGACTTTCCATATTTACAAGTTTTAAAAGAAAAAAATGGTCCTATTTATGGAATATACAGGGTGATTGAAAAGTACTCCCTATTCTATATATGATAGATCACCTGTATTGTAAAAATTATAGTTGGATGGGAGAACCCATAATACATGAAATAAGGAGTTACTTTTCAATCACCCTGTATATTAAAATAATTATTTACAAATACGTAAAAGAAACTATTCTATAATTATAATATACCTGGAGTTACCTGCAATGAGAAATTGGATCGTTATAATATAAAGTTCAGTTATGTGTCATGCGTGATAGGCGATGATGTATCTTTTGATACATGACTGACAAGGCAGAATTTTTTCCCTGCAGTAGGTTGCCATTTCTTTCTGCAGCAGACCATTTGCCATCCAAGGCTATAGAACCTGGTCTGTCCTGCTAGTTGAATCCATTACATTCACTTACATGCTATTACCCTTAGGAAAGGTATGAATCCTCATCCTCTTCCCCCAGCTATGGATAAATAACAGGACAGACCGGGTTCTATAACCTTGGATGTCAACTGGTCTACCTCAGAAAGAAATGGCAACCTACTGTGGGAACAAAATCTGCTTTGTCAGTCATCTATCAAAAGATACATGATCACCTAAGCATGTATCACGCATGGCACATAACTGATAATATAAAGAGAGTGCAAAAGCAGACTCCCCCGCCACCTATTACTGTCCAGGGTGGGCTGGGGTTTACAATATGCCAACTACATACCCTGCAGAGGAATAAGACCATCCCGCCCACTTCTCCAAAAACACCCAGTTAAGTTCATTCCATTCACTTATACGCAAACACCCTTGAGAAAGGCTTCAATTCATCTCTTCTCCATCCTATTGTCTGAATAGGAGGACATATCTGGAAGAATCATAATTGCCAAAATATAGTTAATGCAAGATTCAATCGCAAAAAAAAGGGGAAAAAAAAAAAATTTACAATCCAAAGAAAAAAAAAAAATTTCAGCTTTAAATAACCCATAAGAAGTTGGTAAGCCATTGTCATAATTTTATCTCATCCTCATTGCCAAAATGAATAGAATAATTACATGAAGGTCGGTAATGAACGATAATACTTAGGACAAGAACAACACATATAAGATTCACCAGCAGCGTGTAGAAGTAGAAAACCGCTAGAAGTGAGTGAAGTGAATTCCACAATGAATTTCCAACTGCATGTGGTCAGATGTGGCACAAGGCTGAATTTAATGTGGGGTATCTGAACTCACAGGCTTGGCCCAAAATTCCTCGTAGACCCTGTATAAAATGTGGTCGAGTAGCTGTTTCCTGAGATAAGACTTTGCCCTTCAACATAGACTCATCAGAGGATCCTCTCTGTCTGGAGGCAGAGAGTTTGATCAGCAAAGCTGGAGACGAAATTCCAACTGCAGAATATCTACCAACCGCCCCACGTGGTCAGATGTAACACAAGGCCGAATTTAATGAGGTATCTGAGCCTGTATCCTTGGCCAAAAATTCCCTGTAGACCCTGTATAAAACAGGGTCGGGTAGCTGTTTCCCAAGATGAGACTCTGGCCTTCAACATAGCCTCATCTGAGGATCCTCTCTGCCCAGAGGCAGAGAGTTTAATCAGCACAGCTGGAGATGAATTTCCAACTGCAGACCAACATACAGTATTTACTACTGTATTTATGTGAATGGGGACATACCCATTATCATCTGTAGGCATGCTTAAGTATAATTCATATCTAGAAATTCATCAGGATGTAATTATTATGGGTTTTGGATCTTTCAATATCATACCTCTTCACACTGCTGGTAAATAGACCAATCCAGATCAATACTTACCTTGAGACTCAAGTGTAAACTTGATCTTTTGATCCAAATAAAAACCTGGCCAATATTTGCTGTTTAACTCATGCATAAACAGGACCCATGTTTAACTTTTGAATCAAGTTAAAAAATATTTAAAAAAAAACAGATTTTAAAATTAAAAACTATTAGAATTCAATTACAAACAGAATTGGAAATGATTTTCTAAGTAAAATTTTCGCATTCTTGCACAGAAATTGTGACAAAACTACATGCAGTGTTATTGTCATTGTTTCAAACTAGGACTTAAAAGCTTCTACTTGAAGATGTTACAGAATATGAAAGCTAGCCTGTGATGGTCAGCAATTAATCAGAATATCATGTGGGTATCGTATTCTAACAGTGATTGATTGCTTTTGTCTGTTTTGGATATAAGTCCAAAATGCACAATGTCTTCAGAGGACAGCAGAAATTTTGAAGCAACAATATGCTTCCAACACCCAGGTTCAAGAGACAAGCTAAGACCACATATGGAGAGATGCTAAGCCAATGAGTGGCATGCATTCCCTAGAAGTTCTTCCTCCCACTGCCTCATAGAATCCATGCTACCATGTCTATCCATCTCCTTTAATAAAACAAGTAAGAAAAAGAAAAGTTTGTTAAGTTTGTAAATTCCTTTCATGAAGACAAGTGCAACAGTAAATGTATCTGATCAATGTCTCACGGTCAGATTAGGGTCATTTGTTCACAATCTTTAGGATGAAGTAAATAATGACTATGTGCTTTTAAAAAAGAAAAGAGAAAAGTAAAACAATATGTAAGAAACACGACCTGAGACAGAAAACAAAAAAAAAAATAACTGCAGATTTGAATTCAGTATATTAAAAGTATACATAGGTTGAGAAAATCTTCAACATCTGCAACATATTTATTTTGTTTGCCTATTCACAGTGATATTTCCAGCTTTGCGATTTTTACAAAATGGGTGGCTGTTTTTAATTGTGTCCCTAAGAGCTATTGTTATTTTCAAATCTTTTTAAAAGAAATATTTCCATGCATTAACAATTGAAAATAATTTCATTTTGCTTATTAGATTATTCATGTTTTTAAATTATAGAATTTGTAGTTAATTCCTATATTTCCGTTTCTTATATATATATATATACAGACACACACATACCCTTCTGCTAATGGGTTTTCTGTTTAATTTTTAATTCCGTATATTTTTAAAATGAAATAGAAAACTTCATTTGTAGAATGGCAGATAAGAAAAACGATAAAGAGAAGCAGAATAAGAAATTGCAATGTATTATGTTATTTTTTATGTGTATTAAAAAGCTCTTTCAAAAGAATTTAAAATAGAGCACTATTATATACATAAGAAAAGAAATATACGAATAAGATAAGTTTTTAAAATATGTTTAAAAAGATTCTCAAATATCCACAAATAACTCATAAGCATTCATAATGTCAAGAAGGACTTTGAATGATTTGATTGAAATTCATCCATTAAAAGTAGAAAACAAAATTCTGTTACTTTGAACATTATGTTTATAAAAAACAAACAAATCTAAAATAATCAATATATTTCTTGCCTGTACAATGCGATTCCAATTCAATATCTCTGATATCATTTTCAGCCTGATTCTATGGATTTTCTAACATTAAAACATAAAACTCTCCAAGACATTGATTTGATATTTTATATCAAGAGCCTGAAACTGCATTAACCCTTTTAAATTCTGATTCTATTTGCTTCCTTTCTGATTTAGCATTGTTCTAGTATTTCTCGGATAAGCACTTTATAAATCTTTGGAATGAAACTGCATGCATCAAGGAATTAAAAGGAAAGATTTTCTTTCTTTTATGATTCTCATACAGCTTTCTCTGAGAGAATTTGTCATTTGCTTAAAAAACAATGTTAATGTATTGAATGAGATAGGCCAAAAGATAGACGCACACAGACATATATAGGAATAAATAATTAAATATGTGTGTGAATATATATATATGTGTGTGTGTGTGTGTGTGTGTGTGTGTGTGAATAAATAAGTAAATATATGTATATATATGTATATACATATATATATATGTGTGTGTGTGTGTGTGTGTGAATAAATAAGTAAATATATGTATATATATATTTATATATATATATATACGTGTGTGTGTGTGAATAAATAAGTAAATATATATATATATATGTGTGTGTGTGGGTGTGTGTGTGTGAATAAATAAGTAAATATATATATATATATATATGTGAATAAATAATTAAATATATGTACATGTATATACATATATGAATAAATAAATAAATATATGTATGTATATATATATATATAAATAATTAAATATATGTATATATATATATATATATATGAATAAATAATTAAATATATGTATATATATATATATATATATATATATGAATAAATAATTAAATATATGTATGTATATGTATATATATATATATATATATATATATATATATGAATAAATAATTAAATATATGTATATATATATATATATATATATATATATATATATATATATATATATATATATGAATAAATAATTAAATATATGTATATATATATATATATATATATATATATAATAAAAAGACTTAAACACTAATATTAGTGTTTAAGTCTTTTTATTATATCCTTTCTCTGTCCTGGACATCGAGTTCTACCTGGATCATATCCTCTTGGAATTATTTTTATACATATATGTATGTGTATATATAATTGCATATGTATGTGTATATTCACCACTAATATTGTCTATATATATATATATATATATGAATAAAAAATTAAACATATGTATATGTATATATATATATATATTAAAAATATTTGTTTTAAGCAATTTTTCGAGGTGATGCTTTCTCCATCGTTGTGGCTGGTAGAGGATAACAAAAAAAAAAATTATTTATAGTTACTTTGTTCAAACTTTTTCAATAAATTTTGGTCATTAAGTCCTTTAAAGAAAAGCGGTCGAAAGGATGAATTCTTGTGCGCTCTCATAAGAAAATTCTTAATATCACCTATTTTATATCTGAGAGAGCAATGGCTGGTAAAATTAAGATGGCAAGAGTTTTTACTTGTGGGTTATTTTATATATCAAAATAAAGAATGTATTATTACTAGACTCCACAAGAACATCCAAGAATGGGGTTTATTTTTTTGGCTAAGTTCATAAGTAAAGTTGAGGATGGAATTTTTTTCGAATGTACTTTTGAGATTATCAATTTCACATTTGTTGTCAACTGAAATAAAAAAAATATCGTCTTTAAGCAAAATAGCTTTGGACATCTTGAGAGCATTTAACAGGGTTTGGCATATTGGTCTTCTTCACAAGTTGAAAGGCTATAGTATTTCTGGATAAATTTTTGAACTGATTCAGACTTTCTTATTGAATCATGACATAAAAGTTGTCTGTTAGTGGAGGTGACTGTCAGGGCTCTATCCTTGGACATAAATTGTTCCTATTTTTCATCAGTGACCTTCCTGATGTCAGCAGTTTTCAACCTGTTATATATTACATTTATACCTGTTTTAATATTGAGTCTGAGTGATTTGGTAAGTTCAGATTAGCAACTGATCTAAAAAAATGATGTACTTTCTGTTGTTAACTGGGGCAAGGAATGGCTTGTTAATTTTAACACCTCTCTATTCTGAGTGAACCCATTCTACCTTCCAGTAGCATGGGTGGTGCAAGCCTCCAGGAGAGTGACTTATTATGCCTTCTAGAGCTGATGTTTTCCATTGACATGAAGTGGAAAGATTATATCAAATCAAATGCTAAGTCTTCTGCTAGAAAGGTTGGTTCTCTGTGTCATGCTAGATGGTTTCTTTTATTCAAATCTATCTGACATATTGAGAAATCTATCATTTGTCCATGCATAGTATATTGCTGCTATATATGGTCTGGCGCTCCTGATATATATATATATATATATATATATATATATATATATATATAATATAATAATATTTTTAGTTTTTAAAAATATGATTCCTCCGCTACATAAGAGTTCTCATGTTTCAAAAGCGAGAGCCAAGACCCCTAACATAATTTTTTAAGTTATGTAGAGTTAAGGTGTCTGGACCCGCTTCCTTGTCAAGCGAGAATTTGGGAATACCAAATTCTCGCTTGACAAGGAAGCGGGTCCAGACACCTTAACTCTACATAACTTAAAAAATTATGTTAGGGGTCTTGGCTCTCGCTTTTGAAACATGAGAACTCTTATGTAGCGGAGGAATCATATTTTTAAAAACTAAAAATATTATAATAATATAAGCTCTACTTCTGTATGGAGCACTGTCCTTTTGAAAATAAAGCTAAATACTAAGGAACACCGGATTATCTACCTAACGTGTTCTTTCCTATTTCACTGCACACCTGCATATATATATATATATATATATATATATATATATATATATATATATATATATTTAGAGATTTTTCATAAAATCCCAAAAAGAATCTGCAGTGTTATTGGCCCTGACCTGGAATCTCAACTTCAGTCACATTCCTAACACTGTAATGTACCTTCCCTGTGACTTTTCTGTAAATACTTTTATGGTATTTGTTCTGATAAGCTTCCCAGTATGGTAACTAGACTTTATGAATTTAAGCGCAGTACTAGATTGGCAGCTAGGTCTCATCATTTTATAACTGAAATGGCTAGATGTAACCATAAGTTCTATACTAATAGTTTCTTCTCTCATACTTCTCACTTGTGAAACTCTCTTCTGTCTTCTTGCTTTCCAGTCAAGTTTGATTTTCAAAGATTTTGAGGCAATGTCAATCATTATCTTCTTAATTTCTGTTCTTTTATTGTTCTTCCTCATTAAAATTTTTTTTTTTTTTGTTATTCTTACACATTTAGTAATAACCATGCATCTTAGTGGCATTGTGGCCTTGCTTGGGGCAAAACGATTAAAAATAAACTCATCCACTGTTCAGAGAATATCTGACTTTGAGATATACTATCCTCTGCAGACATGTGTGCGGCATAAAGGCTAAAGCTAGAAGCCAGAAGAAAAGTCAACAAGCAAGAAGTGCAGGTGAAGGAACAATCTGCATAGAACTTATGGTTACAAATAGCATTTTAAAAAAGAGGCCTATCTAGTAATGTGCTTAAATTTCTGAAGTCGAGGGACCAAGGAAGAAAGTAGATTCGATCAATTACCATGACAGTATTTATAGAAAAAGCACAGGGAAGCTATATTATACTGGTGGAATATGAGTGAAGCAGAGATGCCAGGTCAGGATTGATAATCTTGCAGATTCTTTGGATTTAATCAAGAATACTTTGATATAAAACAGAAGCACCAGACAAGATGTGGCTGCAATATTCCATTCATGAATCAATAATTGACCAAGTAGAGTCTCATGAGAAAAATTACCTAGACTGACATAGTGAAGTGCATTACAAGATGCAACCGTGAATTCTATGCTAATACTTTCTTCTCTTACACTTCTTACTCGTGGAAATGTTTAGATTCTTGTTTTCCAGTCCAGTTTGATCTTTAAAAATTTAAATGCAATGTCACTTGTTACCTTCTCTCCTTTTAATTCCTGTTCTATTGTTCTCACTCTTTAATAGTATTTTTCTTATATTCTTTCATACTCAGTAACCACCTGCATATTAGCAGCTCAGTTGTCATGCTTGGGGTGAATTCAACTTTCTGCACTGATAAAAAAACCTGTATATCTACTGATCCCTGAACAAAGGAAATTCTTATGGATTCCAATATAAATTATCAACATTTACCAATGCCCAAATGAAGTAAATGCTCATAGACTCAAATAGAATTGACCAATATTTACCTTCCCCATAACCAAGTAAATGCTCATACACTCAAATAGAATTGACCAATATTTACCTTCCCCATAACCAAGTAAATGCTCATAGACTCAAATAGAATTGACCAATATTTACCTTCCCCATAACCAAGTAAATGCTCATACACTCAAATAGAAGTGACCAATATTTACCTTCCCCATAACCAAGTAAATGCTCATAGACTCAAAAAGAAGTGACCAATATTTACCTTCCCCATAATCAAGTAAATGCTCATAGACTCAAATAGAATTGACCAATATTTACCTTCCCCATAACCAAGTAAATGCTCATACACTCAAATAGAAGTGACCAATATTTACCTTCCACATAACCAAGTAAATGCTCATAGACTGAAAAAGAATTGACCAATATTTACCTTCCCCATAACCAAGTAAATGCTCATACACTCAAATAGAATTGACCAATATTTACCTTCCCCATAACCAAGTAAATGCTCATACACTCAAATAGAATTGACCAATATTTACCTTCCCCATAACCAAGTAAATGCTCATAGACTCAAAAAGAAGTGACCAATATTTACCTTCCCCATAACCAAGTAAATGCTCATACACTCAAATAGAATTGACCAATATTTACCTTCCCCATAACCAAGTAAATGCTCATACACTCAAATAGAAGTGACCAATATTTACCTTCCACATAACCAAGTAAATGCTCATAGACTGAAAAAGAATTGACCAATATTTACCTTCCCCATAACCAAGTAAATGCTCATACACTCAAATAGAATTGACCAATATTTACCTTCCCCATAACCAAGTAAATGCTCATAGACTCAAAAAGAAGTGACCAATATTTACCTTCCCCATAACCAAGTAACTGCTCATAGACTGAAATAGAATTGACCAATATTTACCTTCCCCATAACCAAGTAAATGCTCATACACTCAAATAGAATTGACCAATATTTACCTTCCCCATAACCAAGTAAATGCCCATACACTCAAATAGAATTGACCAATATTTACCTTCCCCATAACCAAGTAAATGCTCATACACTCAAATAGAATTGACCAATATTTACCTTCCACATAACCAAGTAAATGCTCATAGACTCAAAAAGAAGTGACCAATATTTACCTTCCCCATAACCAAGTAACTGCTCATAGACTCAAATAGAATTGACCAATATTTACCTTCCCCATAACCAAGTAAATGCTCATACACTCAAATAGAAGTGACCAATATTTACCTTCCCATAACCAAGTAAATGCTCATAGACTCAAATAGAAGTGATCAATATTTACCTTCCCCATAACCAAGTAAATGCTCATAGACTCAAATAGAAATTACCCATATATACTTACTCCCCAAGTAAGCAAATGCTTATAGACTCAAATATAAATTAACAATTTTTGTCTATTTACAAAACAAGTAAAACACTTATGGACTTATATATATAAATGATCAATATTTACATGTTTGTGAACCAAGTAAATGCTTATTGACTCAGATAGAAATTACCAATATCTACCTATTTACAAAGTAAATGCTAATAGTCTAAAAAAAACAAACAAAAACAAAGATTGAAAAGTTATAAAATCAACGAACCCACCAATACAAAATATGAATACTGTTTCATTTTGTACCGTTACCAACAGAATTTTATGCATTATGATAGATGTTAACATGAGAGTGAAAAAATATTTACATATCTGTTTAACAAATTCTAAAGTTACATGCATATATTATTTCTTATTACAGCCATGGTACATACATATATTATCAATTATTATACTCAAGGTACATGCATATATTATCAATTATTATACTCAAGGTACAGGCATATATTATTTCTTATTACAGTAAAGGTAAATACATATATTATCAATTATTATACTCAAGGTACATGCATATATTTTTTCTTATTACAGCGACGGTACATACATATATTATTTCTTATTAGATTCAAGGTACATGCTTATATTATCACTTATTATATTCAAGGTATATGCATATATTATCTCTTATTACACTCAAGGCACATGCATATATTATCTCTTGTTACATTTAAGGTACATGCACATATTATCCCTTATTACACTCAAGGTACATGCATTATTTATTATTACATTCAAGGTACATGCATATATTATCTCTTATTACACTCAAGGTACATGCATATATCATCACTTATTACACTAATAACATGTAAAGAAGAAAACTGTCCGGAAAGACTCCAGCGATTTTGAATACCTTAATGTGCAAGGACCGTACTGTGCATACATGAACAGACACTTATCCCTGATTGTGGCTTAATCAGCAATGAAATCTCATTGTGTTAGCTTGTGTATTGCATGACTGTCACATTCACACTGAATATGAATCAGGATTTGTTTGAAACTTAAGCATCCATCTACAGAAATTATTTGAAGGGATAATACAGTGAGTGAAGCCCAGAAAAACTTTGCTACCAATGTTTCAAACTTAGCTAAAGTCCATTAAAATTGATCAATGTTCTGGAAGACATTCAACACTCGGAACGCCTGAAAATGTTGAATGTATACAGATTGCAATCAAAGGAAATCAATTAGAAGATGTTAGAAATTCTATAGACATTATGTAAAGTCTCCAACCATTTTGAATATTTCAAATATCTATTCTTCATGCCTCATACAGGGTTTTGTCAAAGTATTGTTCAAATTTTGAGCCTTTCTGCATTCTCCCGTAACTTTGTCCAGTCAACAACTGTAGCCTGCAGAATTAAAACCAGTGGATGCAAAGAGAAAAAAATAATATTGGTGCACTTAAATAAGACAGCAAGATTGGGGAAAAAAAGTAATAATCGCACTGTAAAAAAAAAATTACACTTAAAGAAAACTTGTAAAAAATAATTTAAAAAATTTGAATACCATATTTGATTTGTTTAAATTAATCAATATAGAAAACAGATCAGCATATTTAAAAATATAGTCTAGCCGATTTTTTCTCCATCTGTAGACAATGGCTAACCAGAAAGAAACTAATCATTTTGAATATTTACAACCAGTTGAATGGTTCATGTAATTTAGCAACCAACCAGAGGGGACCTTACTGCGTAGGTGCGAAATATCCCCCTGCTTTCGCTGGTTCCTAGGCCTCATGAATTTAAACGTCCTACGAGGCTGGCATCCCGTTCCCACCCCTTCACCGTTGAAACTGTTAGATGTAGACATCTCTTCTACTCCAATAGCTTCATGTCTCGCATATCTCGCCTGTGGAACTCCCTTCCTTATTCCTGTTTCCCTGACAAATACAATCTCCAACTATTTAAGTGTAACGTCAATCGACATCTCCAGTTGCCTTGATCTATCCACTTCCCTTCTCCACATCTTTTCATTTTTCATTCCTATCTGCTCTTGCTCCAAATCTTCTGTAACCCCCTTGCCTTGATCGATCCACTATCTTTCTCCACATCCTCTCCTTTACCACTCCTATCTGCTCTTTCTCCAAACCTTCTGTAACCCCTTGCATGCTAGTGGCTTCCAGCCTTGCTTGGGGTGATAAGTTTAAAAAAAAAAAAAAACTTCTTGTAGGGTTGCTTAGTGAGATGCCATTGAGTGTGTTTGTGTACTGTATGGTGATCACAAAATATGGATCAAATATTACTTGAAGCCATTAGTCAACAGAGATTATTCAAAGTGATTAAGATTTTCAGAGATGATTCAATGAGTGAAGCCCAGAAGAAAATTTCATGCCAATGTTTCAAACTTAGTCAGAAAACCACTGAATTGATTACAGCTTATCAACCTTTTGAAGGTTATTTAAAGCCACAAAATATTTTTAGGTTCTAAGAATATTTGAGAGATGATAATGGTTTATGGATACAAGTCCTACTAATTAACCCATAGCTGGGGGAGAAGAGGTGAATTCATATTTTTCCCAAGGGTATTTGCACATAAATTAACCCAACTGGAATTGAAACTCAGCTCTCCAATTTACAATTCTTATCTGTTATTACATCACCCATACATCCAAGTTTACAACAACTGGTATTCCCAGGCGGTCACCCATCTAGATACTGATCAGGCTTGATGTTGTTTAACTTTGGTGATTGTATGAGAACTGGTATTTCAATGTGATATAGCAGAAACCAGAAACTCCAGTATTAGGTAGTTGTTACATGTTCCACCCATTTATTGACCATTTATTTTAAGTTTGAAAACTTCAAATGATTATGATTCTCCAGAGTACAGCCATCTTTATGTAATTTTTTTTTTTTTTTTGAAAAGGCTGTACCATATTATCCATCAAAATCTTAATGTCGTATCCACATAAATTATCATGATATTCTGCGATTTAAAACTACCGAGTACCAGTGTACACTACTGACATAGTGATATATTTATGCCAGGGTTGTTTATCTATCTGTTTTGTATTGTTTTATTTTTATCAAGTTGTTTGAAGTTTTCAAACTGGATACTCTGTGTCAACAAAAGTGGGGAATATGAAACAACAACCTCCTATCAGGGAAATTATCACCCACCTCATTTTCCAAGCCTCTTGAAAACAATTGTTATCAACACTTGCCTACTTTGTTTGATTATATGTTGTGCTAGCTGAATGTATTTGCAATCTTGATGTTTCAAATAAGAGGTTTTAAAGCTAAGTAAACATTTCTGAAAACATGTACTTGGGTATAATAGCTTCCAGTCTTGATCAAGTTCAAAAGCATGTATGGGTTTGTATGGCACTCTTTCCCCACATGCAAAATGTACTGACATATTACATACCCTTGTTTTCCCAGTTCAGACTTTTACAGCTAAGATCAGCCATGACATGTATGATTAGTTAAACCACCTTTGTGGCATTAGTAAGAAGAAAGTTCCACTCAAACAGCTCCTTCCCAAGAACTACTCTTTCCCGTCTTTAATTTTCCTTCAAAACTTCTCGTATTATCCACAAGAAAATAGGGTAGATATTTTGTAAACAAGAATTATAACACGATGGAATAAAAAAGATAACAAAAACAAAACATGCTATCAGAAATATTAAAAACCTGTTAATAATTAATAAAATGGCAAATTATAGAGAATCAAGTCAATTGAAGTCAATGAAAATATAGACTTGTTTTCAATAAAAGACGAGTACTTGTCTTTGTCATCCGATCTTTGTCCCACTGAAGTGAATGCGACTGACAATGGATATTAATTGTATTTCAATGTCAGAATGACACTCCAGGCTAAGAAGCCTACCTCACAAAAATATACTGAAAGGAATGGTAGGATTTTCATATCAATTTCACTGACCTCAGAAAATTCTGCTTTTACTGTTATCCCAAAAGAAACAAAAGGTGCTGTAGTCTCAAGAATTATCTTTTATCTTTCATTGTCAGCCACATAATGGTTGCCTATGGATTGTGTATTGACACCAATAAACTTACAGCAATTTGAGTAGCACTGAACAAGATCATTCACAGACGGACATCATATGTTTTAAAAGAGAACAAAAATCCCAATTATCAAGACTGATATAAGTGGACATTGAGGACAACAGTCAGTTTCATGCTTAAACACAATTGATATGCAATCCATCCTCAAAATTGCATTAAGCATGAAATAGACTGTCACCACCAAGTGTTGACCTCAATGTCTACTGTATATATATATATATATATATATAAAAAATCAAATGGATAAATATAGGTAAATACATGAGCAAGTATTCATATACAAATATATACACACACACACATATATATATATATATATATATATATATATATATATATATATATATATATATATATATATATATATATATATATATACTCTATAGTGTAAGAAAAAACAGTGCTCAATGTTAAATAACAGAGCTGTTTAATATATTAAAAAATAGACATAATACCCTACATTAAATGCACAACTCAAAGTTTCATGCTATTTGCAATCTTCAGGTGAAATTTTTTGGGTTATGCCATTTGTATGATACTTCTGGTTATCGCAAGATATTTTATTGCTAGGGTGGATTATTATTGTTGTTAAGTGTTTAAATGAATTGTAGTTTAATTTTGGATTGGAATTTAGGCCCAGATTAACAATTAAGATTGAAAATAAGAGTTTTAAATTTAAAAACATTAAAAACAAAGTTTGCTGACAAAGGGGGGTAACTAATTTTTGTATGAAAATCATTAATGAAAATGATAAAATTAATAAAATATGCAGTGATAAAATTAAGATACTAATAATAATACTAATAAAATTAATACATAACAATAAAAAAAATAAAAATGGAAACATATAAATAATAAATAAATAATGATAATAATAAAAACAAACCACGTTGTTGATATTAAGACTAAAAGTAAAAGTAAGATAAAGACAATAATAATAATAATAATAATGGTTATATAATAAAAATAGTAATAATGAAAATAATAAATTAGCATAAATGTCAAATTACAGTCTAATAATAACAGTAAAAATAGTTATATAGTAAAGATAGTAAAAATATCTCACGATAACCAGAAATATTAAAAAAACGCTGTATAACCAAAAATTGTACCTGAAGATTGCAAATGGCATGAAACTCTGAGTTGTGCAATCACTGTAGAGTATCATGTATATTTTATCCCTGCTGTGTGCTGACAGCTTAGTGGGAGAATCTCCGACTGACGCCAATTCAGTCGGGTTTCAATCCTAGCTAGAGGCAACTGGACGTCTAGCCACACTGAAGAGCTGTGATGCAGCAAAACAGTCTGTTTGTGGATGACAATATATAGGCTTCTGAAAAATTAATTAAAGTTGAACTCTCTGGGGGAGGAAGTGTGGGTTTGTAAACAGTTAATTATTACGGCTATTATAGCAAGATTCTTCGGTAAAGCAAATTGAGTCCTCTCAGTCACTGTGTGTTTATCTAAAAATAAATACGCTAAAATTCACCTTCATCCCTGCCGTGTGCCGACGGCTTAGTGGGAGAATTTCCGACTGACGCCAATTCAGCTGGGTTTCGATCCTAGCTAGAGGCAACTGGACATCTAGCCACACTGAAGAGCTGTGATACAGTGAACCAGTCTGTCTGTGGATGACTATATATATATATATATATATATATATATATGTTTTGAACAATAAAAATTATTAAAAAAATTAAAATCTTCAGACACACTGGGTTGTAGATTAATATTCTTTCATTTTTATTATTATTATTTCATTTAGATTACTCGACTAGTTTCGGCCAACATGTCCATCATCAGGAGAAAAAAATATTTCTGCTTGCTGGTAGCAGTGAACTACAGAAATGAATGTCTTGATGGAGAAAATGAACTTTTGTCTGTGGTTTTCATGTTTTTTTTTATCTTTTTAACATGAATTTTTCAACATTCCTTGTGTTGGTCAAACAGTCTCTTTTAAGATAAGATCTTTTTGAGATAAGAGCTGGATGGATCCATGCCGCTCTGAATTCCCTTGGTCAGTCTGACAGCTTTATTGGTTCCTGGAGAATATATATATATATATATATATATATACGTTATTTAATAGATACAATTTATTTAAGTAATTGCACTGTTTTTTAAATAAACAGTATTAATTACATTTGCAAGCCTTAATGTTCGAGAAATTTCAGAGAAAATATGTCCTTCTAAATTTTCGAAGAAATTTTCTCGAACATTCAGCCTGGTGAATATAATTAATACTGCTTATTTAAAAAACAGAGCATTTACTTAAATAAATTGTATCCATTAAATAACGTGTAAACAGAAAATATATTAAATAATTGTCGGATTTAATCTATTTCATAATATATATATAAGTTTATGTTTACATTGATGCGACCAAGTGATGCTGGGAATTTTAAATTTCCCCTAAAATTTGTTCTTGATATATCAAAATTTATGTATCATTATCCCAAATATCTATATAATAAATGCAAATGTCACTGTGGCACACTTTTTCGGCTTTACTCCGAGTGGCCATAGCCCAATATAGCATCTTAGAATCAGGCAGACTTTGTGAGCAAATTAAAACATTCTGGATTGTTTCCGGACCCTCAATCCTGAAATTTTGGATTCCCAAATTTTCATTACTGTGAAGATTTTTAAATATTTTTCTTTTTACATGATTTTTTATGATGAATTTTTCTGTATGATAACAATTTTTCTAACATGGAAATAAATTTGGGAATAATCAAAATTAATTGTGGAATTGAGCAAATTCACCCATTAAATAAAAATAATTGTTTGTACAGAAAGTAAGGACCTGTGTACATCAAATTCTCTTTAAATTAAGTGGTAGCAGAAGAATTATCATTAAACTTTTAAAAGGCAAGCTTAATTATTAATGCAATACTTAAATGCAGTGATCAATTTTGAGTTCATCTGTAGTTTTTTGTTGCATTTTGGAACTACTTCTCCCTACATACTGTGATGAAAGCCTAATCAAGAGCCCTCCGCCGGAGCTAGGTTACATGCTGCCTGATAGGGTGTCTTTTAGGCTTATATATATATATATATATATATATATATATATATATATATACGGACAGAGATAAAGTCTGGGAAACACACACACACACACACACACACACATATATATATATATATATATATATATATATATATATATATATATATATATATATATTTTTGTTTTTTAGTGAAATTGAAGTAGAGATTTGAATAGCGAAATTAAATCAGAGCATCTTGTTTACTGATGGGGGAAATCTGATCTAGGGCAGAAGTTGTACCCATTGAATCTGGGTCATCAGAAGACAATGGAAATGGTCGAAATAATTTTTAGCGATTAAAAATTGAAATAGAGCTGAGTAAACTAGAAGGAACTTTGGAATTCACATGATTTTGGTTGAAGCAGCCAGAACCCCTGTATAATTGCATGCGAAGTAGTATGGCCAATGGTCAGTTATAACCAGCTGGGTTATTTATATAAACACGTAGTTATGCTGAAAAAGGCAGACTGGAGAAAATTCTTGAAGATAGAAGGGAGAATTGGCCCGGGCAAGTGTTGGGAGGAGGAACACCACTATAACTTTAAGCCCTGCACAGAAATCTTATCACTCTATCGCAAGAGTCATATATCGTTCTGAGACAATTTAATAACAAGTTAATCACAATACACTCTCTCTGTGTCTAGAATTCAGTGTATGAGTTTTTATGTTAAATACTTTTCTTTTCTGTAACCCATTTCTTTTCTCTACTATTCTTTTCTGCTATATAAAAGATATTAACAATTCAACTATCGATTAGTTGTTTGTCCGGCTTTCTGCAGATAATAATTTTTTTTTTTGCTGCATTCTAAATTTCTTAGCGCAGACTCCCCAGCCGTGTCTACATCTTCAGTCGACTGTGAATGAACGGACATCACTTCTGCTTTCTGGATCAAACAAATCACTACGTGGGCAGGAAGCAGGATTAAACCAGCGGACCGGTCGAATAATCTACGGATGCTCACGGGACTTATGGCCACTCCGTTAAGTTCGGTTGGGACCGAGTAGACACCTCAACCCAGAGAGTAAGACGCCGAAGGTTGAGGGGCTGGGGAGAAAGTGCTATATATATATATATATATATATATATATATATATATATATATACATATATATATATATATGAATAAAGACAAAAGGAAAACTTTTCTTAGCCAAAATATTTCATCCTCTGAGGAACTTTATAAAGCTTTACAGTTAGGGTTATGCATTGGCTAAGACAAGTTTACTTTTTGTTTTTTATTCATATTGTCCTTTTACAGATATACTCCATCTGAAATTTTACACAGACACATTATATATATAAATATATATATGTGTGTGTGTGTGTGTGTGTGTGTGTGTGTATATATATATATATATATATATCTATTGATATAATAGGAAAGAGCTGTTATATTGATGATCTGAAGTTCTTTAGTATTTTTATTTTTAAAAAACAGTGCTTGTTACATAAGTACAGCCTAGATTATAATTATTTTTTTGAAAAATATGATTCCATAGCAACATAGAAATTAATATGTTTTGAAACTGGTCAGCAGTATTTAAGTTTAATTCCAATATTAAACCTTAACTACTGGGTGGCAGTTTCATCCACAAGCCTTGTTTTGTAACCAAAAACACCACTTGAGGATGAAACTGCCACCCAGTAGTTCAGGTTTAATATTTGAATTAAGGTTAAATACTGCTGACTATTTTTCGAAACAGTAATTTCTGTGTCATGGAATCATATATTTTTAAAAAATAATTATAATATATATATATATATATATATATATATTTGGGGGAGGGTCCGTTTATTTTTTTTTTTCCCCCTTTTCAACAAAGTCATCTTGGTAGTCCAAACTCTCTTTTTATATTTTTTTTTTTGCATTCCTAGTTAGGTGGGTAGAGAGGGGGGAAGGAGGGAAGGAAGAAATGGGAGTGGTGGGAAAAGAAAGCAATTAGCGTTTCTGATCACAATTCCTATGACCTACGAACGTGGTCATTTTTTTTGGGGGGGGGGGGTTAAGTAACACTTCATATGAAAGGAAACTTTTCTTGTTATTACTTACCTGTTATGTCAGACTGTTCGTTGAAGATGAGGGTCGATCCATGTGGTCAACCTAAGATGAAGGAAAAAGACGAGCTCGCCGTCGAGTCTTTTTTTGTATCGTCTTAGCTGAGGAGGAAGTGACGTAAGTCGGTGGTGATTGGTCAGCAGTGGCATTTATTAGAGGAGTCCATTTGTTGCATGCTTCACATTTTTTTTTTTGATTGTTTCAGGATCGCCTGCCGGAATAGTACTATTTCGGTAGGGTCTCTTGGGCGAGCAAGGATGATGTTGGAAGACCCGAAA
This sequence comes from Acanthosepion esculentum, assembly GCA_964036315.1. Classification (NCBI taxonomy): domain Eukaryota; kingdom Metazoa; phylum Mollusca; class Cephalopoda; order Sepiida; family Sepiidae; genus Acanthosepion; species Acanthosepion esculentum. The sequence goes on along the minus strand of OZ038477.1, from coordinate 122,283,269 downwards.
CTTGCCATGATCCCAAGTCATAACATCACTGACGAGGCGATCCTGAGCACTCATGGGAGTGTTTTCATAACAAACAAACAAACAAACAATATATATATATATATATATATATATATATATATATATATATATATATATATATATATATAATAATAATCATAGTATATCTAAGTATTTTGTCATGTATGAATAGAAAGCTTATATCAGATTTAATAATCATCTGCCTGTATGTATTGAAGGAGTAAATTTTCTTATTCTCTGTTTTCTTTATTCTTAGCCAATATGTTTCGTCCTCTGAGGGACTTTTTCAAGGTAAATGTAAGGAGTTATTTTCTTACACATGTTTATATACAAAAGCAAGGATGTCATTGCTTTTTTTTTTCTTTTTTAAGCGTATCACCCCAAGCAAGGCTGGAGGCCACTATCACAAATGGGGTTATAGAAGGGTTGGGGGAAGAGCAGATAGGAGTGGTAAAGGAGAGGATGTGGAGAAAGAGAAAGACAGGACAGATAGGAATGAAAGGATGTGGAGAAGGGAAGTGGATAGATCAAGGCAACTGGAGATGTCGATTGACGCTACACTTAAACCGTTGGAGATAGTATTTGTCAGGGAAACAGTAATAGGGAAGGGAGTTCCATGGGTGAGATGTGCGAGACATGAAGCTATTGGAGTAAAAGAGACGTCTACATCTAACAGTTTCAACGGTGTAGGGGTGGGAACGGGATGCCAGCCTCGTAGGACGTTTAAATTCACAAGGTCTAGGGACAAGCGAAACCAGCTCCTCGGAGCAATTACCGTGAAAGTACTTGTAAAAAAGGCAGAGCGAGGCAACATCGCGTCTGTGAGAGAGCGACTGCAGACGAGATGACAGATCAGGGCCAATCACATTGCATATCCGTCTCTGGATCTTATCAAGAACCCTGAGGCAAACAGCAGGGGCCCCAGACCATATATGGCAGCAATACTCCATGCAAGGGCGAATGGTCGATTCAAGGCTTTTAAATATGAGAATGTTCATGAATATTCATTATGTGGTTGAAAGGCCAGTCAAAACATATGGAGGACACAAAGTGCCATAATTCAAAGTCTGGTACAGCAAAAGTAAGGGAGTAGTATTCAAGAAATATATATATTTTTTAATAAATGAATATTGTTTAAAATTTAAAAAAAAAAAATGTATATTTCTTGAATGTTACTCGCTTACTAAAATTTGAATTATGCCACTTTGTGTCTTTCAGGAACATTCCCAAATTTAATAGCCTTGATAAACCAATGACATCCTTTCTCTTTTATATGAATATGTGCAATAAAATAACTCCTTACATTTGCCTTGATAAAGTCTCTCAGAGGATGTGACATGCTGGCTAAGAATAGTTTTCCTGCTGTCTTTTTATTAATTTTTTTTATTTACAGATACACCTTATCAGAAAATAATGAAATTAAAAATACACACACACACACATATATATATTTATATATATATATATATATATATTCATATATATATATATATATATATATATATATATATATATATATATATATATATTCATATATATATATATTCATATATATTCATATATATTCATATATATATATATTCATATATATATATATTCATATATATTCATATATATATATATTCATATATATATATATTCATATATATATATATATATATATATATATATATATATATATATATATGCTTTAAGACATTTTTATGTTTATATATTCTTTTTATAGATACAAATATTTAAGTAAATGCTCTGTTTTATAATAAACAGTATTAATAACATTTACCAGCCTGAATGTCCGAGAAATTTTCATAGAAAATATTCGTCCTCCGACAGGAATCAAACCTGTATCCTATATGGAACCATCATACAGCATTTGGATACACTTTGAGCAGATATGAATGTACATGAGAGATTCATGGAAGATTGAAGTTTAAAAGCAATAAAATCGACCTTGCTAATCGAACGATCCTCCGTGGCTCGATCGGTTATGGCACATATGACGGTTCCTTAAAGTATTTATTAGTAGAATATTTTACTTACTATCTCATAGGAGACTAAGTGTATTTCAAGGCAGCCTTAGAATCAAGTATTTCTCACAGTCATCTTGCATTGAGCTTTAAAAAATAACAAATTTTATCACAGTCATAAGTTTACCGAATTTCTAACATTGACTTTCAAAGAGTTTCTAGATTAGATAACATTTTAACTATGGAACTTGTTGGTGAACTCTTCCCCTGCAGGTTTCAGTCAATTAAAAATCTAAAGTTATGGCTAAAATGTCTCCTCTTTTTAACAAAATTCTATTCACTGATTAACTCTGTGGTAATAATTTTGTGCTGCAGAAAATCAGGATTAAAGAATAGCTTTAGACAAGCTGCAAATTTCCAACCACCATACCTCATCTTTTATGAATGACACCATAACGAATTAAGTTTCAAAAATAAGAAGATAAGACCCATATCTGTTACTATTTGTTTTTTGTCTACATGCTGTATTGCTGACTATTCGGTAACAATAATATGGGATGAAGTAAAGGGTGTTCCAATAACTTGGACCGATTTTAAATGTGAATTAAGTTTAAGTGTCTAATGATTTTTTTTCTCTTTCTTTCAGATTTGGCGGACATTTTGGGCGATATTATTTTTCACACAAAATTGCTCTGACTTAAATAACATGATCCAATAGAGAAATAAATAAATTTTCACCAATAACACTGATTTATTTACTGCTGACATTGATCCATCTTAATGAAACACCCTTATATATAATCCTTCTTAATGAAACACCCTTTATAAGACCTCCATTTTTGATGTAGATCTTATTTTGATTTTTTATATACAAAGGTCATTCAATAAATAAGGTGAATTTTTCGGTATAAGGACTTCTAATACAGATAGAAGCTTACTTTTTTCTTTTTTTTTCAATAATCTGCAAAATAAATTAAATCCATGTGAAAAAGAAGTAAAAAAAAAAAAAAAAAGAGTAAGCTTCTATCTGTATTAGAAGTCCTTATACCGAAAAATTCAACTTATTTATTGAATGACCCTCGTATATCCCAACAAGTTTGATAAATAAGAACTGACAAGGTTTGCTTAATTATTTTTTGTATATTTTCAATTTTAAAAATTACAATAAAACAAATTAATAAAATATTATATAAAATTATCAAAAAATATATATGAATATATAAAAATTATTAAAACTTATTAAAACAGACTATTTAAAAATCACTGATAATGTTAAACTTGTTTGGATGAATACTTACTGGCTATGTTTATATATATATATATATATATATATATATATATATATATATATAAAGGGTATACCAAAAATGCATACACACTTTAACAACTGACAGCTTTTTTTCTTTCCAGGTTAAACTCATTAGAATTAGTGATGGCAGTCAAACTAAAATTTGAACAAAGGAAATTCATTCTAAAATGTTACTAGGAGTGTGAAAATGCAGTTGAAGTGCAAAGACAGTTTAGAAGGGAGTTTCAAACAGATCCACCAATACGACTTACCATCACTCGAATTAGAGATAAGTTTGAAGCTGATGGAACTGTTCAGAATGTCTAAAAGAAGTGTTCCAGAAGACCACAGATATCAAAATGTCCCCAAAGCAAGCAAGAGTACTGGAAAAGTATCACCAAAGTCCAAGAAAATCTGTGCAGATAGCTAGTTGTGCGGTAGGTATTTCAAAATTGTCTCTCTAGCACATTTTGAAGTACTGTCAATGGAAAAGTTACATTCCAAGACGAGGCCATGCTATTAATAACAATGATCTAGAACAAAGAGTGGAGTTAGATCTTATTTTCATGAGATCTTGCAAAACAAGTGGATTGGATGAAGGGGTTTCATAGAATACCCTCCACGTTCACCAGGCCTCACACCACTAAACCTTTTTTTATGGAGACAAAGTTTATGCTATGAAACCTGCAACAACCACTAAATTGCGAGCAGCCATTGAACAAGAATGCCCCCCAAAAAAAAACAAACAAAATGTTTGGTTATGTTTGCAATTCCACTGCTTGGCATTGTCAGCCGTACTTGGACCAGAACGGATGTCAGTATGAAAATAGGCATTGACAAAACAATAAAATAATGTCTGTAAATTCTATTAAATTTTGAAAATGAAATGTATTTTAATAAACACTGACTTTATAAATATTTGAAGTGTGTATACTTTTTAGGGATAACCTGTATGCATGTATATATATATATATATATATATACATATATATATATATATATATATGAAGAACTATAGTCTTAAAGTGTGCTATATTTATGGGATAAAGTGCTCAATATCAGAGATAGAGCATGTGTAAATATAAAAGTGAAAATAGAAGTCAACACTTAGAGGCAACAGTCTGTTTCATGCTAGATGCAATCCCGTATATATAAATAGCCGAGAAAAATAACAGCACTAGTTGCCTGATGATTGCATCTAGCATGAAACCGACTGTCGCCTCTAAGTGTTGAATTCTATGTTCACTTTTATATATATATATATATATATATATATATATATATATATATGTAAGTGGACACTGAAGTCTACACAAAGCAGTGATAGTCTGTTTCATGCTTGAATGTAATCTTCAGGCCATGCTTTCCAAACAGCTATCATAACTACTGTCAACAGAGTACATATGGGGTCTGATACAAACTAAGACAACCAGTATTTGCCAATATAATGTGCGAGAAGAGACATCTAACAATACAGTAGAATACTTGAATCAGAAGAGTTCCTACAGGTATTCAAGTGAGGTATTTATCCTTAAAATACATCTTTCTAAGTTTCTTCATCTTGACAACTTTTAGGTTTTTGAACTTTTTGAACTTGGCTGTTCAACTGCAGAGTATTTGATTGTAACCAAACTAGTGACACCCATGAGAAATATCTTTATAATCATTTATTTGCAGTAAATGGCAATTTTCCTGAAATGGGCCAGTCCAGCCAGGCAACAATGCTATAACAATGTAGCAGTGGAAATGTTACTATGAAACTGTTAAATGTTTTCCAGACAGATATCTTAACAGTGTACACATAGTCTGATACAACCATAGCCAACAAGGATTTGCTGACATAATTTTAGAGCTCTAACAATAGAGGAGAATGAGCAAATCGTAGGAGTTCTTACAGATATTCAAGGCACTGTTTATTCTGTAAATTGATGAGATCTCACTGCCAGTCTAGTATTGCACTTAAATTCCTACAGACTAGGTACCATAGCAAAGAGCTTATCCAAACAATTACCATGAAAGAATGTATAGAAAAAGCACAGAGAAGCAACCTTACGGTGGTGGGTAAGTGACTGAAGACAAGCTGCCAGATCAGCACCAATAATATTGCTGATTCTTCTTTTTGATCTCATCAAGGAGATCAAGGTAAATAGCAAGGAAACCAGACCATCAGTGGCAGTAATATTCTAAGCATGGGTGAATGGTAGACTTATAGATATGTAAGATAGTTTCTAGAGAAATCATAGCCCTATTTATATCTAAGCATCATCTAACCACCCATCATTCATTTTAAAACAGATCCCAAATCAGTGTGTGATGTTCTATCCACAAATTCTAGCAATAGAAATGTTTTGGTTCATGCAAAGCCAGAAAATGAAATGACATTTAGGAAAAGCAGATATACTGATAATTTATATTTCAAGTGCCATACAAATATCAACAGAAAAAGAAAGATTATTTGGTTCAACTTTCTCATGCAACAAAGCCATGAAAACTGAAGCAGGAAGTATGTTTTATAAGCTTATTGATAAACACTTTCCTGTTCCTTGGAAGCTCCATGAAATATTTAATAGGAGCACAATTAAACTAAGCTATTGTTGCACAGACAATGTGATCCAACTCATAAAAAACAAATAATGAAGGCACTGTGAGAACGTGATATGAATCCAATACCCTCTTGTAACTGCAGAAATAGAGATAGCTACCCCCTGGAGGGTAAATGTTGAACTACTGATAAATTCTACCAATCAAGAGTAAAGATGGTTGTTTTTGAAGTGCAAAGAAAACAAAGATTTTATGAAACAAAACTTATTTAACAAGAAAGCAGTATGCCATGAGTACAATGCTTTCTGTATCAAGTAAAAGAAACCATATCACTGGAGAACTTTCAACAATAGCAACAACTAAAATGGATAGCATATGTAACTTGATCAGGAAATAATTACATAATCAAGATGTTGACATTCTAGAAAATAATTACATAATCATGATGTTGACATTCCACACGAGTTCAAATAAAAGGTTAGGAAGGAAACCTCCACCAATACTGGAAAGATCAATAACAGCTACTGATCTTGAGAAACCTATTTCCCTGAAAAATTGTTTTTAAAGAAAGATCTTATAAATTTCAACCAAAAGCAACACTGACTACTTGGTCAATGAATGCTGAATTTTTCTGTATAAGGAAACAACTAATATTATCATTAAAACTGTCAGATCAAGACTTTCATATAGATGTCATGCAAGGCACCTACCTCGCTCAGAAGTATCTGAACTATCATCTGTACATGACTGCTTTCTCACATCAATGGTTAGAAATGTCTTTGAGCAAATGCAGCCTGTAGGTCTTAGCAAGGACCATACCACACTATTTACATTATTCGGACTACTGTCCTCATCTTTGTCACCATATTTATCACAACGTTTTGGCCATTGTATGCCCCAGCCTTCTTCAGGTGGTTGGAATGTCAAACTGAACCCTTTATTTCGCTCACCGAGGTAGATTGTTCTAGTTCCACGTGCCATGTTTAATGGATGTCAGTTATCAATTATCTCCTGTTAATTCCCCTCTCCAAGTTCACCACTGCCTTAACTGGGTATAGAACTCATACTCTTTGGGTCTTAGCAAGTGAGAGGACCCAAAGAGTGTGAGTTCAATACTCAGTTAAGGCAGTGGAGAACTTGGAGAGGGGAATTAACAGGCGATAACTGACATCCATTAAACATGGCATGTGGAACTAGAACAGTCTACCCTAGTGAGCAAAATAAAGGATTCAGTTCAACATTTCAACCATCTGAAGAAGGCCCGAGTGTACAATGGCCGAAATGTTGTAATAAATATGGCAACAAAAATGAGGACAATAATCCGAATAATGTAAGTAGTGTACATAATACCTCATCTCAGAAATATAGACAGATACTGAAGGACCATACTACTTTGAACCTTGTGGACTTGCACAAAGAACTGTATCAGATAAGAGAAACCTCATCATTTGAAGACTTCCAAGAACAGTAACAACTAAAATAGATAGCACATATAACTCAAAGAAAAATAATGGTATAATCAAGATGCTGACATTCTACACTACTTCAAATAAAAGGTAAGGAAGAAAGCTGCCACTGATAATGGAAAGAGCGATAAAAGTTAGTGGACTTGAGAAACTTATTTTCTTGGAAAACTGTTCGAAGCAAAAGATTTAATAAATTCAAATTGAAGATAGAACTAGCTGCTTGGTCAATGAATGCCAAATGTTTCCTAATAAAGAAACAGTTAATATTAACATTTCCACATATTTGTTGAAGCTGAAATATAAGGGCAGAACTTCTCTGGAAGTAGAATGGAGAATATTAAAAAAGAAATTCTTTCAGTTTGCAATGCGTATCTATATTTTAAAATCTTGTTAGAGGTACAAAATTTAATTAAAATGAAACAATGGACATAATTAAAAAGGAAAACAACTAAAGTAGTTTAATATGAAAAAAAGAATAATAATAACAAAAGAAAATAACAGAATGAGCAAACCAATTATCGCTCCTCATTCCTCAACCAAGGAGAGTAAAATATTTGTGCACAACTGATTAAAAAGGAAACAGGAACAAGAAAATATGTGTATATCAAATACTATACTGACAGGTATATTTTTTATTAACAAATCACATGCAGCACCCAAAAACATAATTCTGTATGTGACCTGTACAAATCTGAGAACATGGCCTCTCAGAAAGATGATGCACACTGCCAATTTAATACAAGGTATTCTACAATTGCAGATATGAATGTAATGTCAATGTAATGATATTTAAGTGTTTGATCATTTGCATAAAAATGAGAGATACATATAAACTCAAGTAGTCATATGGGGAACAAATTTGTTGTGTAGTGACTGTAAACGATGTTTGAATTCTATGACTATACATCACAAGTACATATACAAATTATACAGTCAACCTATATATATATTATTTCTTTTTTACAGTGAGGTTCACCTTGTACAAGTCCCAGGAGCCACTCGAGGTAGAGTGTTACAGAGTAAGAAGTAGAGTGTGTGTGGATATGTGGGTAAGATAATGGTTAACTTTAGACATGAACAGGTTAAGATTGTAGTGATGGGGAAAACATCATCTGGGTAGTCAATTCCACAGAGCAATGGTTTGCAGGAAGAAGCTACTCAAGTCAAAATTACTTGTAACCAATGGAATATGAAGGTGTTCTGAGGGAGAATATTTCCCTACAAGTTTGGACTTAGCCGTTGGTTGAAAGGCATAAAAATACTCCTACATCAAGAGGAGTAGCAGCAGCAGTAGCCTTTGCTGAAAACAGTCATTCATGGCTAAACATTCTCTTCCCTAGTTTCTATTCTACATTATGTTTCTCTGTACCAATAAGTAATAAACTTCTTGTTAAACCAATTCTGGTTTTCTACTGTTTTTTTTGATAACTCAGTTACAACAGAAGGGAATGAGGGTGGTTCTCTACAATGTGGATAGCATGGCAGATTTTAGCTGTGAAGATTAGAACTGGTGGGGCTAAGGAATGTAGCTTATCTGAGCACTTTTCACAGAAATAGTGATGGAGCAGTGAGAGGCTTGCAATATTTCATCTGTGACAGAAAGAGACTTTTGGACTCTATTGAGAGTGAAAAGTAAGGACTAGGCAGCTCCTGCCCAAATATACGGCAGTACTCCTTTTTCAGCCTGATCTGGCTTTTGCAAAGGTAGAGGATAGAAAGAGGAGTCAGGTACTTACTGGAGTGGTACAGGGAACTGACCATTTTTCCAGCATCTTTAGCAATGGATCATATGTATGGAGTTCCACTTGAGATCTGGGTTGAGTTTAAGTCCCAAGAGGCATTTAAGGCAGAGGACCTCCTTGGGAGGACATCCATTCATTGTGAGTGGTGATAGTTCAGGGTCTGATCGGTGATTATAGAATATTACTAGTTTGGTTTTTTGATGCATTGGATGTAATCAGCCAGTTTCCCTCCCACTGAGATGTTAAAGCTTGATCAGAGGAGAGATCAGCTGCCACTCTCTGGTCATCGAGAGTTTTGGAGGTGCATCCATATACCACTGTATCATCAGCATAGATATCCACAAATGATCACACTAGATCAGCCATTCTCAACCTTTCCTCCATCATTGACCCCTTCGGCTTTATGGATTTCTCCATTTACCCCCTACTCCCATTCAAAAAATTCATAGCCATCATAAAGCATTGATGTACAATTTTGTGACTAAATGAATGAATGATTTTTTCATTCAAAATACTAAGGGTTTTTTTTTAGTCAAAATAATGTGACTAAAAAAAAATACTAAGCGACACTCAAAATACTGATTTCTTATTTAGTACTAAATTTAATTTAATTATTTTTTAAATTATCTGGTACTTCAATTATTTACCCCCGACTACATAATTTTTTACCCCCTAGGGGTAAATTTACCCCTGGTTGAGAACCTCTGCACTAGACTCTAAAGCAGATCATTTATGTAAAATTAAAAGTGAGTTGAACTGAGAAGTGGATGCCTACATTCTATATATGATTTTAGTTTTCTGCTATCTACCCCAAGTGAATGCTAAACCATTTCGTTGCAGAATTTCCTGTTTACCTTTGGAGCACAGACAAAATGAGAATGATTCCCCTGCATCTAAGAGACATGGTGTGTCCCAGATTTAAATGTCTGAACTGATGGAAGTAAAGAATGGAGCTCTTCTGAGAATTTACCATGGAAATAGTGATTGGCTAGCAACACATTTACAGTGTTGTAACTGTGGAGAAAATGGTTGCAGAATGAGTTATCTCTCAAGATGATGTCAGTCCTGGGTATGATGATAAACTACGTCTAACAGCAAGGCTTCTTACTGGGAGATTGGGAGTTTTGAGGAGCATGAAACCACCTCTTAATTACTGCTGTTCCTAGGTCACCCTGACCAGGGGTGGCAGCACTTGTTAGGGTCCCAGCTATGGGTAAATAGTGAATCCCGAAACAAAAACAAAACACTATGAAAGTATAAAAATACATTTTTACAGTAAAAATACCAGCAATTCATTTTTTATATAAGAAAATTACCAACAACATATATTTATAGTAAAATTACCAATACATTTTATCTGTAGTTAAAGGCATACAATCGCATTCAAAATATATTTAGTTGAAGCCATAAAATTGTTCAAATAACCAATCAAGGTTGATATGCTACTAAAAAAATCAACCAACATGAAAGAATTCTTTGATGACATTGATCCATATAATAATCTACAATTTCTTTAAAAAAATCAAACTGTATTCCAAAATATAACTTCAATAAAACTACAAAATAAAACACACATATCACTACCTCTAGTAATTATGTCCACACAAACATGTATATTCATAAAAGTTGAGTATCATCTACCATGTATTCAACTGTGAAAGTAGAATAACATATACCATATTTTATTACTTCAAAGCTCCCAAGAAAATTATATTTCAGTATTAAATTACCCATAAGGAGTTGATATGCCATTAAACAAACAAACAAACCAAATCAAATAAGCTTATGTAAACACACTGGGTCAACAAATATGCCAGACCATAATTTTCAATTCTATCAAGGATGGAAAGTCAAGATTAACCAACCCCAACTCTGTAGGAGTTAATTAAAGCAAGAAAGGTATGAAACTTACTAATTATTAAATTAATAATTGCATAAAAACAAACCACTGATGTAGCTTGATATGAAAATACAGAAAGGAATAAAAAAGGAGAAGAATGAAAAAAATTAGGACTTAACTGGTTATCACTCCTCACTCTTCAGAACTTGATCGAGGATAGTAGAATAATTTTTGTGTGCAACCGACTAAAAAGGAACATGCAAAAATCTATACATCATGTCAATAATTTATTGAAAACAATCTTTTACAGATAAAACATACTGAGTCCTAGTAAGCATTCCTTCTGCTTAAACAGGGAAGGTTGTTTGGATTGAATGCAAAACATTTCTAGGAATTTCAAGTGTTATTCAGAGAACATGGTAGAACACAGCACACTCGCAATTTTCTATGAGTTCTTCCACAATTGTAGATCCGGATGTAATGGTAGATTTATGCAAATTATGTGCTCATCCATTTCTGATAGACATCAGAAGATGCTGAGCAGTTCTCCACCCAAAAATCTGAGTAGTCTTGCATATATAGTTAGCTTTGCATTTACATTTAAATAAGTAAATAAGCAAACTTCTTATTCTTAGTCAAACTGTCCTTATGGACAGATTTCAACATCGGCCAACAAGAGAATAATACTTGTGGATGAGCCAAAAAATAACATTGTGATACATGATCAGAAACATTTTTTTAATCATTTCACCCTAAGCAAGGCAATAAAGCCACTATGATACAATAGGTTACTGAGTGTTAAAGAACATGAGAAAAACTACTATTAAGGACAGAGGACAATAAATGGATAAGAATTAAGCAGACAGAAGATAATGATTGACATTGCATTTAAATTTTTGACGATCAAAGTTGACTGGGAAGCAAGAAGCTGGAAGAGAGTTCCACAAGTGAGAAGTGTGATAGAAGGAACTGTTAACATAGAACTTACAGTTACATCTAGCCATTTCAACTGTAAAATGATGAGAACTTGCCACTGATCTAGTACTATGCTTAAATTTATAGAGTCTAGGTACCATAGAGCAAAGTTCATCAGAACAATTAGCATGAAAGTATTTATAGAAAAGGCATAGAGAAAGTACATTATGGCGGTGAGAAAGATACTGAAGCCAGGATGCTAAGTCAGGACCAATAACATTGCAAATTCTTTGGATTATATCAAGAATCTATAAATACATAGCAGAAGCACCAGACCAGATGTGGCAGCAATATTCAAAGCTTAGCAAATCTCACACCAGCTTCAATCCAGGGTTGTCTTAGATAAAGAGGACATTTTTCAAGAACACAATGTTTTAACTTATATCTTACAAAATTGTGTAATCTTAGGACTAATACTCGATTGTACAACATCTAAAGGATAGCCATTCCCACAAAATATTTTTCTAATTCTCATTAAAATTTATTAGAACAAATCAATAAAGCTCAATGGACTAAGATCTTTACTTGATTAATCTTGTATCTCTTAGAACAAAATGAATCCCAGCTAATGTACAATCTTGTAAACTTGGCCAATATATTTGTAGGTTTTTCTTTGAGCCAAAAATTTTTCCTAATGTCAACCAAATAAACTGTTATGCGCCATATTTTTTTTTTTTTAAGCGTATCACCCCAATCAAGGCTGGAGGCCACTATCACACAAGGGGTTATAGAAGGGTTGGAGGAAGAGCAGATAGGAGTGATAAAGGAGAGGATGTGGAGAAAGATAGTGCATCGATCAAAGCAAGGGGGTTACAGGAGATTTGGAGCGAGAGCAGATAGGAATGAAAGGTGAAAGGATGTGGAGAAGGGAAGTGGATAGATCAAGGCAACTGGAGATGTTGATTGATGCTACACTTAAACCGTTGGAGATTGTATTTGTCAGGGAAACAGTAACAGGGAAGGGAGTTCCACAGGCGAGATGTGCGAGACATGAAGCTATTGGAGTAGAAGAGACGTCTACATCTAACAGTTTAAACAGTGAAGGGGTGGGAACGGGATGCCAGCCTCGTAGGACGTTTAAATTCACGAGGCCTAGGGACAAGCGAAAGCAGCTCCACGGAGCAATTACCGTGAAAGTATTTGTAAAAAAGACAGAGCGAGGCAACATCACATCTGTGAGAGAGCGACTGCAGACAAGATGACAGATCAGGGCCAATCACATTGCATATCCATCTCTGGATCTTATCAAGAACCCTGAGGCAAACAGCAGGGGCTCCAGACCATGTGGATGATACCTGTTGCATGTTTAATTAGGATTTAGGGTGGAGATATTTTATGTAGTATTAGAACAGTTTGAATTCGACACTTTATTTTTTATGAAAGGGAGAATGATGGTACTTTATCATTCTAGCATGTGTTGTTGCAAAGACAGAGTTCTAAGTTGCTTCATCTGGGTACCGAAAAATTACATTTATAGAATTTTACACTCACTGGAAGGTCTATAAAATATTCTGTTTTCAGTATATTACTGACAAGGAGTATTGATTTTTTCCATTTTACTATTCTCAATCGAGTTTTGAAGAGTGAGGAGTAATAACAGTTTAACTCCCTTTATTTTTCTTCTATCCAGCCTTTTTTATGTAGTTCTGTATTTTCGTATCCAACTACTTTTTAGTTGTTTGTTTTATTTTCCCTATTTTATCTTCATTTTTTTTTTTTAAATAATGTCTGTCTTGTATGTAGTTATTAAATTTTGTACCCCCAACAAGATTTTCAGTTATTAAATTCAGAGAGTAGCTCCAAACTTTAGGCTAACAGTGAAGATCAGCTTCATCATTTAGTATGTGCCATTTGATTTGCCTATTAATAATAGCTTAATTATACCGATTAGCAATTATATTGTTCTATTTCCTTGATTAGAACATGCTCATAGAATTGTCTTTTAATAGCGAGAGTTCAAATGAGAACATTTTGCGTACTGTTCCGTCTCTTGCATTATGCTCTTATTTAAAGTGTTCAAAATTCATTACAATGAATTTAGTATCTTTTCGTATATCTTGTAACAAAAGCAATTTGAACTTAATCCAAATTCCTCATTTGTGCTGATGAAATGATCACATCTCATTATTCAGTAATTTTGATGATGAGCTGCATTCATTTCATTGGCATTAATTATATAACGAACTAAGAGTTAATTAATAGCATCCTTCTGATGAAGGTGGCAGATGTAATTAAGTGAAATGTTAAGACAATGCATGTTAATATGCAACAAAGCTGAGAGATGAGAAAGGGTTTGACAACATCAGCATAATAATAATAATAATAACTAGAAATACTCATAAATCTTTAACAGTTTTCCGATTTTAATTTGAAATTGGGTAGACAGAACACTTGGGGGTCATTGATAGCTGCGCTGGCACAAAGTCACAAGTCATCGTGATCATGGGCTTGAGCGTGCTGGCCTTGTTCAAATTGTTGATCCTGCGAGATAAACATGCTCTTTTCCAGAAACTGTAACTAAGGTCTGCTCAGCATAGTTGCAGTATAGACCACAGAGCAGGCGTCTGCAATAGCCACCCTAGTAGATGGTTATCTTTGAATACGAGTGGCCAGCTATTATATATATAATAATGGACTCTCCCATCGGTTTCAACGTATGAGGATCTGACAGCTTAATTGATTCAGTTATGAAATTTTGTGCAATAATCTTAAGTGGCACTTAACACCCATTACAAAGGAGGCCACATGTGGTGCAAGAGTGAGGATTGTGAGATGAAATCACTGTTAGATTGGCTGACCTTTTAGATCTTGCTCTCGCTTCTTGAAGATGATTCAGACAAGCAGTTTAAAAACTGCTGAGTCCACTGAAACACATTGATCTCCATTCTACCCACTTGAAGGCTAAGCGCTCAAAGGTGTTATGTGGTATATTGACAGCTGACAAATTGCTTTTCAGCTTGTCTTTGTATCTTAGCCATGGGTGTCCTACATTCCTGTAGCCCTGATCTAACTGGCTGTACATTAGGATCTTGCTTATCCTGTCATCAGACATTCTCAAGACATGACCAGTTCACCGTAAATGAGACTGTATGAGAAAAGTCTTGATTCCTCCAATATTACACCTGTTAAACAGGTCTGCGTTAGATGTCCTATCTTGAAGGTTAACGCCACAGATTGTACGCAGACAGCTTTTATGTAAAACATCCAGCTGGCGGATATGGTACCTGTATGGAGTCCATGACTCTGAGCCGTACAAAAGGATGCTATTTTTAGTGGGTAGGCGTACTTCCATGTTTTTAAACAGTGAAACTGATATCTACTTGAACATGTGTATCCACTTCACTAAAAATAACATCTATAGCAGTAAGAAATAATTTTGGATTAAAAAAATAAACCTATTAATTATTTAAAAATGACTTTGTTTATATTTCAAGTATGAAAAGAAAGTTAGCAAATACAGACACCAAGAGATTCCAATGAGAGATCTTACTTTCTTAAAAAGATTGAGTCTTGCTGCTGGGGGTGCCTCTGTGGTTGGAATGGTAAAAGCATGCCTTGCTACAAAGCAAAAAGGTAATGTAGGTTCAATCTGTACCCAGAGGTACACTGATGAAAAAAAAAATAGGGATGTTTACTCAAACACGTGCACCCAGTAAAAATAATGTTAATAATAAGAAGAAATAATGTTTGGATTAAAAATTACTTAAAATTAATTACTTAAAAATTATATAGACATGGTGTGGTGGGTAAACTGAGGCCATTTTATATTTTTAATTTAATGCATGCGCATTGTTTGTTTTTGATTTTGTTGACTGCACAGTATAGTAGGGTCAGTTGGGCACCATCTGTGAGAAAAAGAGCACTGCCAGAAATTTGGAAAACAGCATACTGTACTGCTTGGCATTTGTGCTGGAAGCTCCAATACAAACATTTCAGAGTGTTTGGGTGTCAATATGAGGACAGTGAAGAGGATTCAGAAAGAGTTGGATGAGTCTAAAGATAATTATGAAAGTGTTCACTAGTGATGGTGATGTTATGCCTCCATTCATCTTCCTACAGGGCATCAGAATCAACACAGAGTTACATCATGTGCCTTGAGGAGGTAGTGCTGCCTCAAGAGGGTGGCTGCTGCTGGAAGAACCTATGTATGGCAACAGGACTCTACCCCATGCCACACAAACAGGAGAACCTAGTGATGGCCTTCAGATAATTTCAACATCATCTCTTACATCTGCCCACCTAACTCCCCAAACTGCAACCCTCTTGATTATGTGTGGGGTGAAGTTAAGCAAGAGACCAACAAAACTCCTAGTGATACCAAAAATAAACTGAAGGTAAGGATTATGACAGCATTCACCAACTTAAACAAGGAGACCATCTAAAAGAGTTGCAGGAGATTCCAAAGTCATTTGGAGGCCATGACTGAAGCCAATGGTGATTTTATTGAATAAATTTACTCTTTAGTATTTCAAGATATTTCTGTGTAATTTTGGTAAATATGAGATGCCAGAGTTATTTTCATTTTTGCATAATTTTCATGACAATTCATCAATCTTACCCTGTATACATGAAGATCCTTAACACCTAAGAAAACAGGTGGAGCAGTAAATTGGTGGAGTTTAAACGTCATCAGATTTTTTTAAATAATGTATAAAAATAACATACACTATTTACATTATTTTGACTATCGTCCTCATCTTTGTCGCCATACTTATTACAATGTTTCGTCCATTGTACACTCTGGCCTTCTTCAGATGGCTGGAATGTTGTACTGGAAAAGTGCAATGTGCATCCTGGTTCATAGAGACCAAATCAGACACTCGGGCCCGAGATTCATTGTGGAATTCACCTGACACACTTATAGCAGTTGACTACTTCTATGCATTGCTGGTGAATCTTATATGCATTGTTCTTGTCCTAAGTATTATCATTCATTACCAATTTTCATGTGATTATTCTATTCAGTAACCTTCCCTTAGTAACAACAGATTTCAAGGCTTATTTCAGGTAAATAGCTGAAGACAATATAGAACTCAATTACATTATTACTTTTATTATTATTGTTGTTGTTGTTGTTATTATAATAATAATAATAATAATAATAATAATAATAATAATAATTGTTATAGTTGGAGCCCTTGGACTGGTTGGAAAAGATTCCAGTAGACTAGAAGTAGAAGGATCCCTGGAGGTCCATGCCTCAAAGAGATACAAAAAATTGTTCTGACAAGTACAGCCCACACTTTATGAAGGGCTTTATCTATATAATTATTTTTTTTTTTTTTTTGCAGTGGAGAAGTGTCATGATGCCATTTCTAACCTTAGGTCCCTGGGCAGGACCTGGAAAGAAATGTGTAAATGCCAGATATCAAAGAAAATAAAAATAATAATAATAATATTGGGGTCTATTAAAAGTAGTTTTCTTTTTTGACGGACATTTACACCAGAGCTTTTCTCATATATATATATATATATATATATATATATATATATATATATATCTTATCATGAATATATATATATATATATATATATATATATCTTATCATGAATATATATATATATATATTATCATCATGAATATATATATATATATATCTCTTATCATGAATATATATATATATATATATATATATATATATATATATATCTTATCATCATGAATATATATATATATATATATATATATCTTATCATCATGTATATATATATATATATATATATATATATATATATATATCTTATCATCATGTATATATATATATATATATATATATATCTTATCATCATGTATATATATATATATATATATATATATCTTATCATCATGTATATATATATATATATATATATCTTATCATCATGAATATATATATATATCTTATCATCATGAATATATATATATATATATATATATATATATATCTTATCATCATGAATATATATATATATATCTCTTATCATCATGAATACTATTCAGTTGTAAGTTTTCTTTTAGATACCATAACACTGAATAGACATATTGAGGGGTTTGCAATTTTGAAGCATTGCTTTGAATTTGGCTTCAAAGCTTGTAAAATTCAGCAAGTAGAAGGAAATGAAAAAGCATCTAATTGTCCTGCCAAAAACTATGCAAAACATAAAAGCAGAAATGACTGCTCATCAGTTTTCAATTATGTTATTTTAAAACTCCAGGTAGTGATTCATCAGAAACATTTGAAAACTTTCACAAAAGCAAGCAAGGATCATTGAAAGATAATATATGTAAGGTGTTATGTAAGTTTCAAAACAACATACAGAAAAGGCCCAGTAGCAAACTGGTCAGGGTGTCAGCTAGTCTGATGGAGTAAGTATCGTATACCAAATAAAAATGCAATAAAGAAACAAACAAAAACAACTGTTTCAGTAACAAAAAGTAAAAAGTACTTTATGTAGTCATCTTCACATTATCAGTTACTCCAATGTGAGAGGACATTTTCAAAGCTAAAGATCATAAAGACAAGGTTAAGGAATTTGCTCTCTGGGGAGAATTTGGAATCATTTTTGTGATGTCAACGAACACACGTTACCACTTTTGTGATGCCAACGAATACTCGTCACTTTTGTAATACACGTTGTAGTAGAGACTTTGTAATCACTGATACAACTATAGTAATGCCGTTGAACAATACTGGTGTCAGATGCCTTTGAATATCACTTGAACTAATAGTACTCGCTTGATAATACTCACTTAAATAGTAATCACCATATAGTGATCTGAATAGAGAAATAGTATAGTGACTAGAGTAGAAAATAGCAATCCGTATAGTAATAGAGGATAGACTAGAAATATCGATCCGTATAGTAAAGAGGATAGACTAGAAAATGTGATTGTATAGATGTCACACTACTTTCTACTTGTGCGTTTTCTCTTTGGTCACATGATCCACTTAATAATGGGATCACCTGTGTTTGCTATCTACGTTCAAACACAAGTGTCAGCAGTGACACTTTATTCCTATATAACAATCATACATGTTGCTATCCATTGAAAAGGACTCGTTAGATGAACTGGATTCAGAAGCAATTATTGGTAGATTCACACAATCATCTTAGTGAACGTAAACGATTTCTCGTAATATAGTGAACTGTACGCATTGCTCTATTATGCTTTTGAAATGTTTGTTACTCTGTAAGTAGTGCAGTAAACTATTTGAAAATATCAAACAATTAAAATTAAAAATACTTCAATTATAACATATTCTGTATTTACATTTACATTCTGTATTTACATTTGGTATTTACTATGAGTCATATTCTGTATTTACTATGAGTCATATTCTGTATTTACTATGAGTCATATTCTGTATTTACATTTGGTATTTACTATGAGTCATATTCTGTATTTACATTTGGTATTTACTATGAGTCATATTCTGTATTTACATTTGGTATTTACTATGAGTCATATTCTGTATTTACATTTGGTATTTACTATGAGTCATATTCTGTATTTACATTTGGTATTTACTATGAGTCATATTCTGTATTTACATTTGGTATTTACTATGAGTCATATTCTGTATTTACATTTGGTATTTACTATGAGTCATATTCTGTATTTACATTTGGTATTTACTATGAGTCATATTCTGTATTTACATTTGGTATTTACTATGAGTCATATGTGTACAGTTCATCGATACTGTACGGAATATATATTTCTTTCCTGCCAAAATTTTAATTGTACCTTTTTGTCCATACGTATTTTTTGACAATTTTATTCATTCATTAGGAAAATTAAATGATAGCATTGTAGTTGTTGGTGGGTCCCATTTGTCTCCTGGCTACCAATATTTTTAGAGCCAGTCTACCACTGCCTGAGTTGATTAAAAAATAAAAATACTTTTTGACAGACCCTAACCGGATAAACAAGCAGCACAATCATTTTACGAATATTATTCATAATAATAATAATAATAATAGTATGTGATCATAGATAACATCAATTTAAGAATAATACAATATTTCCTTGATTATTTAGATGCTTTGAGATAGCAGTTGAAAAAATGTGTTCAGGTAATTAAAGAAGGATAATTTCATACCGAAATAAGATTGTATAAATATAGAAAATATAAAATTAGTGAAAACTAATTCAGAAAATTAATTTTCTGAAAGAAATTTAACATTTATAACATGAAATAACATTTTCAAATATTTACCCAAGATTTTGTCCAGTTTATTTTTTATCAAAAAAAATGTACCAATTTTTTTCTGTTTCCAGCTGGCCTCACATTCTTTTGCCGCTATCCACCAGATTTGGATTAAAGTAGATGTATTTGTAAGGTTAGCTTTTGGTTGAAAACGCAACCATCTTAAACATTTGTCAAAGATAATCATTGCTCCCGTATTTCAAATTGAGCATTGAAACTTCAACTTGGGCAATATCATTATCATCCGCTTCAACATTTTCCAGTGCAGTTATAAGTTCAGCAATGTCCTGGTCATTGCGATAATTCAAATGTATTTTCTATGTATGACAGATATTTGTCAGTGTTTTTGTCAAATACTGATTATGATTTTCTAAATTCTCAAAAATACTTATCCAAGATGAAATATTACAATGGGTTTAGTTTGGATAATTTTAATTTTTTTCTTCATTTTATGACTGGATAACTGAATCCAGAAAACCTATGAATAGATAATCAAGGAAGTATTGTAACATCCATAATGAAATACAAAGAATTGTTGATATAGATAAAGAAAACAAGTATAAAAACACTGTAAGACCATGTCGTAATAATAATAATGACAGTAATGTAGTTAATTAATTAACTAATACTTAATCTGAACATTTTCAGCACAAAAGCCAATATAACCAAAAACAGGTCAATATGCAGGTGGCTCCAGGTACAGATTCCATTTGAAGTATACATAAGATTATAATTTAGAATTCAATATTTTTCAGTCAAGCAAGTTTGTTCCTGAAGGTTGCATTTATGTTTCAACTGGAACAGTAAAATTTAGATGAAAAACATCACTTTAACCAGTGGGAATCCAATTGGACAAGAGAGCAGAGCCCTCCAAAGTAAATCTCTTTTGATTACTTACATTTTTCCTCAACTTTCTCTTGCATACACGCAAACATACATACATATATTATTTATTTTAGAATATTAAAACATGTTAAAAATCGCTACACAATTACAATTTTTCTTCAACACCATGTGTCTCTTCAGGCGATGTTAAACTAGTGGCAGGTAAAAGATTAATTTAATTAACTAACCCTTTTAGTAAAATATTTAACAGAAACACACTAAAACTAAGTTATAGCTGCACTAATAACATTGAGAAGATTATAAAGGAGCATAATAATAAAATTTTATACCAATTTAAAAATTTGGATGATAATACCCATCCCAAGATAAATACTGTTGTTAACATTAACCAATGTAATTGCAAGGATTCTAACGAATGCCCATTATGAAACCAATGTTTAACCACCTTTCTTGTTTATCTAAGTACTATTTCTACAATAGAAAATCTAACTGTTGAAAAATTTATATTGGTAGTACTAAGAATTCCTTTAAGATGGTGGTATCAGCATGTCTTATCCTTCACCAATGGTACTTATAAAAATAGTACATCTCTTTCTAAATATTTTTGGAATTTAAAAGAAGCTAATAAAACTACGGTAAAATTTAAAAAAAAAAGATAGAACATGTAGATCTTTAAATGAACCCTTTTTTCTATGTTTACATGAAAAATTAGAAATTATCAGATTCTTTGATAAAAACTCCTTATTAAACCAAAGAAGTGAATTGACTGAAAATAGCCTACCTTTTACCTTACAATATGTTTAAACTTTAAATTTGATAATACTTTTCCTCATAGTAATAATCAAGAGATGAATTGCTGTGCACCTTATATGACTCACTATTCTATTTGTATGTTTCATTTTGATTTAATATTGCTTTGTATTGATGTTTGGTCAGTATTATTAACATCTTATATGGGTGTACAGGTGTTTGGTTGGTATTATTAACATCTTATATGGATGCTCTGTATTTAATGGTTGGATATTAATTTGCCAAAATAGTTCTGTATTTTTGTTCCGTTTTTTTTTTTTGAATGGTTGTTTGCCTGTTTCGTAAAGGGGCCTTTTATTTATCAACTACAAAATTTTATGTAAGAAGCTGAACGTGCACATAACTGGCTATAACTATGTTAAATCCACCCCCCCCCATCTCTTTCACTTTTGCTTCTTGGAAAGTTTTAGTGTCAGACTAATTCCTCTACTAATGAAATGCAAAAAAAAAAATCACTTCATTCACAAGAAATTGGGAACATTTTAGATGATATTTGCAGAAATAATAAGTCAGTTTGTTTATACAACTTGATTAAAAGCATAGAAAACATGATTGGCGTAATACAGTGTTACCCGAATATATAAGAGAAACCCGGATATAAGAGAGATTTTCTCTGGTCCCAAATTAGAGCCTGTGTTAATGTATATATAATAGACCAAACCCGGATATAAGAGACTTCATCTCCGGTCCTGACAACTCTCTTATATCCGGGTTACACTGTACAAAGAAAGTTCAACATTTCATAAAATTATATATTTAGTCTGAAAATACTTTAAAAAAAAATTGAATTCCTTTCAACCTAATATTCTCAAGAGTCTTAAGGAGGAATAGTAAAGACGAAAATATTGCTTCGTCCTATCCAAAATAGGAAGCTATGGAGGCCCTAGAAGCAGTACACAGAAGAGGAGGAAGAAACATATTGGATTAGTATGTGTTTATTTACATTTTACCCTGTTTAGACATGGACTATTACCCTCATACTTGTTATCGCAACATTTTGACTGTTATATCCTCCAGTCTTCATCAGGTGTATATTGATCCAAGTAACTGATCCCTTTATTTCATCTATGGGAATATATCTTCTCTAATTCTTATTTTTAGTACTGCTCAGTTATTGCTCACCCTGTTTCCACTGAGTACACACTGCCCGGCCCAGAGATTGAACTCATAATTACTATATCATCAAATTCACAAATCAACACTTTAATCTCCTAGGACTTTTTTTAAAATCATTTCACCCCAAGCAAGGCAATAAAACCACTAAAACATAAGGAGGTTACTGAGTGTTAGAGAATATAAGAAAGAAAATCAGTATTAAGGAGAGACAACAATAAAACAAATATATAAATTATAATTAAGTAAATAAAATTACTAATTAATAAATAAGCAAAGAAAGCCATATAAAGAAAAAGATATATAAAAATTAAATATAAACAATATATCATTATTAAAATATTACATTATTAAATAATATCATTATAATTAAATATTACTAAATAATATATTAAATAATAGTAAAAAAAATATTAAAGGATATTAAAAATTATTAAATATTATTACAATAAAAGATACTACTTAAAATGTAAATACCTCATTAAACAATATTATTTATTTGAATTATTAAATGATACATCATTACACCAAATAATACAATATATATCCATATATCATACATCAATGAGACATTAATATTATATATTAATATATTAACATCACTATACTACACATCATTATATTATATTAAATAATACTATTATATTATTAATTATATCAACACATCATAAATAATCCTATTTTAATTAAAATTACTAATTTAATTAGTACCTTTATCAAATATTATCATTAAATATTATTACATAACTACAACTAATACCATTATAATTATATTTTAAGTACATAATTATAAGATATCATTACTATAATATTATACAAATTTCTATGTTATTATTATAAAATATTAAATATATAACCAATTTTTGTCCCCAGCT
The DNA here is from genome assembly GCA_964036315.1 of Acanthosepion esculentum. Taxonomy (NCBI): domain Eukaryota; kingdom Metazoa; phylum Mollusca; class Cephalopoda; order Sepiida; family Sepiidae; genus Acanthosepion; species Acanthosepion esculentum. Next base: position 122,259,593 of record OZ038477.1, on the reverse strand, counting down.
TGGGAATACGCACTCGAGCTCCCCACATTAAACCAACCTTGTGTCACAACCTGACCTCGTTGGGGATTGAGTAAATACAAATTACTATAAAGTAGTTTGTAACATGTTTATTTATCATCTCTCAGTTGTGTCTCTGTCTTTGGGCAGAATGTGCTCAAGGGCGTCTCTGTCAAAGGACAGAGTCACAACTGAGGAAAATTATACTGTGAGGTGTCCAGCCCTGGGGAACAGCTGCCCGAGGCCACACCTCATTGCAGTAGAGAGAGGGATCGGTGCTCACACCAAGGCCAATGCAACTGACGGCTGCGGGGCTTGGGTTCCCCACATTAAACTGACCTTGTGTCGCAACATGATTCCGTGGGGATTGGGGGGGGGTGAGCAAATAACAAATTACTATAAAGTACAGCTGGGGCTTTTTTATCACAGAAATCGTGGTAGAATTGAGATCCCATTTTGCATTTATCCATATAGACTCCATAATATAGGTTTGACTTAATTAGCTGTTATGTTTCTCTAACTCTTCAAATGTTGAATGCATAACTAATTCTAATTTCTATTTTCCCATCTTTACACTATATTAATTTTATCTTATAAACTGTCCCCTCTTTTGTCACCCATGAAATAAAAGTAATTGTATGGAAAATATAGATTTATGTACATCAAATCGTCTTTAAATTAAGTGGCAGCAAAAGAATTATCATTGAACTTTTAAAAGATAAGCTAAAACATTAATTCAATACTCAAATGCAGTGATCAATTTTAAGTTCTTCTGTAGTTTATTGATACGTATCCAATCTACGCCTCCCTAGCTAATGTGATGATGGCCAAACCAAGAGTCCTCTACAGAGTCCTCCAATAGGGCAGCTTTTAAGTGAGTTTCTAATAAAATGTGCACTGCAATTTTGGATACAAAAGGAAAATAAGAGTTACTCCCCTTGAACCATGAAAGCAACAATAATGGGTAGTATAATATATTAATATATATTTTAACCTCGCATAATCTGTCAACCCTGAATATGAGCTCAGCAAAAAATTTTCCCTGTGCCTAACATTTCAAGAGCTTTTGAATGAGCTATGAATCTTTGAAATTGAACTAGTGGGAGTGGAGGAGTGGATTGGACACACACACATACACTGTACTATATATATATATATATATATATATATATATTGAATACATATATATATATATATTGAATATATATACATATATATATATATATATATTGAATACATATATATATATATATATATATTGAATACATATATATATATATATATATATTGAATACATATATATATATATATATATATTGAATACATATATATATATATATATATATTGAATACATATATATATATATATATATATTGAATACATATATATATATATATATATATTGAATACATATATATATATATATATATATATATATATATTGAATATATATATATATATATAGATAGATAGATAAGAACTATATCTCATTATATCAATGGATATTAAGTGAATGTAGCATATGTTTGTGCATAAATTGTGTATTTATGCATAGTTGAGCGTATGTGTATGTTTTTATGTTTACTTGAGCGTATGTGTGGGACAAAGAGAGAATGCACGTATTATGATATTGTGTAAAAGTCGAGTGATGGGAAGCATCAATTACGGCAAAACTAAAAACAGAAAAAAGAAAAAGAAATATCAAATATCAACATCAAATTGTTAAAAGAAAATGAAATTGATTTAGCACAGATGAAGACTATAATGAAAGATACAGCACACAAACGCCGTGTGAACTTGCAGAAAAAGTTTCCAAGTAAATCCGTAGACGGCAGTAAATTCTTTACAGATCAGGTAGTTCAGAGAGTGATATACAGGGTGAGGCAAAAGTTGTGCACTACAGAGGTTAATGGATAGGTCAGAGAGGTCCTGTTGAGTGGCCACCGAGGTCACTAGATCTCACACCCTTGGATTTTTGTCTGTCAGGCCGTCTGAAATCAGTTGCTTATTAAATGTGCACAAGAAATATTGAAAAACTTAAAGAATTAAATATGAATGCAGTAAAATGACAGAGGAAATTCTCCGACGTGTAAATGAATTATACAGGCACAGAATTGAAATGTGTTTTGAAAAAGGTGGAGTACATTTTGAACAGCACAAATAAAAATTAAATAACTAGTAAATAAAGTTTTCATGTGCAATTAAACTTTTAATAAATTATCCCTATGGTCTGTGACTTTTGCCTCACCCTGTATATTAATTCAGTGAAAGTAGCAAGTAACATCACAAGGAAGAATTAAATGATGAAAAACTTCCTTCTGCACTGAAAGAGACCTGAGAACAACCTGCAATTTGGTTTGAAATTGAAAGGTTTCCAGTGATGATAGATATTTGAAAAATACCCCAAGATACAACACCTAAATAATTGCAAATAGAACAACAAAAATGGACAAGAACTGGAGAGTCATCCCTATTCAGTTTGTGTAACTACTTGAGTATCAACCACTATGATATATGGTTTTACAACAATTGGAACACCAGTCTGAATCAACATATACAAGGTCTGATCTAAAAGTATTGTGAGAGGTGATATAAAAATAAAACTACAACAAAAATCAATTTGCCATTTCATCTCCTTCAAAATAGTCCCCTTCTGAAACCACACACTTTATCCACTGTCATTTCCATTGATGGATGCATTCCTTTTATTGTGACAGTGAGCAGCTGCCATATTGCACTCTTGGGTTGTCTTGAAATCTTGTTCCTACTCAAGTGTGATTTGATTTTTGGAAAGAGGAAAAGTTTCAAGTGGAGAGATCTAGGAAATATGGTGTTTGTACGACCTGGAGAAGGTTGTAATTAGTACAAAACTGCTGCACAAGCCATGATGGAACCTCTGGGGTGTGGTGTGATAAACACACTCTACATGCTTTCCTTCCAAACACTGCTATAAACAATGAAAGTGAGCAAGAATGTTATAACTTAGTATGCATGAGCAGCAGAGTTCAAGGTATATCAGTGCCAAGTGGCATAACCCTTCATATCTGAGCCCTGTTACCATAGCAACAGTCCCAATGCTTTTTGATTGGACCTTGAAAGGTGAGTGCAGTTTAGTATCCATTGGAGAAGTAAACAAAAAGTTGTGCATGATATAAAATCAAAATTATTGGGAAAAAGTGAAAGAGAAAGAATGTTCACTTGTCCATTTATAATCAACATTGGATTGGTTTGATTGATTGATTGATTGATTCATTCATTCATTATTTACAGCTTATCAACCTTTTTGAGGTTATTTAAAGCTGAAACATATTTTGTGATTGTAATAATTTTCTGGAGATAATAATGATTTTCTGATACAAGTCTTAATATTTAACCACTAGCTGGGGGGAATAGAGATGGATTCCCAAGGGTGAATATAACAAAGAATGGCATTTGTAAATATATATGTGTGTGTGCGTGCTATATTCTTCACCATATCACATGCACCTATCATTTGGCATAGAATAATTAGAAAAAAATAATGATATTAATCTGTGGATTCATCCATATTTATACATGTTACAGAAAGGAAAGTACAGGAATTCCTACAGGCTGTAGTAAAGGAAAGGACTAAACATCAATTGTAAGAAGACAGTGTGTATCTAGGAATTGTTTCAACAGGGGTTAGAAAAGGCAACACTGAAGGAGCATTGGGGTTGCAAAAGATGCCTTCCAAAAGCTATGTGTGGTATTAAGAAAGAAGAAAATCTCATTGGAAACAAAGAAAAGAGTATTGAACTGTTATGTATCTATCTATATGTGAATTCTCAAAAATTTCCTCAAAGATGAAGAAGAGACTTTAGGGAACAGAAATGTGGTTCTTGTCAGAACATTTACCTTGAAAATACTGACCGATTAGGGAAAGGGGTTGTAGAGTGGATAATAATTCAACACCCACAAAGTCGTGCTAGCCACAAGTCAGTATGAAGGTATGGAAAATTAAGCATTGGCAAAAGCAAGTACAGAGAGGAGAAGAGAAAAGAATGAGAGAGAGAATAGAGAAAAACAAGAGAGAAAGAGGGAGAGTAGAGAAGAATGGGCAAGAGGAGCAGAGAGAGAAATAGTAAGCAGTAAGAAAGAGGAGAAAGAAAATTTACAAATAAGAAAGAAATGAGAGAAAAGAGGGAGAGAGAAAGAGAGCAGTGAGTGAGAAAAGAAAGAAAGCGAACAGAGATGAGAGAGAGGAAAATAACAGGGTAGAGAGTGAGAAATCAGAATTGAGAATTCAGAAAGCAGAGAGTATGGTAAGCAGAGAAAAATGAAAGAAATCAAAAAGGAGAGAGAGAGAGAGTAGGGAGAAGAGACAAAGAAAAATAGATGAGGATATACAGAGAAAAAAAGAGGAAGGCGAATGAAGGTAGAGAGAGAAAAATGAGTTAAATAAAAGTCAAAATTGAAAGAGGGAGATAGAAGACAGGAGAGAGAGAGAGAGGACAGAGTGAAGGCAAAGAAAAATTAAAAGTGATAGAGAAAGGGTGAAATCAGAAAAAAAGAGAAAAGCAGAAAGGAGAGTGAGTGGGGAGAGGAGACTGAGGAAAGTCTAAAGTGATAGAGAAAGGAAGAAATCAGAAGAAACGAAAAAAGGAGAGTGAGTGGAGAGAAGAGACAGAAAAATCTAAATTGATGGAGTGAAACCAGAATAAAAAGAGAGAGAGGAGAGAAAGAGAAAAATGAAAATGATAGGGAAATCAGGAAAAGAGAGAAAATGCGTGAAATTGACAGAGAAAAGATAGAAAAATCAAAAGTGAAAGACAGAGGGGGATCAGAAAGAGAGAGAGAATAAATAAATGAAAGAGAAATTGAAAGAGAAAAATAACAATTTGAATAAAGGAAGTTTCAAGAAGAAGAAAAAAATGAAAAAAATAGAATGAAAAATGGCTAAAAGCATAAAAAAAGGAAAACACAAAAGGCTTACAATGTGAAGACCAGAAAAAAAAAACACCAAAGAAATTAAACAGAAAAAAATGAACAAAGATTTTCCAAGTAAATAAACCATTCAAAAAATAAAATTATAATTCGCATAACACATTAGACCAATAAGACAATTTACATCAAAGAGGAAATTCTAATGTCTGTAACCAAAATTCTCTTTGACAATCCATTATAAGAGTTGATAAAGAATGCTTGAATTTAAGAATATTAAAAATTAAAAAAAAGTATTTCTGAAAGAAGTGTCAGATTTTAATACTCACAAGAATTCCAAATCACACAAAATCAGTCAAGACTTTATCTGGAGATGATTTTCTTGGACTTCATGATGAACATTCTATAAAGCTAATGGTTTTAGTCATATCAGCCATTTCTAGCATTCATTAATCAAGCAGCCAGTGCTGTTTTTGGTTGAAATTTATAAAATCTTTCCCTTAAAACAGTTTATCAAGAATATAGGTAGCTGTTGTCAATAGTACTGATGATGGTTTCCTTCCTAACTTTTTCTTTGATGTTGTCTAATATCCCCATCTTGATTACATCTTTATTTTTTCTTCCAATTACATGTGCTATCCATTTTAGTTGTTGTTTCTGTAGTTATTGTACAAAAGTCCTCAGGTGATGGGATTTCTTTTATTTGAATTAAAGTCAGACTGTAATCATTACAGTGTTCATCAAGCAGATGTTTTGGGTCTGGGAACACTCAAAAACTTCCCCTATCTAAATTAATTATAGTTTTTGTTTTACATCATTTCAGCATTTCCAAATAGTGTAGAAAAATCAAAAAGTTCCCAGGATATTGTTATCAAGTTTATTTTAATTAAAACAAGTTAAAAGTCTTAAAATACTTGCTTTGTTGTATAAATAAAACCTAAGGATGACAAAAAAGAAATCTTGACAGTTGATACAAATGCAGCTGATATAATGGAATAACCAGTCACCCCTATGAATGATTACACTATAGGCAGTAAGTACCTATAAAGTCCACTGTCTATGAGAGACTCAAAGACAGGAGGAGGAGTGAGAGCAAGACAATGTATGTCCGACCTTCCAACTAGTGGCACTCACTACTAAATTGACCTGTGTGTATAACTGTACCATATTTCATATTGTACTTGTTGCGTACAATAAACCTTTCTTCTAGTATCCACCTGGTGTTATGCGTTTATTCCCTTAGCACGGAATATGACAACAGCTAAAATAGAAAAGATGATGTTTATACCACATTGCTAAAGAACAGAGTGTAGTACTTGTTCTTCACTTCTCTACATTGTTTCTGTCTTCAGACAATTCATAGAAAAGCTTTGAGATAGACTTAGTTCCGCAGATTCCAACCCTGTGGCAACACTTCCCTCACTGCACTAAAACAGACAGAGAGAGTTGGTAGATACCAATTCCAACATTATGGTGGTTGAAAAAATTGGGCAGTTTCTATCCTTGACCCACATGTATGCATATGGACAACTCACATTAGAAATGACCTTTTGCAACATCCTATGACTGTGTCAGGGTGCAAGTAAATGCAATCAGAGTGCAATCAGTGCGCGCACTTCTTGGCCTTTAGATTTTGGGGTCAGATCTGTTCTCTTTTACTCTTAAAGTGATATATTTTTATGAGATGATATTGCATTAGCTATTTTATTTTTAGAATAACTGATTTTTTTCAAAGTCCTACTATTTAATCCATAGCTGGGGGAGGAGATGGATTCATACCTTTCCCAAGGCTCTCTGAGTTCTCATTCCAAGTCACTATCCCCAAGATCTGCGTATATTCCACTTGTCAAAACAGACTACAGAGTGGTCTTTGCAAGCTCCTGTTCTAACAACATTATCACCAGATTACACAACACTTAATAACAGACTAGATTCCTAATCTCCCCCATTATCCCCGCCACACACAAAATGACCATCTGCTCAATGGTGCCATTCTTCTGTGGTCCAATAGTAAGGTATTCTGGCTGAAATGAAGCACAGTCATTAAAGTAAAAATGTCAATCAGGAAACACTAGTTAAGTCGATGACTATGAAATAAAATAGAATACAGTGAAAATTGTCCAGTGCATTGACTGACAGGTTGAGGATCACCAACCATGAATTCGGATATGATTTTAAGCAATGTTCTCCTTTGATGGGTAGATACCAATTTTTTATTGGTCTTGTTCTCTTATCACTCTTGAGAATCTGCATTTTTTTTAATGTGCTACTCATGTTTATCCAAAATTCACATATTCCAGGTATGCTCAAGAAAAACCAAGCAGTTACCACCTTGGAAATAAAGTGCCTCCTCATCTGCCCATAAAAATCAGTCTGCTGTCAAATGGGGTTAAGTCTTGCCCATATCTCGTGGATGCTACTGCTAAATTTTTTATCTATTATCTTACACATATTGCCATTTGCTTTTCTACAAATAAAAAAATACCTCCTATACAACTTTTTCTAAGTTTTTGATATTTCAGTTTAGAATTCTAAAGTCACTTTTCTTTGACAAGCATTGGGAACTTATAATATCTTTGGCAAAGTTTAATTTACAACCAGGCAAAAAAAATAGCGAATCAAAAGGATGCTTTTCTCTTGATACTGTGATTACTGTATATACCCTCGGTAATGTTTATTGTTTTAAAAAGCTTTTTTTAGAATTTTAATAAAATCATAACATAATGAAACTGAATTCATACATTTTTTTTACTGAAGAATTGACAGCAAAAATGTTAAATACTATTTATTTATTCAATTATTTATTTACAATATTATTATGATACATGTTATGGAGTAAAGAGTAGACACCTGGTGATTCTATGAACTCATCCAATACTTTAAAAAGTTTCATGTTATGCAGTCGTGGGTAGTCATATTGGAGTCAGTCTTAATACTAATCACATAAGTATTATGTATAGAGAATAATTAACTAATTACATTGTAGCAAGTATGAGTGTGTGTTGTAACAATAACCTTACGATAGGAAGTTATAATAGTTGGTGACGAGGATGTGATTCAAACTCATGCAGGGAGGCCCAATGGATGAGCAGCTAGAATCAGAAAATTGGTCTACATACTGAAAGGAAAAAAATTCCAACATAAAAGGAGGCAAATTCATCTGAAGAAAAGATTAACTGATGAAAGACCTGAAGACCCAGTCAAAATGCTGTACAACATTTTTGATGTGCCAGTACCAAAACAAATTGTGGAACCAACAAGAACAGGTTCAAGAAAAAGAAAACGCACAGAAGAACTAGAAATGGATCTGAGATGGAAACGCAACAAAGTAAGTTGGTGAACTCTCCAGAAAGAGGAGAGGGGGAGATACTAATACAAAATAAGAATAGTTATCTCAAAAGTGGAGATGTTGTGGAGTAAAGAGTACATCTCCAGTGACTCTATGAACTTGTCTATACTATAAAGAATTCCATGTTATGAGGTTGTGGGTAGTTGTATTCGAGTCAGTCTTCATACTACCAGTGTACGGCAATAGCCTAAGCATTATGGATAGAGAATCCTTTAATGAATTATACTATACCAAGTATGAGTGTGTGTTATAAGAATAACCTTACAATAGGAAGATATAATAATACGGATGAGGGTGGGTTCAAAAGATCATAGGCTGAATATGAATGTGTGATGCTAGAGCTGTGGAATCTTACATGCATTAATCTCAACTCTTCTTCTTAATCACTGCATTGTTTATTTCCAGATAAACTTACATTAACTGTTCAAAGAAGACTGTCCATCTTGTTGGTCAAAAAAGTCATCAGTACCAGATATGACATTGTCATCACTGCAATACTGGTTCCCAGCCAAGTATGTTTTCATGTTGGAGAACAGATGATGGTCAAATCAGAAGAATAGGGAGGGGGTGATCAACCAGTTCAAAGCCACATTCACATACAGCAGTTATTGAAACCAAGGATTTGTGTGTTGGAGCATTGACCCATTGAAAGAAAACCCCTTTCATCAGTTTTCCTGGGTGTTTGGTCTCGTTAGCCTTTCATAACTGCCACAGCACATTTGCATAGTACTCTCCATTGATGGTGTAGCCCTTTTGAATATAGTCAATAAAAACAATGTCTTCTGTATCCCCAAAACTGTGAGACCGTCATCTCCTTCCCTGTAGATGAAATGACCTTGGCCTTCTTTGGAGCAGATGCAGAACATAGATTGTGTATTTGTCGTTGGCTCAAAGTGATGAACCTGACATTCAACTTGGGTTAGGAAACATTCAAGGAAACCAGTGGTTCTGCCTCAAACAATATCAGATTTTCCCTTAGATGTGATCAGCCTGGTCAGAAGATTTGGCACCCACTGAGCAGAAACCTTTGTCATGTCAAGTTCATTGTGCAGAATATTCTCAACACTCTCATGGGATACGTGATATAAAAAATTAAATTTCTGGTTTGGAAATTTGTTTTGAACTTTTTTGGAAAAAATACTTTTCATGGTGATTTTTAGGGCTTTTAAAAGGTATCTGGTGAATTTAAAATAGAACCACAATATATGAAACTGAATTTATACATTTTTCTCTCTGTAATTAACCATAATTTTGTTTTAATTTTCCAAGAGGGAAGTTCAGTTCTCTGTTTACTGTTTTATGTTATAGTTTTATTAAAATTGTAAAAATAGGTTTTTAAAGCAATTACCAAGGAACTATATGGTAATTTTATTTGTTTTTTTACTAATATTGACCCAAGAGCCTATCAAAGTAGAGTGTCACCGAATAAGATTGTTGGAGGAGCATAAGAGGAAATGCAGCTTATGAGGTTATATTGGAAAGAAAAGTTGACTCTACACTTAGTGGTTAAGATTGTACCAATCAGGGAAGCATGTTTTTTTGGAAGTCAGTTCCAGGAAGTAACATTACTTGGGAAAATGTTAGTGGCATCAAGATAAAAAAATGTACTTTAGTCACACTGTTTTTTATCTGGTCCTAAGTTAAACTTTGCTACATCTTTTATCATTATTTGCAGAATTTCTCTAAGTCCAGTTAGTTTTATATTCATTTTTTTTTCTTTTTAATTTCTTTAAATGGTTGGTGGGGGGGGATTATTTTTAACTTCAATTTGGTTTTCTTTCTTTTTTTCTTTTTTATGAGACAAAATTAAAAGAAAACAAAAAAATAACTGCATGATGAAGAAAAAATCTTGACAGAAGAGACATTGTGACCGATGTTGACAGTCTCTCAGGGCCAAATTCTTGCCGGATAATAACTGTAAGATTACCAATGGTAATTACCATAAATCATCTGTTTAATCCCAAAATGCTTCATAGAGAACTCAATCTTTAAATGACTGACAGCAAAAGAGGGAGGATGAGAGAGAGTATTCTCCTTCAAAACAATACGGGGTGGGGGATGGGGAGGGGAATAAAAATGCAGTCACATGACCTTCAATGAAAGGCATTATTTGGCAAAAGTTACATTAAAAAATAGAAGAAAAATCAAGAAAAAATACAAAAGAAATAAAGAGAGATAAAAAAAGAGGACAATAAAAGAAAAGAAAAGCAAAAAAATAAAGAAAGAGAAAAAACAAATATTTATACACTGTATCGAAATCTGAAAATTACAGGATAAAACAAATAGGAACTGCAAGGAAACATACTTACAATCACAATGAAATACTTGCAATTTCTGGGAAATATAATGAGGAAAGAGAGCATAGAGAATTTAACACTAACAGTACATACTGAAGGCAAGAGAAACAGTGAGTAAAACTAAACAAAGCAAACTGGTTAATTTGCAGTGTAACACCCGCATTGAGTTTGCATTAAAAATTTCCAGAATACTTACATTTATGTGTAATTGTACATGCTTCATTCGAATCTGGCTTGATAAATTTGATAAAATCTTCCATTTTGGAGTTATCGAAAGTGAAATTTCGGATTCATTTGCGTCGCAGGCAGTCATTACTGACATTGTTTGCATACATTCGCTGCAGAACAGCTATCAGTGCAGGTATCATTGTGTAAACTGTGCGTGTTTACATAAATAGTTCTCGTGCACAGTAAATCAGACAAATTTAGACAAGAAAGATCAGTTCCGAGCTTAGCTTTCCATAGTCTTCCGTGCTTAGCTTTCTGCAGCGAATGTATGCAAACAACGCGAGTAATTGCTGCTGTCAACGATGCAACTGAATCCCAAATTTCACTGTTGATAACTCCAAAATGGTAGATTTCATCAAATTCATCAAGCCAGATTCGAATGGAGGACGTACAATTACATTTATATATGTAAGTATTTTGGAAATTTTTAATGTGAACTGAGTGTGGGTGTTACACTACAAATTAACCACCAAACTATACTGAACCTATGAACAAATAATTTCAGTGTGAACTCAGCACCTGAGGGGGGAAAACTTGCATTAAAGTTAATTTTATTTTCAAGATCTTTGTGTCATTATTAACTGGGAATGATTAAAGAAAATACAAATATAAAAATTATTTGCATTCACTTTATAGAACCAGAGACATGAATGAAATGTTTTTGTTGTAATGTAAGCAAAGAGTCTGTTGAGATTTAGGTGGGGGAGCACCTAACCAAATGCTCTCCCAACAACTACGGGGATAATAAGGAGAAAGAGACGAGAGGTAACAAAAAATAACCCTGCCTCAGAAACAACAGCAGCTTGAGGAACAAAATGCCCACAGGACCGACTTCACAAGACGCCATATCTTACCAATTGCTGTTTTCCACCAGCTTTTATTGGCATGAAGCATCTTACAAAGACCCGGATCTTGACCAATTGCAGAGAGGCTCATATCTAGCTAGACATGCCAAACTGTCCCACTGCTAACGGGTGACACCCAGATGTAACTGGTTTTGACAAACATATCCACATGCGATCCAAGGCCTGTTTTGCATCTGTACTGACATGCGTTTGCCACAGTTTTTGCCAGTAAAACAAAAAAAATCATAAAACTCCAAAGTTTTAAAAATCTACCAAAAATCAACCAATTGGATTTTAATCAAATTTTCAGTACTTTTTGTTGATTTACAATGATGTTCACCCTGTACAAGGCCCGAGAGCCACTCGAGATAGAGGTTTACAGATTAAAGGCATAATTTATATTGATATATGGGGAAGATAACTGTTAACCATAGACGAACAATTTAAGATTGTAGTGATCGGGAAAAACAACCACTTGGGAATCTGGTTCCACAAGGCTGTGGGTCACAGGAGGAAGCTGTTAGAGTAGAACGTAGATCTAATCAAAAGAATATGAAGAATATGAGGGTAATTCACTACAATGTGCATAGCATGGTGGGTCTTGGGCATGAAGGTCAGGGCTGGTGGAATTAAAGAGTGTAGTTCATCTGAACATTTTCCATGGAAATAGCAATAGAGCTGAGACAGGCTTGCAACGTCTCAACTATGAGAAAGGGGCTGTAGGGTGGAGAATAATTTATCACCTACAAGGACGTGGAGATGCTTTTGGATTCTATCAAAACTGGAAAATGAAAACTAGGCAGCTCCTGCTCATACATAGCAGATGTACTCAATTTCCGGCTTGATCTGACTCTTGCAAATGCAGAGAATAGCTGGTGGAGTCAGGTACTAGCTGGAGGGGTACAGGGATCTGACCATTTTCCCATCATCTTTAGCAATGGATCATATGTACATGTGGGCTGAGTTTAAGTCCCAAGAGTCGCTGAAAGCAACAACTAAAATAGATATCACTCGAAGAGAAAATAATGACATAAGACTGCTTCAAAGATTTGGAAGGAAGTTGCCATCCAGACTGGAAAGAGCATTAACTTGTGACACTTATTTTCCTGAAAAATTGTTTTAATAGAAAGATTTTGTAAATTTCAACTAGCAGTTGGTCCGTGAATGCTGAATGTTTCCTTATAAGGAAATGGCTAATATTACCATTTTTGTATCGGTCTATATTTCTGAGATGGGGCATTATGTACACTATTTACATTATTCGAACTATTGTCCTCATCTTTGTTGCCATATTTATTGTACGCTCCAGCCTTCTTCAGTTGGTTGGAATGTTGAACTGATCCCTTTATTTTGCTACTTTTTAATCGATGTCAGTTGTCAGTTATCTCCTATTAATTCCTCTCTCCAAGTTTTCCACTGCCTTAACTGGGTATTGAATTCATACTCTTTGTGTCCTGTCACTGGATCTAACTAATGCCTTTATCCACTGGGCCATGTGTCCTTGAGGACATCTGTTTATGAATTTCTGGGTATTATAAACCTAAGGTCTTCAGCAGCCATTTTTACCAATGCTCATATTGCAATTTTTTGCTTTTATCATACATGTTTTTACCAAATTTCATATTGCAATTTTGTTGTTATTATCGCTTTTCTTTGGCACTCCGTATTACTGTTTCCCATATTGCATTCATTTCTATACTTGGTCGGCCATTTTCATTAGCATTTGGATGTAAAGAAAGCAAATGACGATTGGTGAAATTATTACCCAGACAAAAGTCATCAAGACACACATTTCCATGAAAGAACACTGATGGAGAAAGTTAAAAGACTGAAAAGACGTTACCACAAATCCATAAGGATGTTGCAGGCTTCGAAACTTTGATGAGATTTTTATGCTCCAGTTACATCTGACCCACAAAAGACTTTAGACCAAAGGAAAATATGACATAGAATTTAAACAAAGAAATATTAACAAATATATTTCTAGGACATTTTACAAAAGGAAAAATGGAGAAGCAAAATTAAATGTAAAGAGTTAAACCAACCACCAGTGTCTGTAGTTGAGGTACTTACATTTTTGTGGGAGAAAATATGTCTTTTTGCTATGAAATGTCACTGAGAAAGAGATGGATTCTTTCAAATCTCACACCACCTGTAATTATTGTCAGGGGCCAGTAATTCAAAATCTCATCACCTGTGATTATCACCTGGGTGTGTTAATCAAACAAGAGATATTAATACATAAATATCATCAGTGCTTAAGAAAATATTTGGTAAAGTTGTTGATAAGATAGCAAAGAAAACATTTAAATTCCCCACAAATAGTGTAAGCCCTGTGACTATCCCGGCTACATCCCCCTCTATTGTTCTGTCTTGTCGTCGTTGATTATGTTATATGTAATAGGAGCAGGTAGGCTTTCCTACCGCCCGGTCTACACTCCTCTCCCCTCTATTGGACACGTTTAGAGGCCCAAACCTTGTTTCGTGTCTAGGAAGGGGTTCCCGGATCTCTCTCTCTCTCTCTCTCTCTCTGGCCTCTGTGCTGGTGCCGCGGAGTTTCACCCGTGATGCGTGTAGTCTGTGGCATTGCCTATTCATTCTTAGGGTACACGGTTGACAGTTCCCTGGTTGCTGTTTCCGACTGGTAGTTAGGAGCCCTAACTCTTGCATAGTGTCTTGAGCGGCCGCTCTGATCAACAGTTGCATAATATCGGGGTGTCTGTAGTGCCATGTCTCACATGGATAGGTGTCCCTGCAGTCATCTCAGGTGGGCATCCCTGAGGTCACATTATGATTCAGGCTGAGTCAAACCCCTTCTCTGCCCTGGGTCATGGGTGATAACCGTCGGCTTCCTGTAACTCAGGCCTTCTCTTTTTCCAACACCGATTACCCACATGAAGTACAAAAACCAGAAATATAAACCTAAACCAGCCTTCCAAAAATCACCCAAACCTTTAAATATCTCCTTCTCCAACACCCGTGGCATTAGAACCAACTTCTGCAGTGTTGAGTCCTTCCTCATTGCTAATTGCTTGGATATACTGGCCCTGTGTGAGACCAATCTTGACTCCTCTATCCCTTCCTCTGATCTCTCGATCCCTGGATACCTTCCTCTCCTCAGAAAAGACTCTCTAACCCACATGCATGGCCTGGGTGTCTACGTCAAGCACCATCTCCCTCTGGCTAGAGAGTCCTCTCTTGAATTGCCAGATCATTCGTACGTGTGTCTCCAGCTATCTCTTCTCAATGCTGTAAGCTATCTTTTCTTCCTCTAACGCTCTCCATCCTCTCAGGACTGTGGGATACTCGATGTCATTTCTGACAGCATAGATAGGGCCCTCTATGTCCATCCGTATACTCACATGTTTGTTTGGCGATTTTAACGCCCATCACAACCAGTGGCATAAGAACACTACTACTGACCTCGCAGGCATTCATACTCTCAACTTTTCAGTCTCTCAATCCCTCACTCAGATAATCGATTTCCCTACGCGTTTTGCCTACAACCATGACTGTAAGGCCTCACTCCTCGACCTGTGTTTTACCTCCATCCCTGAGTCCTGTAGTGCCACGCAGCTCTGTCCTATCGGTAACTCCGATCATGCTGTAGTGTCTGTTAGCATCTCCTTCAGCCCCACCCCCTGCAAAGAGCCTCCTACCACCAGAACCACATTCTGCTACCAACGGGCTGACTGGGACTCGTTTCGTAACTTCCTCCGCAATGTCCCCTGGGATGCTGTATTTAAGCTCCCCACTCATGATTGTGCTTCTGAGTTCTCTTCCAGGATTAAAGCCGGTATCGAAGCTTTCATCCCCTCCAGGAAATTCAAGGTCAAACCGCGCTCCTCCCCCTGGTTCACAGCTGCTTGCTCAGCCGCCATTGCCCATAGGAACCACTTCTTCCACCGTTTTCGTAGTGATATGTCCGACTCTAATGGACGTCTATTTATCTCTGCCTGCAACGAGTGTAAGCGTATCCTCAACGATGCCAAGTCACTATTTGCTGCTCGGATGAAGGAACGTATTGCATCCCGCAAATTTGGCTCCAAAGATTATTGGCGCCTCTGCAAGAGCGTTCTGAACAATAACAAACCCTCCATTCCTCCCCTGTTCAATCAGTTTGAGGTCCTGACTACCTCTGCCGACAACGCCGAATGCTTCGCTCGGAAGTTTTCTTCCAATTCTACGCTAGATTCTTCCGGGGTACCCTTGCCCGATTTCCCTCCCAGAACTGAGACCCTCCTGGACGGATTGCACATAACCCCGTTGTCGGTATTGGGCATTATTTCTAACTTAGATCACCACAAGGCTACTGGTGGTGACGGGATACCAGCCATTGTCCTGAAGAAATGTGCACCTGAACTGGTGCCTGCCCTCTCTAAATTGTACAACCGCTGCCTCAAGGAGTCAAACCGGGACTTGAAGGTTGTTCTCAGTGGATTCATCTCCAGCTCCTACCCCACTAACGCAGGTGTTCCTCAAGGCTCCATCCTAGGCCCTACTCTGTTCCTCATATTTATAAACGACCTTCCTGATGCCATAGACTCCCAAGTTGGCATCTACGCTGACGACACCACTATTTACTCCTGCCTCAAACACAAATCTACACACAGACAAAGTTAACCTGGCAGCTCAAATTGAAAAGGACCTCCAATCTGGGGTGAGAAATGGATGGTTAACTTTAACGCCTCTAAAACGAAACTGCTCTCTATTAACCACCACAAGGATCCATGTCTGAAGACCAACTTCTCAAGAGCTCCTCTCTGCGGCTGCTCAGTCTCATGCTGTCTGCTGATCTGAGATGGAACAAATACATCGAGTCAGTTGCATCAGCCTCCGCAAGGAAAGTTGGTTCTCTGTGCCGAGCCAGGAAATTTTTCTCCCCGGAATCGATCCTCCAAGTCTATAAATCGACCATTCGCCCTTGCATGAAGTATTGCTGCCATATATGGTCTGGAGCCCCTGCTGTTTGCCTCAGGGTTCTTGATAAGATCCAGAGACGGATAGGCAACGTGATTAGCTCTGATCTGTCATCTCGTCTGCAGTCGCTCTCTCACAGACGCGATGTTGCCTCGCTCTGCCATTTTTACAAGTACTTTCACGGTAATTGCTCCGAGGAGCTGCTTTCGCTTGTCCCTAGGCCTCGTGAATTTAAACGTCCTATGAGGCTGGCATCCCGCTCCCACCCCTGCACCGTGTAAACTGTTAGATTTAGACGTCTCTTCTACTCCAATAGCTTCATGTCTCACACATCTCGCCTATGGAACTCCCTTCCCTATTACTGTTTCCCTGAAAAATACAATCTCCAACGGTTTAAGTGTAGCGTCAATCGACATCTCCAGTTGCCTTGATCTTTCCACTTCCCTTCTCCACATCCTTTCATCTTTCATTCCTATCTGCTCTCGCTCCAAATCTTCTGTAACCCCCTTGCCTTGATCGACCCACTGTCTTTCTCTTTCTCCACATCCTCTCCTTTACCACTCCTATCTGCTCTTCCTCCAACCCTTCTTTAACCCTTTGCGTGATAGTGGCCTCCAGCCTTGCTTGGGTTGATAGGCTTAAAAAAAATAAAAAATAAAAAAAAACAACTAGATAAGGATAGACTGAGATATATAGATAGATAGATAGATCGAATGATAGATAAACAACTAGATAAGGATAGACTGAGATAGATAGATAGATAGAAAATGACTGAGAAAGATAGATATACAGGGTGAGGCAAAAGACATGCTATTTCCAAACCAGTCAGGTCAGATAGCAGCATAGATAGATAGATAGATAGATAGATAGATAGATAGATAAACAATTAGATAAGGATAGATAGATAGATAGATATAAAATGACTGAGAAAGATAGATATACAGGGTGAGGCAAAAGTCATGCTATTTCCAAACCAGTCAGGTCAGATAGCAACATACATAGATAGATAGAATGATAGGTAGGTAAGGATAGATTGGGATGATTTAAAAACACTGAGATAGAGAGATACATAGATAGGTAGAATAGCAGGTAGAGTGATAGATAGAATGGTAAACAACTAGATAAGGATACACTGAGATAGGTAGATATAAAAAGACTGAGAAAGATAGATATACAGGGTGAGGCAAAAGACATGCACCAAAGGGATAATTTATTAAAAGTATAATTACACATGAAAATTTTATTTACTAGTTATTTAATTGTTATATGTGCTGTTCAAAATGTCTGCCTTCTTTTTCAAAACATATTTCAATTCTATACCTGCAGGATTCTTTAACACATTGAAGTGTTTCCTCTGCCATTCTACTGCACTAATAGTTCTCATTTTTAACTAGACTCATATTTATTTCTTTAAGTTTTTAAATATTTCTTGTGTGCATTTGATAAACAACTTATTTCAAATGGTCCCACAAAAAATAAATCCAAAAGGGTGAAGCCTGGTTACCTCGAGGGCCACTGAGCACAACTTCTTTGACCAGTCTATTAATTCCCATGGTGCATGACTTTTACTTCACCCTGTGTGTGTGTGTGTGTGTGTGTATGTGTACACACACACACACACACACACACACACACACATATATATATGTATGTATGTATGTGAAAAATGTGTATATAAATATAAATATATATATATATGTGTAATATATTATATATATTATTATTTGTATATTATATGCATAGTACTTATTAGAAAGTGCTCAATATCAAAGACAGAGTTGACATATTTGGTTGGATTGATGTGAGTTTGTGACCCTGGGTTTCACGCTCTTGCGATCGTCAGACAAGCTCTGACGATCACAAGAGTGTGAAACACAGGGTCACAAACTCACATCAATCCAACCAAATATATATATATATATATATATATATATATATTTCGTCAGCAATATTTCTTTTATACCTTTCAATGAATGTGACAGAACATTTTAACTTTTTCTAACGGTCAAACAGTTTTCCTTTGTGGGGTGGGGCTAAGAGGATGTAGAAACTGTCTGCAATGATTATTAAACAAAGTACTTCTGGGTAATTCATTAACCATTTTCAAAGGGCTTGTTGTTTTCAATGCTTCTGTTCAAAGATGTATTGCATGGAAATTAATAACAAGACTTTTTTGTATCTGTCACATTCAACAAGACATATATATATATATATATATATATATATATATATATATATATATATATATGTGTATGTGTATGTATGTATGTATGTATGTATGTATGTATGTATGTATGCTTTCAAGATAGCATGAAATGTTATAAACTAACTAGCACTTAGTGCTATTTCCAAACCAGTTGGGTCAGATAATAGCATACAATACTAGTGTAATGAGAGAGAGAGCCATGGTGAAATGATTTATTCTCCCATTAGTATTATCCATGATATAATAACATGATACTTCACAGATGAAACATGTCTGAAACAACAACACTGATTAAGCTTTTTCTTCCAAGGGGGGGGGGTAAAAATATGGGAGTGCTGACAGGATATGACAACACTAACCAGAAGAATCCTTCTTCAATGTGGCTTGTCAAAAAGCAAACAAAAATCTTGCTCTATAATCAAGCAGTAATTGTCAACACTTTTGAGATGAAGAATTATCACTATTATATGCCTTCCTATTTGGACTAATATCTTCATCTTGGTTATTATACTCATAATGTTTTAGCTGTGAAACTCTTTGGCATTCTTCATATATTTTTTCTTCTTGGTTACCATTTCAAAATTTTGAAAAGAACCCTTTATTCAATCCCCATGGGTAGACTGTTCTCATTCTGCTTTTCATGCTTAGGGGAGATAACTCATACCAGCTAATATTCT
>OZ038477.1:122205171-122235171 GCA_964036315.1 Acanthosepion esculentum | reverse complement strand
AAAAACCTATAGTCTGTTGTTAACTGGGGAAAGAAGTGACTTGTTAATTTTAATGGATTTTAAAACAAAACTGTACTCTATTAATCATGTTAAAAGACCTTTTTTGCCTTCCATCATCTCAAAGGATCCTTTTTGGCATTCTTCTCTCACGCTCAGTTCGGAAGACATAGTGAGGCTGACACAAAACGATTTTAATCTGTTCTCTTTCTAGCTGAATAACTCAAATGGTTTTTCAGTGATTCTTACGACAAATGGCGTCAAGATGGCTGAACATCTTACCTGGAAAAAAGAAACTCAATTAGTTTAGTGGGTTTTTTAAATATTAAACATTATGGACAATTATCCCATGCTGTTACACGATTTGGCCAATTTTGCTGTTACACCTGGGATATGATCCAGTTCTAGAAATCCAGATTAGAACAAAAGTGGATCATTGCTGTCACATCTTGAAGCAGCTAAATCATCACTTTCTAGCTTTGATAAAGTTGAAAATTATTAACGTGTTCCTGGGGAAGACATTTTTCTCTGTTCTGCAGCTTCTTTCACAGAGATGAATTTCTGCAAGCTTATCACTTGTCCATCGTTATTTCCAGGACAAATTTTCAGATGAGCTCTGTATCTTCAGTTCTATCAGTCCAAACCTTCACATATAGAACACACTATGCTACTGCCACAGAGTTGAATCATCCCTATTTCTTCTATATTCTAAATCTAAGAAGAAAGTCCCCCCCCACACACACACACACAAGAACTTCTACATTGTGGAACAGACTTAATTAAATGATTGTATGGAAGTGAGTGTACCAACTGAATAAATGATTGTATGGAAGTGAGTGTACCAATTAAATGATTGTATGGAAGTCAGTGTAGCAATTAAATGATTGTATGGAAGTGAGTGTTGCAATTAAATGATTGTATGGAAGTGAGTGTAGCAATTAAATGATTGTATGGAAGTGAGTGTAGCAATTAAATGATTGTATGGAAGTGAGTGTAGCAATTAAATGATTGTATGGAAGTGAGTGTTGCAATTAAATGATTGTATGGAAGTGAGTGTAGCAATTAAATGATTGTATGGAAGTGAGTGTACCAATTAAATGATTGTATGGAAGTGAGTGTAGCAATTAAATGATTGTATGGAAGTGAGTGTACCAATTAAATGATTGTATGGAAGTGAGTGTAGCAATTAAATGATTGTATGGAAGTGAGTGTTGCAATTAAATGATTGTATGGAAGTGAGTGTACCAATTAAATGATTGTATGGAAGTGAGTGTAGCAATTAAATGATTAAATCTTCATTGCTTAACAATGTATTTACTTTGGAACTTTGTCCGTTACTCTCAGTTGGTGGGTGTAGGATGCAGCTCTTCATCTTACATATGGACCCTACATTCTCTCATCTTATCTGAGAGAGATGACTCGAGACACCCCAAAATACTTCTGAGGTGATTGTTTACTTATCCATCTGTCTATTATTCTTGTTTTCAGGCTTGCTGTATCAGACACAAATATAAGGCTATGTACTTCTGCATTCAGTGGTCAAGAGTAACCCCTAGATCAACCCTGCACCTCATTCCATTTGATGGCTTGATGCACAATTTATGTGCAATATCTATTCTGGCATAATACCACACTACTTTAAACAATACTTTGAGAGCCTCTCGAGGCTTGGATTGGTTGAATTCTAGTATAAAAAAGACATGACACTATGTTAATGTTTGCAGGGTTATGAGGGACAATGACCACAACGTATGTGTATACGCATAGAATAGAAACTGTCATATACTTGCATGCATACACACGAGCTCGATTAAAGTGCATGTTCATCTGATTACTCCCTGTACACCATGAGAAAATGCATAAATTACAAGAAGCAAGATGGAGTCCGTGACAGCAAACAGGAATATTCTGCAAAAGATTGTTGAATACATTAGCCAATTACATCAACTAAAATCAACTAATCAAATCGCTTGAAGGAATTTATTTTAATTCATAGGAGATTTGTTGAAACTTTTTCTTCTTTTATTTAAATAATCCACCCCAGTCCCCCTACACTTCAACCTCGCACATACCCACCACTGCCCACACTTCTTCTCTCCCCTTCAACCCACTCAAACCTTGGGTATGATTATTATTGTGATTATTGCTGCTGTTTCCAAAAGGCAATTAAGTCCAGAGAAAGAAATAGTCAAGAGTTGACAGCATATGTTGTTGCTACTGAATGAATGATGAACAGGTGAACGATAGAGGGAAGAAAGAAATTCTTTGTTTTTGTTGGGGGTGTTCTTCTAAATTTGCAAATAACAAATTGCAAGCAATTACTTATGGCATTGAAATTTCTTTTCTTTTAGGAATGATAGTGATATATTTTTAAGCAAGGAAATAAAATAACAGAGAAAGAGGGGAACAAAAAGAGAAAAGAGAAAAAACAGAGACAGAAGAGAAAGGAACTAAAAAAGAAGAACAGAAAGAGAAAAGAAAGGATCACAGGGAGAAAAAAAAGGAACTAAAAAAAAAGAACAGAGTGAGAGAAGAAAAAAGAAAGGAACTAAAAGAGAACAGAAAGGAACAGAGAGAAATAGAAAGGATCTAAAAAAGAAAAGAAAGGAAGAGAAGGAGAAAAGAAATGATTTGATAGAGGAAATGGAAATGAACTGACAGAGGAAAAAGAAAGGAAGTAAAAGAGAAATAAAGGAAGTGTGAGAGAAAATACCCAGAAAAGAAAGAAAGAGAAAAGGGGAAAGAAAGGATTTAAAAGAGGAAATGGAAATGAACTAAAAAAGAAAAGGAGGAAAGAGAAAAGAGGTAAAAGGGAAAAGAAAGGCGGATAAAGAAAGGCACTAAAAGAAAAGAGCTAGAAGGCAAAAACAGGGTGAAAAAATTGAGCAAACAAGAAGTGTGTGGGGTCAAAAATGGTAGGAAGAATATAGGAGGAAAGAAACAAAAAAAGAAATGAAGTGAATCTGTGGGAATGACAATATAGGTGAGATAGACGGAATGAAGGAAAAGGAATGAAAGGAAAAATATTGTAACTTTTGGCAGAAGAGAAAAGAAAAATGAAAAGCAGGAGAAAGGGAAAAAAAATAGAAAGATAAAAATACACTAAGATGGTAGAGCAAAGCCCCAAAATGAAAAACATGAAAATTAGGATTGTGCAATTGAATACAGTGTAACCCGGATATAAGAGAGATTTTCTCTGGTCCCAAATTAGAGCCTGTGTTAATGTATATATAATAGACCAAACCCGGATATAAGAGACTTCTTCTCTGGTCCCGACAACTCTCTTATATCCGGGTTACACTGTATTATAATTGTTCAGTCATAAATCATAGCAACAGAACAACAAATGTTAAAGTAAAGCTTTAATTCAAAAGGGAGATAACTCTGAATTCAAAAACTGGTCACACTTGGTGGGTATAAAAAAAAAAAACTTTTGTCTTTCATACTAACAATGTTTAGTTCTTGATAATGCCCAACACAGGTGAAAATATGACAAACAAAAAAAATTTACTTTGGGTAGTTTATCCACAATTTTGATTTGATTGTGAAACAACCTATTTAAAAATTGGAAAAATACAATAAGACTTTTTAACAGACATTGTCAGCTGGATTAAATCAAATTTATCTGTTTATAAAAAGATTTGTTCTTCTTTGATTACCTTATTCTTCTTTGATACACCATGTCCCTTCAGGACATGGGTGATCATTACTCTCCACAACCTCCTACCCCTTGTTTCTTTGTCAAACTTCCCACCTATATATTGACAAAAGCTCATCAGGTAGGTAACCTGCTGTCTTTCCGTGATTCTTTAGTCTTCAATATGCCCTGTGAATATCAATTTCTCCAAGCTCACTGTCTTCATTATGTGTCCAAGAAATTTAAGCTATCTATTCAATTCTGAGTATAAGTATTCTTTTTATTTCCATTTTCTTAAAACATATTTGTTACTTATGTACTCTGTCCATCATATACTCAGCATCCTTCTGTAGAACTTCATTTCTGTTTCCTCAAGCCTTTTCTTTACCTCTGAGGAGATTTTCCAACATTCCCTTCCATATAGGACAATGAATATTACACAGTTCAACACTATGTTTCTAATTAAATTTTTCTGGTTTCTTTGGAAGGTGTCTCTTCCCTGGTATTTGGAAGGTGTCTTTTGCTTGGCATTTAGAAGGCTTCTCTTTCTTAGACTTTAGAAGGCATCTCTTGGTTCCTTAGCATTTGTTTCTTTGGAAGGCGTCTCTTGCTCGGTATTTGGAAGGCGTCTCTTGCTCAGTATAATCAGCTCCACTGGTACTCAATTACAACTGGTTGGTTTGTTGCACCAGATATAACCAAGTGGTTCAGATATTAGGTTGGTGCAAAAATAATGTTGTTTTTTGACGTTCAACTTCATGTGAGAAAACGACATTATTTTTGCACCAACCTAATAATTTGTCAGTATCAGCCTACTATGTCATGTCCTGGAACAAGTGGCAGCAAGGCCAGTAGAACAGAGATTAAGCCCTTTCCCTGTCCCACCTGTCTATTGCTAAATTCTGTCATATTTTCCCTGGAGTTAAAATATAAAATCAATCTCCCAAAAAGTGTGGCAAACCCTGACATGAGATTGCTGTTTATGGTTGAGTGCTGGTAGTCAGCTTGATGTGGAGAAAAGTTATTTGATGAATGAAACAAATGTCTTCTGTAAACTAAATGTAATGTGAAGAGAAAAACTCTACAGAAATTAACTTCTACGAAATAACATCTGAGGGTTCTTTCTGTATTCACTGTGTCTGGTCAGTGTGTTCAGTCCTGGTCCATTTCCTCCCCTCATAAGAAAATGACTACCAAGTGAAATGCACACTGGCTTTATAAAGGGAACACTTCTTTGATAATAATGATTAGTAACTTCACTTTACCTAGCCAGGCCTCAGAAAAAGACAATTCACAATGTCCATAGCTTACAATTCATTATCTCCATACTCCAGTAAATTAACCAGCTGGCTTTCTTACTGGTGAAAGATTCCTCAACAGGAATCAAAAATAATGACAATTATAAAAATTGCAGCCAATTGTCACAGAAAAGGGACATCTGGTTTCTCTCTAGTTCTCAGCTTCAAATTAATTTTGCCCTTACCAGTTCTCAAACCTTGTACTAACCCTTTTCAAACTAACTTGTGACCACCCAAGTGGAGTTCATAAAAAAAACATATCCAAATGCCACCTATCAGTACACTATTCCCATTCTGGCCAAAAAGGCACTTCACACTGATATCTATTTGAAAATATATTAATCTTATTTATCAGTTATCAACACAACTTCCCATTTCCTTCTTCCAATTTCTGGTCTAGGGTTTGTACTCTCCTTAATCTAGAGATGAATTTGCCAAACCATTTCTTAATTTTCTGTGTATTTAATTTTAACCCTCAAACACCATTTTTACATTTCTACTTATAAAATGTTGATTTCAGGGTTGTCACACAAAAAGTTCTTTGTCTTAAAAATACCCAATTACGAACATTGACAAAATAAGTTGTTTAGGGAGGCAGTGAGGAGGGAGTGAAGAGAAAGCCGTTGGAGAAGAGAGTGAAGGGGCAGTGGGTAGTGAATGAAGGGAAAGCAGTGAGAAAAAAGTTAATGAAAAAGGGGGGCAGTGGGGAGAGAAAGAGTAACGGGGAGGTAGTGAGGAGAGAGTGGAGCGAAAGGAAGGTAGTGGGAAAGTGAAGAGAGGGCAGTGAAAAAGAGGAGGCAGTGTGAAGAGAGTGAAGAGGAGGCAGTGTGGAGAGAGAGTGAAGAGTAGTAGTGTGAAGAGAGTGAAGATGAAGCAATGTGAAGAGAGTGAAGAGGAGGCAGTTTGGGGAGAGAGAAGGGTAAGCAGTGTGGGGAGAGTGAAGGGGAGGCAGTAGAGAGAGAGAGAGAAGGGGAAGCAGTGTGGGGAGAGTGAAGGAGTGAAATTAGGGAGAGAGTGAAGGGGAGGTAGTGGGAAGAGTGAGAAGAGGAGGAAGTTTGGGGAGAGAGAATGGGAGGCAGTGTGAAGAGAATGAAGGGGTGAAAGTGAAGAGAGAGTGAAAGGGAGGCAGTGTGAAGAGAGAGAAGGGGTGAAAGTGAAGAGAGAGTGAAGAGGAGGCAGTGTGTGGAGAGTGAAGGGGTGAAATTGGGGAGAGAGTGAAGGGGAGGTAGTGGGAAGAGAGAGAAGAGGAGGTAGTGTGTGGAGAGTGAAGGGGTGAAAGTGAGGAGAGAGTGAAGGGGTGAAAGTGAGGAGAGAGTGAAGGGGTGAAAGTGAGGAGAGAGTGAAGGGGTGAAAGTGAGGAGAGAGTGAAGGGGAGGCAGTGGGAAGAGAGTGAAGGTAAAGCATTTAAGAAGACAAAAGTGCAACACTCAAGGTCTGTAAAAATCAAAGTACAGAGAATAAAACTTAAGAATTTCCCAAGAAATTTACTTTAAAGAATCTGAGAATATAATGAAATTAATGACTGAAGCAGCATCAACAAAATTGGTTTTCTTCAGAAGCGAGATTAACACAGTAAAACAAGATAAATTACAAAAGCAAATCTAAAGAAGAAAAACTAACCAACTTCCAATGTAAGTTGATTTGTTCATTCAATACTCCTGAAGTCACTGCCTAGTCTTTGTTCAGTTTTCATCATCGAATAGATTGCGTAGGTATCTTCAAAGACGAGACAAAACGACAACAATGCTATTTATCAGATAATTAAAAAAATAAACACATAAATGCTAATCTTTTCTTGCTTACCTCTGCATCTGAGGGAATCTTTAGTGACTTGTTGATAGAAATCCCTGTTCACCATTAGGTATTCTCTGAATATATATATAATGACAGATCAATATGTTTCCATTGGGGCATATCAGATGTAGTTTGATCTGAATTCTTTACTGTATAATAGTTAATCTATGTAATTAACATTGGCTTAAGTGTATAGCATGATATTCAAGAACATTAGAGAAGCTAGGTGCATCAGCTGTTTGAACTGAAAGGTTACCTCTTAGCAACCAGGTGCAGATTCACACCTTCACTGGATGTCAGTGGCTATCCCCAATAAGAAAACGAGTAGACAACCCAGCTGCATTTTGAATGTGAACATATTGGATAACAGGTAGATATATTAGTGTTCTACCCAAGAGGGAAGAGAGTCTGTTACATCCTCATGAAAAGAAGAGTCCAATATTCAGGGAAAACTGCCAAAGTCACATACTCACTCACTGATATAAATTGATGAAATCCAAATTTGAATAAACAATAATTTTATTGAATAAAGATTTAGTCTTGCATGCTTAATAGTTTGCACAACGAAAACACTGCAAGTGCATTGACAAGAATAGCCATTATGTTGCAAAAATAAATACATGCTGAGTTTTTCTATCATTTGGTTGTACATTTTTTGGGGTAACAATGCATGTTTTATGCCATGAGAGCTTTCCTTAATGTGTTCCACTTAAAGTGTGCTGAACTGCAATGTAATATCACAGTCCACCTCTGTGGAAGTGAATGCTGGACAATTTCTTCACAGATGAAGAGGAAACTTGAGGCAACAGAAATGTGGCTCTACAGAAGGATGTTGAGAATACCGTGGACAAAATGAAAACAAAAAAAGGATACTTATGCTTAGCAGTTGAAATTTCTTGTACACACAATCGGAAAAGATGGATTAGAGAATTTGACATTCACAGTATATATTGAAGGCAAGGTGGGAAGAAGAAAGCACTGAGTGACCTAACTAACAAAATCTGGAGTAAATGGGTTGTGGAATCTTAATATTTAGCAAGTGGCAAGTCAAATTTTCATGATTAATCAAGTAGTTTTCTGAATACCTCTGTCAAGTAATTACTACAATTTTCTGATTTTAGTGATAATATTTGTGGAAATTAAAAGCAGATTTTTTTTATTTATTTATCCTATAAATAAAATTGTCTTGAAATAAAATTCTAGACAACACGTAAGAAGAAAATTAAGAACTCAATGATATATCTATAATGTTTTAAATGGTGTGTTTGAAAACCACAGATTACTGATGCTGTAAGAATATTCCACTGAGATGATATTTTTATGATAAATTGTTAACAGTGTCTAAATAAATCTTTGTTAATAGCAATTGCAACTATTTTTGATATTTTATTCTCCGCTCTGTATTTGAAAATACATATTTTTTTTACAGTACCATGCAAAAGCCTGAGGCAATTTTAAACTATTGTAAATTTCTAATAATTGCCATCTTATAAGTGTATGTTTTTTTTTTATTGTGCTGTCTACATATTGGAGTCATTTTCACATCTAATTAGCATATTTTTTAGTGAGGGTTCTGATAGAGAAGAGAAGACGTGAGACAACACCCTAAAATAACCATTCAAAATTTTTCATCTGAATCTCTTGTTTTCTCTTTTCTGTGCCACTGATAAACGGAAAATATTTTTTTGAAACAGAACCATTTTTTTTTTCTACATGCAGAGTAAATTCTTAAATGAAGGATTACCAATAGAAGTGGAATTGTGGCTTTCCAAAGAGCATTTGGGCAAAGTGAATGCAAATTGCACCAGTTAAAGTTTGAACTCAATTTGCGGCTTCTGTTCTCCATGCTGTTAACCCTAAGTCCACCCATACTTTCAGAAAGAAAACACGATCAAGTTACACTGTAAGGATGAAGCATTAAAATATAGTTTATGGTTGTTTGTTATTTAAGACGTATTCCAAACGTACAGGATTTTTCCCCCACTAGTGAGTTGGATTAAAGTTCATTGATTAATGCCAGATTGTTTGAATGGCAAAGGATTTTAACATTTGCTTAGTCTACCCTCCCTTCAGTTTCGGGAATTCAGTACAACATTTCCAAATCTTCACTGAAGATTAAAGAGGTATTAAGGAGAGTTAAATAAAATGTCAAGGAATTGAAAGTGCACTGAAATGATATTATAGCAAATGGCTAAGCCTAAGAAATATGAATGGAAAGTTTGTAGTATCAACTGACAATGCTGTATGTGCACAGTGTACATCTGTGTGATGCCCATATGTACTGAGAAGGATAATCTATTGGTTCAAGCCAATAGTGATTTTATTGCATAAATTTACTCTTTAGTATTTCAAGATATTTTTGTGTAATTTTGATACATATATCTGTTAAAATGAGATGTCGGTGTTATTTTCATTTTTTGCAATTTAGATAACAATTTAACCCTTGCACCATGTGTGTGCATATATACAAGTACGTATATGTATTTTGTGTATTTGGGCAGCAATCCATCTTTTGCACTAGTTTTATTAAAATCGACTGAGTAGATACTGTGATAATGCTTATTATTTAATTCTTTTTGCGTTTGTACAAGTGTTTCCTTTTCTGGACACAAAACGTATAAAAATTGTACAAAAGTTCTGCATATCAGAGTGCTTTTGGATATTCTTTTAGCCATTATCAAGGACAATTCTTTTTTATTTTTAACTGAATGTGTGGGTTTTTTATGCATCTGTCTAAAATCATAGGAATGTTTTATTTTCCAAACACGGTCAGCAAATTGTGGTTGTGTTCATAATTAATGTTATTAAGTGTTGGCTTTTTCTTTTTCATTATTAAGGCTTCCATTATTTTTAATCTTTATTTACATGTGGATAAGGCTATTATACTTGTATGTTTCAGATGGAGTTTGGTAGGTTTCTGTGTGTATTTAAAGAAATATATATATGTTTAAAATTTGATATATTTATCAATGTCTCAGAGGGAGAAAAGTACACATACATATATAAGTGTGTGTGTGTGTGTGTGTGTGTGTGTGTGTGCATACTATTTACATTATTCGGACTATTGTCCTATCTTTATCACCATATTTATTACAATGTTTCGACTGTTGTACGCTCCAGCCTTCTTCAAGTGGTTGGAATGTTGAACTGAACCCTTTATTTTGCTTAGTCGGGTAGACTGTCCTAGTTCCATGTGCCATGGATGTCAGTTATCAGTTATCTCCTGTTAATTTCCCTCTGAAAGTTCTCCACTGCCTTAATCGGGTATTGAACTCACACTCCTTTATCCACTGTGCCATGTGTCCTGGATAAAGGCGTCAGTTAGATCCAGTGACAGGATCCAAAGAGTGTGAATTCAATACCCAGTTGGCAGTGGAGAACTTGGAGAGGGGAATTAACAGGAGATAACTGACCTCCATTAAACATGGCATGTGGAACTAAAACAGTCTACCCCAGTGAGCAAAATAAAAGGCTCAGTTCAACATTCCAACCACCTGAAGAAGGCTGGAGTGTACAACAGGCAATCCGTTGTAATAAATATGGCGATAAAGATGAGGACAATAGTCCAAATAATGTAAATAATGTACATAATACCTTATCTCAGAAATATAGACACGTGTGTGTGCATTTTATATTGTTTAAAATTTGGCAATTTTTTTTTAGGAAAGAGTGCTCAGTATAAGTGATAAAACATTTATAAATATTGATTGGACATAGCAATCAACACTGCATGGTGACTGTCAGTTCCATGCTTTAATATAATCTGCAGACCAGGAATCATCATGCAGTGCTGATTCCAATGTCTACTCTCTCTCTCTCTCTCTCTCTCTCTCTCTCTCTCTCTCTCTCTCTCTCTCTCTCTCTCTCTCTCTCTCTCTCTCTTTCTCTCCATATATATATATATATATATATATATAGTGTATTGGAGCAGCAGATCATTATTGAAAAATATATTGTTAATTATAACAAACAATGAATGTCTATTATGTTTGATCATGAGCCGTTCTAAACTTCATATAGTTGGTTTAGTTTTGGATGAAAATAAAGACTAAAACAGTCCAACATTTGGATATTTTTTTATTATGCTGTTCCTTGATCTAAATTTTCAACTCATGTGAGCCACCTTCAGAGTGGTTATACAGACATTTAAACAAAGATATTCACCATCATGATTGTATTCTGTTGACATAGAAGATAGCTATGTAATAATGGTTGCAGAATAGGAGATGCAGGTCATGAATTAAAAAGTATCCAAGCATTGGACAATTTTTGTCTTTATATTCCCTTGAAATTAAAGCAACCATACAAAGTTTAGAATGGCTTGTGATCGAACATAACAGGCATTCATTGTCTGTTATATTTAATAATATCTGTTTGAATAATGATCTGCTGCCCCAATACACTAAATTCAAGTTACATGATGCCACAACATTAAACAATTCCAACTCCAAGAAATTTCAATGGAACCTCATTAAACGACAAATAAACAAAGCCAAACAGGAATTACAATGGCTCAACACTGAAATTCTGCATATTAAAGGAATCTTACAATCTTCTACCACAACTGAAAAATTCAAGGAAATATTGGATTTATTATATAATATGACACAAAAGTAAAATGAATCCCATAAACAAGTCATCCAAAAAAAGCTAAAGAAATTATATAACGGAAAAATACTTTTACCAAACATCAATGACAACTTCATTAACCTATAGGATTACTAACTCACTCCAAATGAAATGGAGTTTCTGAATCTTGGACCAAATTTTCATGTCACACAGAAACCTAATTTAATGTTTAAACAAATGCAAATTGAAGCTTAACGCCAACAAATATTTCTATTGCAACAAGATAACCGTATTACTACACAGGTAGGTTTAAAAGAATTACTTAAAGCCAAATCTATTAAAAACCGTTATCATAAAAATTTGAATGGAATTATAAACACTCCTTTAATAAAAGCAGCCACACAAATAAAAAATAATGACAGTATTGTTATCTGATGAGCTGATAAAGCTAATACTTTTGTTATTTTAAACAAACATGAGTATCACTCAAAATTACAGGCCAAAATCATAATAAATTTAAATTACAGGCCAAAATCATAATAAATTTAAAAAGTTAACCAATAATACCACCTCCCAACTTAAAAACCATATCAATAAACTTATTACTGCTAACAATGCTGAAACAGGATCTTATAAAATTTAAAAGATTATAGGTGACTATCAACCTAGCTACCTTTATGGAAATGTAAAAATTGATAAAAAAGAGCATTCTCTCCGATCTATCATTTCACAAATACCTACACCAGTATATTACCTTTCAAAAACCTTTAACAAATTAATTACTCCCTACCTCCTAAGTACATATTGTATTAAGTCCACAAATGAATTTATACAAATGCTTCTTGTTGTAAAACCAAGCAACCAAATAACTGCATCTTTGGATGTACAAAATTTATTTACTAATATCCCCATCCATCAAATGATTGACATCATTACCATTATTCGCTCCCACCCATTAATATTAAACTCACTATTTAAAAAAATTATTATTAGCATTTACTACTTAAAAACTTTTTCATGACCCGCTGGTAATATTTATATTCAAATAGATGCTATTGTGATGGGATCACCTTTAGGCTCCCTTTTTTCTAATTATTATATGGCACATTTAAAAAATAAGATACTTAATGGCACTAATAAACTCCATATATATGTAAGATACATAGATGACATTTTCATTTTAGCTCAAAATATTGATCAAATTACACAACTTAAAAACAAATTTGAAAGTCACTCTATCCTCAAATTTACACTAGAACTTTATATTAATAATAAAATTCTATTCCTTGATGTATTTATTGATTCCAGCACACATAAACTTACTACTTCCTTATATAGGAAACCCACTAGCATTAATTCATGTCTTCTTAATTATAATAGTGAATGCCCCCAATGATATAAGTTAGCCGTTATAAAAAAGACTTAATCAAACACACACAAATGATATCTTCTTCCAAAACCATATTCTATAAAGAATTACATAACATTAAACAAACACTTGTTAATAATGGATTCCCTAATTCCATCATTGATCAACAAATTCAAATGTATCTCAATAAACTTAATAATACCTCTAACAAAATTGATATTAATAATAATAGTGTACATCAAAATAAACATAATACTTTTAATTTATACTATTGTAACCAAATGCATAATAATTACGAACATAATGAAACAACACTCAAAAACATAATAGGTAGAAATGTTAAACCCATTAATATTAATAAACAATTTAAGTTCATCATATATTACAAAAATTTTAAACAATTGACCTCATAATCTCGAATAACCCTACAACCACACAAGTAAATCCTCTACAAAAAACCAATATAGTGTATCAATTTACATGCCCGTTCAGAGATTATACATCTTTGATACTAATAATAAACCCACTACATTTATTGGTTTTACTACAACCATGCTCTCCCATAGACTTACCTGTGACCTTTCTGATCTTAGCTCTATTAAACAACATTTCTTAGAAAAACATAGCCATGTACATAATATTAGATAACATAATACTCACTCATACACACAGTAAAAAGAACTTTCAGGTATTGGAGGATATCTACATAAAAATAAAGCAACCCACACTCAACAAAATTATATTTCAAACTAGTCACAACACATTACATTGCATCTAGACATTGGTTCTGTTGTTAATATTTCAGTCTCTCACGTGGTACAACGTCATAGAACCACATCATAAATTTACAACATGAGTCTATTCCGTGACGGTTATCGTGGCATAGCAAACTTCTATGTCAATATAACAGAATATCATATTTGATGGTAAATATCTTCATTTAAATGTTCATATACCCACTCTGAAGATGGCTCATGTTAGCTGAAAGATTAGATGAAGGAACACTATAATAAAAAAATATGCAAATGTTAACAATTTTTGTCTTTATTTTCACCCAAAATTAAAGCAACCATCCGAAGTTTAGAATGGCTCATGATCAAACATAATAGACATTCATTGTCTGTTATATTTAACAACATATGTTTCAAACATTAAAATATTATTTTTTACATAAATTGCTAAAGTTATCTCTCCTACTGTCACTTAGCAAAACTTAATGACAGCTTCTTTCTCTCTACTTCCCCCTCCCTTCTTTGTTTCTCTCTTCTCCCCCTTCCCTCTCAATATATCAGGTCAATGTCTGGCCCCACTACCTTAATATTAAGTATGATAGATAGAAATATTAAAGTAAACCTTCTCTAAATTTGATCATGTCTCTCACACTGCACCTCATTACCCTCTCTGTTAAATTACATAAACTTAATACTACCCGTCAAAAGTGTATAGGTTTATTTCAATTTTCATTATTCGTTTCACCGTTTGGAAGTGAAGTCTGATGAGCCAGTGTTCTTTAATAAAGGGCTTGGCGAAATAAATTATTACATGGAGCCTTAAAGTGGTCTGTTTTTCCTTTAAATTATTAGCTCTGGATTTACATTGAGCTCTCAGGATTTCATCCTTTTTGGTACTGCCTATACGGATTACCAAATTCTTCTTAGCCTATATATATATATATATATATATATATATATATATATATATATATATATATGTGTGTGTGTGTGTGTATATATATATATATATATATATACATATGTGTGTGTGTGTATATATATATATATATATATATATACATATGTGTGTGTGTGTGTATATATATATATATATATATATATATATACATATGTGTGTGTGTGTGTACATATATATATATATATATATATATATATATATATATATGTGTGTGTATATATATATATATATATATATATATATATATATATATATATATATATATATATACATATGTGTGTGTATATATACTTCAGTAAAATGAATGGAGCACTTTGGTTGATTGGCATTTGTTTACATTTGTAAAAACAATACGCTAGATTTAGTTGTGTAACTCTACCGAGTGAAGATAGCTCTGACTGACACCAAATTAGTTGTGTTTCAATCCTGGCTTGAGGCATTCGGAAGTCTAGTCGCACTGAGGAGCTGTGATACAGCGAAACAGTACTGTCTGTGAATGACATATATATATATATATGTGTGTGTGTGTGTGTGTGTATGTATGTATGTATATATATATATATATATGTGTGTGTGTGTGTGTGTGTGTGTATATATATATATATATATATATATATATATATACATGTGTGTGTATATATATATATATATATATATATGTGTGTGTGTGTGTGTGTGTGTGTGTGTGTGTGTATATATATATATATATATATATAAATTAAGCTTGAATTCTTCATATCTGTTTTTTGTATATTTTCATGCTTTCTGATTTTTTTCTGCTAAAGTTATTTCGGTTTTATGGGCCATTTGTATTTTAAGGTTCTACCTCCTGATTTAGAATCATTTGTTTTTCTTGCCTTCCTCTTTATCTAGAATAATAAAAGCCTTTGTTTACTTAACAACTGACTTTATCTCTCCATCTTAATATATTTTGTCTTTCTTCTTGCAAAATACTATTATTTCTGGTTTGACACCTTTCTCTGACTCATACTCCCAAGGAATATCAACCAAATTGAAAACTGTTACTCTCACCCCCGACTTGACAGTGCAAACAGTATAAACCCCACCAGCATCTGAGGGAAATACCTCCTGACCCACAAGTCTTTCTATTACTGTAAATAATGTAATATTTACAATTAATGTGTGCATATGCTTTGTAGTTTAAAGTGGAGCCGAACAACCTTCAGTAGATTTATTACATTTACTATAAATGTCTCAGGGAAAAAGCAGATTTTTTTCCCTCATAAATTCTTTGGAGTGGTTGCTGGGAAGAGGTAATGGATGCAAAATGGAAAGTTTTTCATAAGGAGATGCAAACCTTGTCTAATTCCATCTTTTGATAAATGAGTAAAGATAAAATAACTGACAAAGCATCTAAAATAGATACTGATTAAACTGAAGCATTTTAAAATTAATATACTTTCTTTAACACCTCAGTAATATATAGTCATAAATTATATTTTTAATTAAATGTATTCACTATTTTCTTGAGCTCTATCTACTCCATTTTCTTCACAAAATTTTCATTCATTTTTATTTTTATATTTTCTTTTATGTTTAATCACCATATTCACATATTTGAACACATTTTCTTTGTGTAAGTTTGTTCAGATATATTTTTAAATTTTCTATTAACTGTTAGACTATTTTAAATTAACTGGAACAATGTTCATAACAAAGCTGCTCTGGTTAACCTTTATCACACTGTATGTGACTTCATTTATCCTGCCACTGAAGGTGACTCTTATTCCTGAATAATAGTGTTTGAATTTCATAGTTGTGTTGTCACACCCAGCTATGGCAACAGAAAACAAATTTGAGTGAAATTAACAATAAGGATACTGCAATTGAGAGGTCATGAAAAAGAATTCAGTGGAACGGAAAGTAATATTAATAATGCAAAGACTAAAGGTTAGCTGTCAAGAAAAGGAACCTGTAGAGAGCCATAATCCCTCCATATGTTGAAAGGACATAGGTGGATTTCTTTATCTCTCAATTGTCATGTATTTGAGGGAAAGATAGTGGAATGGTTTCCCCCATTGTCTTCTTCCTCCATGATTTGGAATACAGTTTTTCTTTTCTTAGACTGGTTGTTACCCAAGGTTGGATAACCCCATCTACTAAGGGACACAAAGCATAGAAAACAACTTGTAACTACAGTAAGATTTTTATCATCCAGGTCCATGGAATTTAAGTGCCAGCTGAATAAATTTAATCTTTATCACTTTGTGAATTCATTTGCTATACAAAATGTTTATCCTGCCACGGAAGGTGACTCTGATCCCTGAACAATAGTGTGTTTGAATTTCATAGTTGTGTTGTCATATCCAGCTATGGCAACAGAAAACAACTTTGAGTGAAATTAACAATAAAGTTACTGCAATTGTGAGGCCATGAGAAAAGAATGCAGTGGAAAGGGAAGTAATATTAATTATGCAGGGTGCTAAAGGTTAACAGTGTTTCCTTGGAGTTTTTATTTGTGTTTTGACAATACTCACGCACCAAAATGTTAAAACTAAAAGAAAAATTTCTTATCCAAGTGGTTTTCACATTCCATTTCTATTTCTTGTATTTTTGTGTACAGTCTACCAGGTCACCTAATTCATTGACAGAGCACCTTGGTGTGGTGTAATGGTTAACAAGTCTAGCTTTGTCAACCATTGCCACTGAGTCATGAATCAGATCCTCACTAGATGAAGGTTAGGGTTAAATAATCCACTAAGGGTTGACATAAAAATTTGATCTAACCGAAATAATATTGGAGGTTTCTTCAGTGTGGGGGAATGGTTAACAAGGCTAGTCTGCCAGATCATTACTATTGACAAATGAGTTCGATCCTCAGTGCATCTTCATCAAAATTTAACATTAAATAAACCAGCAAAGGTCAATATGTCATAAAATCAATCAACCTAAATTATAGAAA
Source organism: Acanthosepion esculentum (assembly GCA_964036315.1). NCBI lineage: Eukaryota > Metazoa > Mollusca > Cephalopoda > Sepiida > Sepiidae > Acanthosepion > Acanthosepion esculentum. The sequence continues at coordinate 122,217,892 of OZ038477.1, read as the reverse complement.
TATCTTGGAGTGTACCTTGGCATTAGGTAACGATTAATGAGCTTAGTCAGTCTTACCATTACTACTGGGTAACAAGTTGAATCCTCGCTGGGTGCTACATACAAAATTCAACATTAAAAAACCATACAAGGGGGCCACATGTCATAAAATTAACCAACCTACCCATTACTACTGAGTAGTGAGTTTGATCCTCACTGGGTGCCTGATACAAAATTCAACCCAACAAAGGTTGACATGTCATAAAAATGTCTGGAGAATATCATATATAAATTTCAATATATTAGAACTATGTTAGTCAATTGGATGATAAAATGTAAAAACTGTGTATCCCATTTTGTCCTTTAGGACGTCATCAGACTATGTCTACAATGAGTGATATCAGTATAAATAATTATGGGAAAATATGATTTATAAATTTCTATGTATCAGAACAATGTTAGGCAAATGAATGACAAAGTGGGAAAATTCTCTGTAATGTGTTTCGGCCTCTAAACAGACTTCATCGGATTAAACTGATGCTGTTATTGATAGAAATGAAAAACAGGAGATCTAAATACAGAGAAATGGACTGAAAGGACGTATATAAAGGGGAATAGATTAAGTATGAATTTATACAGTTTTTGCATGTTATAACACAAGTAGCCATATTTTGATATTTTAGATACATACATAGATAATAGAATATGACGTATAAATTTCTATATATCAAAACAATCTTAGGTAAATGAATGACAAAATAGAAAAATATGTAAAAGGAGATGGGGAGATATAAACATACACACAGATTATAATTATACACTGAGGGGAAATGTTGAATATGTAGAAACAGTAAATTTAAAATTTTTAAATTATCAATTTTAAAATTCTAGACATCTTTGATATTAGAAATTATGAAATTGAAAATCTTAAAACTTTTTAAATTAGCATCTTTACATTTTAAGCTTTTCTCCTCAGTACATCATTTAATTCATGTTTACAGTTCTATTTCCACCTCCTCTCCAAAGGGCAGCACAAAAGTTGTACCTCCACAGAAAAACTGTCATTCTTATATTTATTTACCAAATTTACTTGTTTCTGTATTTGACAATATATCAGTTAGAAATTTGATCAATTTAATTATGACAGAACTATGTCCCACAAATTTCCTTCAATTTCCATTTCACAAGTGTTCATTCTTTTCCAATTGCACCCCAACTTTTGGGTCACTCTGGATGATAATTCGATCAATAAGAAGAACATTACTTTAGTCTGATGAAGTCCTTTTAGAGGTTTTTAATGCATTAAGTAGAATTTTTCCACTTTGTCATTCAATTATCTAATATAAAATCTGTTGTGGCCTGTTTAGGGGCCAGAAAGAAAGACACAGAAGATGAAGGTAGGTTGAACAAGCGTATTGAAATAACAGATATATACAAAGCAAGAGTGTTAATAATAAGCAGATAGAGGTGTACGTCCGAACGGTAGGTTAACACTGCATCTACACTCCCAAACTGACTCACGCAGTTAGTATTTATGAGAGGAGGAAGAGTTCATTCTACTGTAGGAGGGTTTACCATAACAAAATCAATCAAGCTAATGTAAATACTTTCACATCAATTTAAACACGGGTTCCTGTATGATCACCAAAGTTAAGCAACATTGAGCATTGTCAGTACTGAGATGGGTGGCCATTTGGGAAAACCAAGCGCTGTAAGCTTAGATGTACAGGTGGTATATTGAATAATGGCTTAGAATTGTTAATCAGAGAACAGAGTTCCAATTCCTGTTGGGTCTTATATTCATTTACATGCAAATACCCTTGGAAACGGTATGGATCCACCTCTTCTTCTCCCAGCTATGGGTGAATTAGTAAGACTTGTATCACTAAGTCAATCTCCAATAAAACAAAAAATTCTTACAATCTAAAAAAAGAAATTTTTCTGGCTTTAAATAACCTGTAAAGGGTTGATAAGCTGTAGAAAAGGAATCAATCTATTACTAAATAATGAATAGAGCAAAATAAAAACTGCTACCATATCTAAGAAATATCATTAATGTTGTGTACATCTTTTCTCTCTTACCATGTTTCTTAAGGATGAGAGTAATCATGGCTCTCCACAGCTTCCTGTCTTTGTCAAATTGATTTGCACATATGATTGGAAAAAGCAGCATACATGCTGATTTGCCTAATCCATGTTGTGGACTTTTTCTTTTGTCAAATTGATTACAAGTTTGCTACAAACTGTATAAACCTTTGACAGCCAAAAGGTGAAATAATGCACTGGTCAAAACAACATAAGAATCATGAAGACATTTGTGAGATTATCCCACTTTGTCTCCGAGTTAATTTCACTTAATGCCTACTAGGTGTTGTTGTATGAAGCAGTATAAAAAGAAAGGGCATAAACTCTTTTTCTGTTTTTTTTTTTCCTCTTCAGCCATCAGATTTCTTTGTGATAAAATGTGTCTCGTTTCTCTTCTGAGAAAGTTAATCCCCAGGCATACTGCATGTTTTTTTTTTACTGATAGTTCACCTAATTCAAGGCACAAGGGCCATTCAAGGTAGGGAGTTACTGAGTGAGATTGTGAAGAAAGGGGAAAGTAAGAGAGCACTATGAGGACAAATAGGATAGATAGCAGTTGATCTTGAAATTAAAGAGACCAAGATTGTAATTGTCTGGGAAGCATTCTCTTGGGAGTCTGTTCTACAAAGTAACAGTTCTGGGGAAAAAGCTGTCTGAGTGGAACTTGATTTTCATCAGAAGGAACACTAAGGAACTGGAGATGGTTTGCCACTGTGAACATGGCATGGCGGGTCCAAGTCGGTGACACTAGGGAATATAACTTGTCTGAACATCTGCCATAGTAATAGTGATCTAGTATGGAAAGGCTGGCAGTGTTTCATCTATGGGATTAGGGTTTAAGAGTTGAGAATAGTTCATCACCCACAAGGCTGCATAATGACTTTTGAATTCTGCTGAGGCTGGACAGTGAGGATTGGGCAGCACCAGCCCCGATATGGCAGCAATACTCCGTTCTTGGTCTGATCTGACTTATAATGATAGAGCATGATGAAACATATGCCCTATAAAGACACTATATCTTCTGTTATCATACTATGCTATATTCATGTTACCAGAATAACATCTCCATGACAAATAATCATATAAATATATATTTCTCTCTTTTTCTTAGCTATGTTGTTCTGTATATAAATAAACGTGGGTAAGTCAAAAATTACCTGCACTTTTACTATAACATATCTATATATAAGAGTGCAGATAATTTTTGACTTTCCCCTCATATATAAAATCGAGCATATGTTGAATTCAAATCTGTGTTTAAATCATCTTTTTTTTTTTTTTAATCATTTCACCCCAAGCAAGGCAATAAAGCCACTGAGATGTAAGGGATTGCTGAATGTTAGAGAATATGAGAAAAATAAATTATTATTAAGGAGAGAGAATAATAAAAGAACAGGAATTAAAAAGGTAGAAGAATTAAGACTGGGAAGCAAGAAGCTGGAAAAGAATTCCACAAGTGAGAAGTGTGAGAAAAGAAAGTGTTAGCATAGAACATATGGTTACATTCTACTGAATGTTGTTACAATTGCTGACCCACTTCCATTACAAGATTGAATAAGATATATCATAACTGACCTTAGGCTTTCTTTTGGATTATCATTTTAACAGATATGAAACTAAATATAATTGCTAATCTTTGCTCTTCTTCTTTTAAGTGTCATGTTCCTTCAGGATATGGACAATCATGGCTCTCCACATCTTCCTATCCTTTGTAGTTCTAAGCAATGTATGTTCATCCCCTTCCCAGTCCCTGTTCTACTATCCAATTAAACAAGCTCATTAGGTAGGTCGATCATGGCTCTCTACAACTTCCCATTCTTTGGAGCTCTAAGCAATGTTCATTTCCTTATTATCCTTCCCAGTTCCTTTTCTGCCATCCATTTACACATTTTTGTTAGGTAGGTTACTGATGGTTTCCTCTGCCCTGAGAATGTTAAATTCTCCAAGCCTGCTTCCCTCATTAAACATCCCAAAAATTTTAACTATTGCATTTTGATATTAAGCACAAGTCTCCTTTTTTGTTTCTATTTAATTTAAAACTTTCTCATGGCTCACATATTCAATCCACGGTATTCTCAGCATCCTTCTGTATAATTTCATCTCTGTTAACTGAAGTGCCCTCTTCAAAGAAAGTCTACATCATTCAATGCCATATAGGAGGATCGATGTTACATAAAAATGCAGCATTCTTTTCTTTGTTTCTAAGAAAATTTTCCCGTTTTTTAATACCTTGCTGCATTTCTGGAAGGTGCCTTTTACTATTTCAATGCACCTTTGGATTTTCTGTGTTTCATTTTCAATAATCTGTTATCGTACTTCTCAGATACTTAAATTTTTGTACTTGATTGATTCTGATGTCTCACATTTACAGTTCATATCTTGGGCTATTCTTTTTATTCACGCTACATCCATGATATTCTCAGAATCCTTATGCAAAACCACATCCCTGTTGCCTTAAAATCACCTTTATCTTTGAGGAAATTGTCAAGCATTCACTGTCATATAGAAGGACTCGTATCACATAGCATTACAGCACTTTTCCTTGTTACTAATGAAATCTGTTTTTTAAGTTCAATAAACCAACAGTATAATGGATTTCATATTGAGTGGCCCTTAAATGTATGACATGGGTCAGTGGACATAGCAAGATAAAAATGATCAGGTGACAAAACTAGATGTGGATGGGACATGTAGCAAGAAGAAAGGATAATAGATGGAGCAAAAGGTTGATTTATTTTCTTGCCCAACAAATGGTTAATCAAAAAGAAAAAGATCAGAAAAAAAGATAACAGAGCAAAAGGTTTATGTTTTTACTTGCCCAACAAATGGTTAATTAAAAATGAAAAAGATCAGATGAAAGGATAATAGATGGAGCAAAAGGTTGATTTTTTTTTCTTGCCCCAAAAAATAGTTAATCAAAAAGAAAAAGATCAGACAGAAGATGGAGAAATGAAATAAAGGTCTTTGCTGGTAAAACATCGCACAGTCATGGTTGTCTTAGGAGGAATTGATTGGTTTGGTTTGGTTTGTTGTGTTTTATGGTATATCAACCTCAATGGGTTATTTAATGCTGACAAAGTTTTTATTGCTGGTAATATTTTGTTTTGTCAAAAATCTATTTCTGATAATAATTTTTTCCTTCAAAAATGTATTGCTGGTAATATTTTTCAAAAACGTATTGTTGGTAATATTTTTTTTTCTAAAAATGTATTGCTGGTAATAGTTATTTTTCTTCAAAAATTTATTTCTGATAATAATTTTTTAAAATTTTTTTTATAAAGTATTCCTGGTATTAAAACCAATTTTTACCCCAGTTTCGGTGTTAACTATTTGCCCATAGCTGGGACCCTAACAGGTGCTACCACCCCGCGTCAGGGTGGACCAGGTAACACCAGCAATTAAGAGGTGGTTCCATGCTCCTCAAAACCTCCTGATCAGAAACCTTGCTGTTGGACGTAGTTTATCGTCTTATCCAGGACATGGATGTAGTTTATCATCATACCCAGGATGGTAGGAGGAATTGAAAAAGGCCTTTGACTTGTAGTGAACTTTCAATACCAGATGATGATAGCAGAATAGGGGTTGAGCCTGGGCAGCACTTAATTTATTAGTCATGAATTTAATTTTACATTTAATTTTTCTTTTGTATAATTGGCCTTGATCTGACATCAGTCATTTTCCTACCAACATGTTGTTACCTCCTTTTGCTTTTTTCTATAAATACTTTCATTGTAATTTTTGGGATGAGCTCTCACTCTGGGGTTAGTTTTTTAGAATTGTTATTTTATTCCCCTCCCCCCACAGACATTGAATTGTAAATATGGGGACTAGTTAGTATTTTCATAGAGACAGTGAGGTATTATGGTGGTTGTGGTAAGAAAGGTACGTATGAATGTGGTGTTTTGGTGTAAGGAATATTGTTCGTACGATTGGGTCAGTGTTTGCGGCTAGCTAAGTTATAGTTAAGACAGATGAAGACCGTCCTTTCCCCAATCCCCCCTTTGGCCCTGTGCCACATTTCTGTAATTTATACAGAATAAATATCGCTCTCACTCTGGTACCTAGACTCTTCGAATTTAAGCATAGTACTAGACTGGTGATGAGGTTTCATCAATTTACAGGTGAGCAAGCTAGATATAACTGTAAATTCTGTGCTAGCAGTTTCTTTTCTCGCACTTCTTATTTTTAGAACTCCCTTCCAGCTCTATGTCTACAAGTTAGCTTTAATCTGCAAAAATTTAAATGCAATGTCAATCACTATCTTCTGTTCTCCTGATTACTCTTCCTCTGTTCTTGCTCCTTAGCAATGTTCCTGTTTCTAACTCTTCCACACCTAGTAACCCCTTGCATCTCTGTGGCTTTACTGCCTTGCTTTGGGTGAGCTAAATTAAAAGCAAAAAAATAAATAAATAAGCAATATCTTTTCAAATTTCACCTAAAATAAATGTTATTAATGAGAACCCAGGCTGTCATGATAGACTTTGGGCAACTGCCAGAAAATATAAAGAACCACTTAACACCGCTGACAGAAAAGTGAAAAATAATATATATTCTTTATTTTAATTTAATCATTTTATATTGAGACATTACTGTCTATTGCATTAAGGCTTATTTCCATTATTCTTCTATTCCCTTCAGGATGTTGGTGATCAATGCTCTCCACAATTTCCTGTCATTTCAAGCTCTTAAATTTTGTCTTTTTGTTACCTCTCTTAAACCTTGTTCTGCTATCAGTTCATTAGGTATGTGATGTGTTATTTTCCTCTATCCCTCTTGCCTTCAATCTATCATGTGACTATCAAATTTTCCAAGCCTTCTTTCCTCATTATGTGCCCTAGAAATTTCATCTCTTTTTGATGTTAAATATATGTCTTCCTTTTGTTTCCATTTTCTCCAAAAATTTTGTCTTTGCTCACATGATCAGTTCATGGTATTCTCAGTATCCTTCTGTAGAACCACACCTATTCCTTCAAGTTTCTTCTTATCTCTGTGATTGTCCAGCATTCACTGCCATATAGGAGGACTGATATTATTCAACAGTTCAGTACTCTTTTCTTTGTTTCTAATTAAATTTTCCTGTTTTTTGATATTCTGCTTAGCTTTTGGAAGGCACATTCACTATTCCAATGCACCTTCAAATTTCAGTGTTGTACTTTCCACCCTCTGTTTAAACACTTCCCAGATATTTAAATTGTTGTACTTGTTTAATTTTAGTATCTCCAATTTGCATGTTGCACTGTTAATATGGCCACTGAGGTATGTGATGTGTTCAGATTCAACAGAATTTCATCATTGACATACACTTCTCTCCACCTGGTCAGGTAAATTGACGGTTTACAGGTTTTTTTAATTATGTTCAAGATTTATAAATATTTCAGATATATGAAAATTTGCCATATAGGAATAAAGTGTCACTGCTGACACTTGGGTTTGAACACGGATTGCCAGAGAACAAGCCCAGTTGACCTCATCTTTAAATAATTAAATAATTTTTTTTAATAATAATGGGTATAAAGTAATTAATAATAACAAAACAAAAGTCATTGAAACAAAGCAAGTTCAGTTGACCAATGATGACAATTCCAGAACAACGTAACTATAAACAATTTTTTCTATCCTCTGCCAGCCGCTATGATGGAGAAAGCATTACCTCGAACCGTCGCCAGTGATACACGTTGCAAGAGCCACTCCGTTTCGCGAGGCTCGTTCCTTAATCGAGACGCAATCGTGCCAATCCTCCGAAGGAACACCATCGAACGAGGGCCAATAACCCCTGAAGTCTCCACTGCCACAGGAGTAAAAAAAAATCTATCAGCAAGAGAAGAATATTTAGCTATTTTTTTTATCTCTACGTCTCGGGTGACGAACCCCGGCTCAACCGCGGACCTGATCAAATTACCAGCCAAAAATGTATCTGCACAGGTCGCATCCCAAATCAACGACTTACCCATTTTAAAATTAAATAATTAGATCACATGACGGATAAAGGAAAAATATAGAAATGGGAATTAGCGGCGTCTGACAGAGTACTGTTTGAAGGCATTACTATTGTTGTATCTGTGATTTACAAAGTCTCTCCTACAAATGCGCATTATAAAAAATGACTTGACGTTAATATACTGTTTGGGAATGACCATATTAACTTTTCCTTATATGGAAACATTCAACATTCACTGACTAAACAGCCACTTATACTATTGATTGAAACTTATAAAATCTTTCTATTAAAACAAGATTTTATGTAAACTTGTTTCTCAAGTTCACTATTATTGTTCTTTCTAGTACTGAGAGGGGCTTCTTTGCTATTCTTCCATTTAATAAATTTTTTTTATTGACAATGAGTCGGAACCCTGATGAATTTTTTTATAAAGAAGTTTTTGATATAAATATGGTCTGGTGGCCTTGCTGTTTATCCCAAGGTCTGCGACAAAATCCAGAGGCTGATATGCAATGTGATAGGTGCAGATCTGGCATCTCATCTACAGTCACTTTCTCACAGATGTTCTGTGGCTCCCCTCTGTCTTTTCTACTAGTATTTTCATGGCAACTGATATGATGAGCTACTTTCCCTTGTTCTCAAACTGCATGAATTTATGTGTGCTACTAGCTTGGCATTTTGGCCTCACCCCTTCACTGTCAAAACAGTTAAATGTAGCTGTCTCTTTCACTTCAACAGCTTTTTATCTCACACTTCCCAACAGTGGAACTCCCTTCCTCTTATTTGCTTCCCTGATAGCTAGAATATTCAAATGTAATGTCAACAAAACAAAACTGCTCTCTATTAACCACCACAGGGATCAATCCCTGCATCCCATTAGAATGTCTGAAGACCAACTTCTCGAGAGCTCCTCTCTGCGGCTGCTCGGTCTCACGCTGTCCGCTGATCTGAGATGGAACAAATACATCGAGTCAGTTGCATCATCCACCGCAAGGAAAGTTGGTTCCCTGTGCCGAGCCAGGAAGTTTTTCTCCCCGGAATCGATTCTCCAAGTCTATAAATCGACCATTCGCCCTTGCATGGAGTATTGATGCCATATATGGTCTGGGGCCCCTGCTGTTTGCCTCAGGGTTCTTGATAAGATCCAGAGACGGATATGCAATGCGATTGGCCCTGATCTGTCATCTCATCTGAAGTCGCTCTCTCACAAACGCGATGTTGCCTCGCTCTGCCATTTTTACAAGTACTTTCACGGTAATTGCTCTGAGGAGCTGCTTTCGCTTGTCCCTAGGACTCGTGAATTTAAACGTCCTACGAGGCTGGCATCCTGTTCCCACCCCTACACCATTGAAACTGTTAGATGTAGACGTCTCTCCTACTCCAATAGCTTCATGTCTCGCACATCTCGCCTATGGAACTCCCTTCCCTGTTACTGTTTCCCTGACAAATGCAATCTCCAATGGTTTAAGTGTAACGTCAATCGACATCTCCGGTTGCCGTGATCTATCCACTTCCCTTCTCCACATCCTTTCACCTTTCATTCCTATCTGCTCTCGCTCCAAATCTTCTGTAACCCCCTTGCCTTGATCGACCCACTGTCTTTCTCTTTCTCCACATCCTCTCCTTTACCACTCCTATCTGCTCTTCCTCCAAACCTTCTGTAACCCCTTGCGTGATAGTGGCCTCCAGCCTTGCTTGGGGTGATAGGCTTAAAAAAAAAAAATTGACATCTTCTGATGCCTTGATCCCCAGAAACACATTGGCATTCATTTATTTAAGAGCCAGTGATACTTTCACCTGAAATTTAATAAATCACTCCATTATGTGGTTTTCTTCATCTCTAATGGTAATATTAACCATTTCTTTATAAGTAAAACATTCAGTATTCATTGACCAAGCAGCCAATGCTACATTTGGTTGAAATTTTTTAAACTTATAACAATTTTTCAAGAAAATAGATTTCTCAAGTTCACTAAAAGTTATCACTCTTAACAGTCTTAGAGACTACTGTCCTAACTTTATGTTTGAAGTATTGTGGTAAGTCAGCATCTTCATCATTTCATTATTTGCTATCCATTTTAGTTGTTGCTTTTGTTGAAAGTCCTCAAGTCATGTGGTTTTTGTTAATTAGTATAGTTCTTTGTGATTCTGCAGTGTCAGTTCATGAAGTTCAAAGAAAGGTGGTCCTTTCTAAGACTCACATGTTTCATTTTGATCTGAGAAAATGGTATAAAGGTGAAAGTTTAGATATTTCTGGACAAGTTTAGAACCATGATTTAGATCCATATGACCTGAAGTTTTGACCTGATGAGGCTATTTAAAAACATAACTTGAGTTTTACGTTAATGTTCTGGTTTTGTAGCAATTTGGTCTATGCACTGAGATGTTTGATGTTTAGTATTTACTAATTCCACATCCTGAATCTTTATGATGCATATACCATTCCTACTTTCATTCCAATTCCACACCATTTGTTTTCTATTTTGGAAAGGTTTATCTTGAGTTTTATTTCTTGGAACACTTTGGGAGAGGATGTGGATCATTTGTGTTAAAAGGTCAGTTTTCATCAAAAGGAGAGGATGCTGTGTGCCATAACTATTGACATATAATATGCACCCCTAAATTTGGGTTATGAAAAAAAAAAAAAGAAAAGAATTATCATCTCTTGTGTATTATATGCACTGAGATTTTAGAATTAATAGCAACTAAATTCAACATTTTTTAGACATTTTATCCAGTTTGTATTGACCATAAATAATAATGATGATATTCTTTTAGAAAAAGAAAAACAAGATGACTTGGAAGATGACAAAGACATCTTCTAGCTACGCTGACAATATCGATGAAACTGTCATGACTATGTCTACCTTTGACTTGGAATGAGATTAAAATCTATGTGACCATTACATAGTGTTTGGCTAGGTGTTCAGAAACTTTGTTACACATTAGTTAGCTTGGACCATAGATATAATTTACGTCAGTCATACCATTCTAAATATATCAACACATATAGCCAGAAAGAAATTGTTTAATATTTAGTTTTCATGTATAACATGCCATTTTTTTCTATTTTTAAGCTTAAATGTCTGAAAAAAGGTGTATATTATATACAAATAATTACAGTATATGGTAGGACTTCAAGAAAGTCTTTTACTTTGAGCTCCTTTGAGAGAATCAACTGATTGATTTGCACAAATTTTCTTCATTCCTAATGCCATATCCTTTCAGGTTGTGGGCAATTCTGGCTCACGACAACTTCCTATCCTATGTCGCACTAAGTAAACTTTGCTCCTGTTCTGCTATCCATTCACCTGAGCTCATTAAGTAAATTACAAACCGTTTCACCCTGCCTCTCTGGCCTTCAGTGCAGGGCCAAATGATGACCTTTTGTGGTCCCTAAGCTAATGAAATTATGGATCCCCTCTCAGAGGGAGCCACCCCTAACTCGCCCGCACCCGTCTTGAATATTTTTTACTTGCGATATATTTTAGCATCATCAACCTAACTTGAAGTAAACATATTGCAATTTCCTTAAATTAACTAGAATAGCTATCTTATTTGTTAATTCGTCTATAAATATATTCTTTAAGAAAGACGACTATTTTACCATTTATTGCAAACCAAATTAATACATGTTTCAGCACAACGTAGTAGAAAACAATTTTTTATAAACAGTATTATAACCAAGATTGAGGGGACCTAAATGTGCCACCTATACTATCCTATAGGATAACCTGGCCCTGTTTCAGTGTCCAATTTTCTAGGCCCTCTTCCCGCATTCTGTGTCCCAGAAATTTCAACTGCCTCTTTCTGATTGCACAGGTAAGTTTCCTTGGAGTTCCTATTTTCCTTAAGACTGCATTGCTCATTTATTTGTAATACAGTGTAACCCAGATATAAGAGGGTTGTCGGGACCGAAGAATAAGTCTCTTATATCCGGGTTTCTCTTATATCCGGGTTTGGTCTATTTTGTTTAGCTAAGTATGTCTCTAATTTGGGACCAGATAAAATCTCTCTTATATCCGGGTTTCTCTTATATCCGGGTTACACTGTAATTTGTTTCTGGAAAGCATCTTTCACTATTCCAATGTGTTTTCACGCTTTTGTCATATTTTCCGTTATCTGTTAGCACACTACCCAGAAAAGTGAATTTGATTGATTTTGAAGTCCCCCAAATGTAGCTCACATTTTGAGCTGTCTCTTTTTGCCTATTTTCCTTAAGACTTCCTGATTGCTCACATGTTCAGTGCATGGTATTCTTAGCATTTGGTGATAGAATCACATTGCTTCAAGTCTCTTCTTGATCTGCAAAAAGGCTGTCTAACATTCACTGCTATATTAGGAGAGTAGACATTACATAGCAGCTCAACCCTTAGTTTCTGACAACATTTTACAATCTCTTAATACTGAAGACATTTCTCTCTATCCATAGGCATCTTTGAACAGCACATTTTCTGTTGTTTGTTACAAGTATTCTTCATTCAATGCCTCTAAAACCAAATTAGTTACATTCCATCACTGCTGATCAGACCCGAACTGCCACCAGTCATGATGAATGGACGTCCCCTCATGGAGGTACCATACCTTGAGAGGATATTGGGCCTCAAACTCACAATTGACTTCAAGTAGAATTTCTATATACAATCCATTGCTAAAAATGCATTAAAAGGATCAGCTCCCTCTACCACTCCAGTAAGTACCTGACTCCTCATGCCATCCT